>JARQWZ010001286.1:0-365258 GCA_033150135.1 Gobio occitaniae
TTGAAACCTTCACCCATATTCTAAAAACTTTAAACACAAAACCCAGTCTTTAAACTACATTCACAAAACCCCTGACTCTTCTGGAAATCAAACACTTGCCTCAAAACCATTTGATCTGTGCTCAAAATCAAACAATACTTTCAAAACATAAACACAGCCAGTCAATATATAAACACTCATCAGCATTCATTAGACACTACATCAAAAAATTGAGAACGCAGCGTCCAAGGCATGTAGTTACAGAGAAAAAATGTTTATTGCATATAGAAAGTAATTTTGCCATAAATAAAAGTAAATAATTCACAACTCAGTACAGCAAATATATTGCATACTGTAAGTACTGCAAGTAATACAGTATTGAATTTCTGTATTTTCAGCATAAAAATAAAGTAAGGCCAAAGAACAAAGACAACTCTAAATGAAAAGCGTATTACACAAAATATTGTGCAATTGCAAAATCAAAGTCAATGAGAGCCTCTTGCTGTTGGGAGAACAAAAGAGTCCTTCCACCCTCATTTGGTAGTCTTGCAATTCTACAAAAGGGAAAATGCTCTTACAACTGTATACATACAGAAACAATAGTAATGGACATCACATTCATATGTAAAATGCATTGTAAATCTTTTTTTCTTTTTTCCCCACTCCCCTTTCTAATGACAAACTGATGTACTATATAAAATGTATACAGTAAACTTTCAGTCGCACAAATTAGAAAAACAATACATTTACCTGTTCTCTTCTCTGAATGTGCTGATTATGGTGGCCACAGAGAATCTGGACAAATTGGGTTGTAATCTTTGTCCTGCTTCCCTCATTGTCATTCCATGAACAAGAACATGGTCTATCACAGTTGCCTGAATTTTATCTGAAATTACTATTCTTGGTCTTGCTCTTCATTGTCCTTGTACCCTTCCTCCTCTTCCTCCTCTCCCTCTCACATTGTTTCCATCCATTGTGGTATCAACACTCACCGCACCTGGGCCACCTGTGTGCTCTGAACTGGCTTATATTCTAGACAACTGATTTGATCACATCATTAGAAACAAGTGTGAACAATTTTGAGTTGTGTGTAAACGATGACAACTGTGTTGAAGTTGTGTTTAACTTTTGCCACATGTATGTACCATTTTGCAACATGTGTTTTAGTGAGTAAGAATGTGTTTAGAGTTTTGCAAAAAGAGTGGATGAGATTTGCAAACAGTGTCTTAACTATCTGAACTTGTTTAAGGTTTTGCCTGCAAAGTGACTTATTTGACAAATGGGTTTAGGCCACTGAGCATTGGGTTCAGAGAATGGGGTTTAGTGTTTTAGCGATTGTGAAATACTGTAACTGGATCAGTATATTAAGTTTCAGCTTGTGATTTTCATTTATCACATATGTTGTCTCAAAATAAAATGTGGACTTCACATTCCGTATTTTGCATTGCTAGGACAAAATGCTTTCGATCAATTAATGCTTTAAATTATTATTGTCTCAAAAAATGACTGAAACTGAGCAGTTAGCTTAAAATAACAATTAAGGCTTTCCTTCTCCTGCATTGTAGTTGACTAACATTAGCCTACTGCGATGTATTGAAACCCAACTAAAACAGCAACAGGAGTTTTAATGTGTCTTAATGTGTCTACGGTTCATCTGCATAACCAAAAACTCTAATTGCATCTTTCCTTTTTGTGTTACAGTGGAAAGAAGTGGCCATTGGAGTGGGTGGCGGATATGGACACTTGTTAGTGCCTTCTAGGTGCCCAAGAAGGATATTAGTACTTTTGTGTATTGCACCCTAATTATTGTCACTTTTGAGTGAGTTCAGTGATGATTTGTAATTTTACTGTATTGTACTTTCTTTAATAAAACATTGAGGAATAAATTTGTTTATACTTTATTTTCAGACACACTATTTATTGAACAGTGTATTTCATTATATGAGCATTTGCAATTTGCATGAGCAAATGTTCATATGAGCAAGACAACAGGAAATGTATCTGGGTATTGTTGAGAGAATAGTCTCATAAGAAAATATATTTGTTGCTGTTGATCCTTAAAGGATTAGCTCACCCCAAATTGAAAATTTCCTGATAATTTACTCACCCAATGCCATCCAAGATTTTCATTTGTTTCTCTCTTCAGATTAATGTAATCTTCACCATACTGTCTTATCTATGAATAATGTTAATAATGAACAAAACATAATGTTCTGTTAGTGCTGGGCTATTAAAGCATATCAATCATCCACACAAATTAATTGATCACATATTTTGCCTACACATGCCTTGTGTAGTGCCTTGGCATACAGCAACTTGATTTCTAAATAGCAACCTGTTAGACAACTTTATACAAAGCTTTTTTACATAACGATTGACAAACGTGACAATATAATAAAGTAAATGTTTTAACTATATGTAAAACTACAATACATAAGGTGCTGAGTAATCACAACATCATTTAAAATAATGTGAACTGTTGTAAGTCCTACCAATGGCATTGTGAATGTTTGAGAAATAAAAAGGGTTATAAAAGCTGTCAGTGACCTCATAAAGTATTGTGTGTGTATGTGTGTGTGTGTGTGTGTGTCTTGTGAAATTATGACATGCAGTTTGTGACTTTACTTCTAATTTACTTCCTGGATGGAGCCCTTTTACTAAGATTACTGCAAACAGATGACTTTAAATTAAGAAGGTAATGTAGGGGGAATACATTTATATTCTTAGCAATCACAATACAGGTAGACCTACTATTGTAATAAAATTATCTTTACTACAATTACTTGAGCACAGGACTTTTGAAAGTTGATATTTGAGACGAGGTGTAAAGTAATTAGTAAATATAATTACTATATGAAGAGTTCAGATGCAAAAGCCTCTAAAAGCCACTTCAGTCAAAAATTCGATAAAGACACTGAGTGAATGCTCTCCGCATATAACATACATTCAGAAAATACTTTAGCATCTAGGTAAATTAGATGATTGTGTATATAGCCACTTAACCATATGACCACAGCATAAAACACATCATTATAAACTATAACTATAAAATAATGGTATGGGAGGATGGAGTTTTTCAGTACTTGAAGCTGAGGGTCACGTGCTTGAAGGGTCAGCCTCAATGTCAATGATTGAAGCTGAGGGTCAGCTCCTATAAGCAGCCAGTAGGCTGGCATATTTAACTGTTGCTGCTTTGAGGGCTACTCATATCTATAATGATACAACATTTCTTTTTGTAATGTAACTTGTCACTTACCCCTTTAATTCAAAGTCATGAACAACATTCGAGATGACTCTGGAACTGTTTTCTTGAGATACAAGACAAACAGATTTGTGGAAAACAAACATTCAAAGAGGCCCACAGTGACATCTATGATTCAAATAAGTCAAAATAAATAGTTTATTAAGGAATTTGGCTATTATGTCCAACAAATACATTTTAATGAATGTTTACACATTAGACCACTTCACGTATCTTTGAAATGTATGCATGACACAGGGGTTGAGTGGGCAGAGTGAAAATTTAAATTTTGTCATAGGACTAAACCAAATACATCATTGGAAAGGTCTTGAGCAGCAGAGTAACAACATGGCAAGTCTGCAGGCTGTACATGGCTCCTACTTTGAGATATTGACCTCTGAACCTTGACATTAATGCATATTGCAAGTCTTATAATTCAGCAATCGAAGGGGCTACAATGATGAGAACAAATGTTATACCAAGCTCTTGAGCTCTCCCATCATGATAGCTACCGTTTGGTGTGATCACCAACAGGGGGCATCACAAATATGGTAAAAATTGCAATTCACCTAGTTATCATTTATAATTTCAAATTCTAACCAAACTACCGCTTTTCACATTCGTCCATACCCCTGAGTGCACTCTCAGTTTTAAATTCCAGCCATCCAGTTATGAGAAACAGTAATTTACAAAAAAAACTACAATTCCCTCTTGCAGCGGATTACAACGTGATAGACTGCCAGTTAAATATGTAGTTCTTCCGGTTAGGGTTACGGTTGTAAGCAAGTAGGGTTTCAAAAATAACTATAGTATAACGTTACTTCCTAACAGACATGCTACAGCAAAAGCATAATACACGTTGTATGAATACAGACCAAAAAATATAGTGTTTTGGTGATTATTATTAGCCAAAAACACTTTTTAGGAGGTTCTGAGTCGTTGCCAAGGTAACCGTGTTGGCGCAGGCGCGTAAGGTGCGGTTTTTTCTAACGTGTTAGGGAAAGAAACATGAATAACTGCTATATAATTATAATGCCAACATATAATTTAGAAATATGTATTTCTTTATTAAAATTTGTGGTTCCATATTGAAATTAATGCCCTAGATGTTAGGGGCAGGCAATTCGTTTTCATTGATATTTTGGTGAGGTGGGGTAACTTAACGTTACACCCTGAACTGGTTGCCAGTCCATCGAACAGCTAACACAAAGAGGCAAACAACCAGTGGCACTCCATTTGCACCTAGGGCAATCTGATTTAAGAGTCTCAAATTAACCTATTTTATTAGTTTTCTTTAGGTTAAATATTTCCCACTTATAGGTTTTAATACAGAAAATAAAATGATACATTTTTTTTATTTACATAGCACTTTTCAATGTAAATAAGTGTTATACATTAAAACAAAGGCCACAAGGACATTCATACATACATAAAATACAATGGTAGACATAACCTAAGGCAAATAGCCAATGATTGTCAGTTGATATTTTCTTGTATCCAGTCACGCAGCAGGATAATGAAAAAAGTGTTATATTTATGACTATAATTGACTAATTAATTAATACAACACATGTATACCTGCTTGACAATTAACATGTGAAAATGTTATTTTGTGTGATTACGTTTAGTTATATGCTCTTTATAACCAATAAACTTAATAACCAACCTGCTGCTTGTAAAATGAGTTGTGGAGAAACGCAAAAAATAAAAACAAACAGTTAACAGTAGTTTACACTGCTTAATTAATACAACACATGTATACCTGCTTGACAATTAACATGTGAAAATGTTATTTTGTGTGATTACGTTTAGTTATATGCTCTTTATAACCAATAAACTTAATAACCGACCTGCTGCTTGTAAAATGAGTTGTGGAGAAACGCAAAAAATAAATAAATAAACAAACAAACAAACAAACAGTTAAAGGGATAGTTCACCCAAAAATGAAAATGTGATGTTTTTCTGCTCATCCCTAAGGCATCCAAGATGTAGGTGTCTTCGTTTCTTCAGTAGAACACAAATGGAGATTTTTAACTCAACCGTTGCTGTGTGTCACTCATATAATGCTTGTCAATGGGGTCTAATTCTATTAGAGTAAAAAAAAAACATGGACTGACAACTTCAAATTAAACCCTGCGGCTCGTGACGACACATTGATGTCTTAAGACACGAAACGATCGGTTTCTGAGAGAAACCCAACGGTATTTATGCAAATATATCACCTCATATCAGACGAGCGCTTCAGCTCTCCAGACTGACATCACTTCCTGTGAGTGAGGTCAAAATTCCGGCCGGGTCATAGATATATATACATAGATTCCTCATTCGAGCGATCCACGCCATGATCCACGCAGGCACTAATGAAGTATCTATGTATATATCTATGACCCGGCCGGAATTTTGACCTCACTCACAGGAAGTGATGTCAGTCTGGAGAGCTGAAGCGTTCGTCTGACATGAGGTGAAATTAATTGCATAAATACCGTTGGTTTTCTCTCAGAAACCGATCGTTTCGTGTCTTAAGACATCAATGTGTCGTCACGAGCCGCAGGGTTTAATTTGAAGTTGTCTGTCCGTCCATGTTTTTTTTACTCTAATAGAATTAGACCCCATTGACAAGCATTATATGAGTGACACACAGCAACGGTTGAGTTAAAAATCTCCATTTGTGTTCTACTGAAGAAACGAAGACACCTACATCTTGGATGCCTTGGGGGTGAGCAGAAAAACATCACATTTTCGTTTTTGGGTGAACTATCCCTTTAACAGTAGTTTACACTGCTTCAAAATCACTGTCATCTGAACCCTCATAGTCAATTTCTTCATGGTCCTCCATTATCTCCTCAGTCCCATCCTCCAGCAGAGAAGCAGCATTAGGTCCTAAAGCCTGGCTGTATCTTGAGCAGACAACTTGGAACTTCTCCTCCACATCGGCAAGCCTTTTCTGAAGAAGACACAGTAGCCCGCAATGACCCTCTTCACTTAAACTGCCTAGAAGGAAAAATTAAAGCGAGGCATGACAAAACTTCCATTCAGTTAGTGTTGTTGAGCTATTCATTAACTGACTTTACACCAAGAAGGTAATAAAAGTTAGCTTATTACCACTGTTTCTGTCAGAAGACATTTCTGATATCATTGTCCGGATGCTCCCAGCCAGCCTTCTGAGATAGGTGCAGTGCCGTCTCATCTCCCTCATCACAATTATCTTTTCCTCTTGAAGCCGCACTTTTGACATGAACGCATCAAAAACCTTCTTCTTGGTGAGGATGTTGCTGGAATCTGAAGTCACACAAATAACATCCCTTCAATACAAATTTGACATGTACATTATAAAACACCAGGAAAAACACAAGTAGTGTGTGCACATCCCATAACCTGGTGACGGGTGCAACAATTTTGATTCAAAGAGTCGGCTTATGAAGGTATAAGAGGTTAGGAAGACACCCACACACCCTCACCAAAGATCACAAGTGATATAAGCCTGATGAAGACCTAGTGGTCGAAATTATGTCACCTAATAAAGAATCAGCCTGATAAAGGCAGTAAATCCTCATTGTAGTAGTCAGCAAGAGAAATTGTGAAATTGTAATATTTTCTCTCAAAAGCACCACTGCTGCAAAAAAAATGATAGAATAACAACAGCCACACACACAAACACTAGCCTTAGTGAGAAATTGTTACATACCACTGCTGTGCCCTTCCCACGGCCATATTAGACTGTCTGCACCACTGTCTCCACCTCCCACAGAGAGTGCGCTCACCACCTTCTCCTCAACGATGCGCTCCTCATCTGGCACCTGCTCATTGTAGAGCTTGACTGTTTGTAAGAGTTTTCTCTTCTCTTCCCACAATTTTTTTCGACGCAAGTGTCGAATTTTGTTGCTGTCTATAGAAATGACAAAACACAGAAAACATGATGCACAAGAATGTGTATGCCGATATCAGAAAGTTAAATTAAATACTAATACATATAACTGACTTAAGAATCAATTAAATCAAAATGTTAAAAAAAAATCATATGACATCTTCACCAAAAATGACAAAAATATTAGACGAATTATCAACATACCTGTCTGATTATAAAGGCTGGCTTTTTTTTGATGAACACCAAGAAACATTTGTTCAATTGATTTCTGAAGGCTATGTTGGTCATCACATCTGGTACCTACAGAATCTTAAAGCAACAACAATAATACAAGTAAATGATTCTGATGTCTTTTATGCTGTACATTTAAAGAGTTTAAAGTTCAAGTTTAAATTTATGTATATATAAAATACTGTACCGTTAATAGCCCATTGTCTGACATCATGTACCCACTGATGAACAATGTTCTCAGAGCACCCCAGTTCACTGCTCAAATCCTCCAGTCTCTGAGACTCAGCCTCAGCCTTTTTGAAAGTCTGGTTTGAAAAAAACAAAACAAGAAGATTAAAAGTGGAAAAATCATGAAAAGCTTTGTATACATAAATCAGACATAACATATTACCTTGATGTATCTGCTGGATAATGCAAGATGAAGGCCTTCCTGCTTCCGTCGATTCCACCCAATAGCATGGACAGTTAGCATGTCATTCCTGGCTTTAAACAAAAAAAATATGTGATGGAGAAAAGTCTCATTAATTCTCATGGTTTTTCAGTTCATCCACGCATTGACAATTGAGTTTTAATTTAAGAGAGATGTAATGCAGTTTTGCAGTTACAGTTTTCTTGTATGCAATCTCAGACAAAGTATTACAGAACAAATAAAAAGAATGAAAAGAAAGAATGAAAGACAGGTTTCCTAAAATAATATAAATAAGCAACAATTACCAGATTTTGTCATGTACTTGGTTGTGAGAGCACAACGAGACAGGTAGCTGTTTACCATTTCAACCTCCTCCCCTGCAGTTGTGCCTGCACCTTCCTGATTTTTGCCACTCCAGATTATCTAACATATCAGTGTGGCACTTATATTATAATCATATACAGTGTATTATATAAGAAATAAAAATACAATTTCAAATGGTATGATAAAGAGTATGCAGTACCTCACACTTAGTTGAATGAGCCTTGGCATGCATGACAGAAAGGAATGGTCTCATCTGCAGTAAAGGTCTGAGTTCCAACATGGAGACCGCCAACTTCTCAAGGTAGGGCCAATACTTGCAAGCAATATCTGTGCAATAGAACTGTCCGTTTGTGGCTACTTGGAGCTCCTTCTGCAGGTACAGTGGATAGGCAAATATTTCGCCCCCGTACATGTTAAGAGCCTTGAGTAGCACTCCGTGTCTGCAAACAACCACCTCAAGGCCCTCTTCATCAATCTTGCTTGCTTTTCTGGCAGTTTCACGTGCAGCAGACCACTGACTGGCTCCACAGATCCCTCTGCCAGCAGTCTGCATGACAAAATAATTAATTCTGGTTAAAACTGAAATTTGCATTTTCCCCCCCTTAAAACAGTAACTTCATCCATCAGGATGAGTCAGGTTACATCACACCAATTGGTATCTGTAATCATTGGAGACAATAAAGGTTTACTTTCAAACTCCTACTAATGGTTTTGTCAGTGCTCAGGGAGCTTCAGAAAATGCCTCTTCCGCTTTCTTTACTCCAGCTACACAAACTAGTTGAAATGCACAAACTGCATACACAGTCACTATACATTGCAGAGATCTGCTATTACATAATGAATTATCGAGATACTGAACTAGCCACTTTGAGTACCACCACACATTCCATTTCCAATTTCAAACCTCAACCCAAGATTCCTGGAAGCGTGCACCATAGTGCTCAAAGTGCTTGTAACAAACTAAGATACTAATCTGTATGATACATTAACTATTTAATAAAGCAAAAATCATACATTTAAAATGCTGGACTTAAATCAAATTTGCAAACACTATATATATTTTACTAACACTTTTCATTTTACTCCTGATCTCATCAACAAAATGGTGTACATCAGTGTCCTTGGCAATGAAGGTGCCATCAAAATATGGTTCCTCTGACCTTAATAGAATAAGAAAAAAAGATAATGTTCAGTGTCAGACATTATTTGTTCTGTTCATTTTTAAGTAAAACTACAAGTGTAAAACAACTAACCCTTTTGACTGACGAAATCGGTACTGTTTTCTGTTGCCATCTGCACATAGAGCAAGCATGTTAGGTGTACATGCCGGGCAGGTAAAGTGCTCTATGCTGGCCATTTTTTCACACTGGTACTGGCAGAATGTGTATTCCAGATAGCTTCTTTGGAATACGTCTCCATGTATTTTCCCACTCTGTACATTAAATTAGTAAAGAGTAAAATGAAATAGGTACACTAATATTTTCCCATGTCTACTTAAGGCAACTTTGATCCACACTGATCTTACCCTTCCAAAGTGACAAGTCCTCCTCTCCAACATACGCAGAAAACCTTGTCTCGATAAACTGGGTGCAACAGTTTTCATTTCTTCAAATGAGCTGAAGACATCCATTGAAAAGAGAGTGTCAGCATTCACAGATGCTGGCCAATAACCACTTTTTATTAGGTCACTCATGTCAGGTGTCCAATGTGCCAGACATGATCTGCACACCAAGTTTGGTAAGTGCAACTCATACCGACCTAAAATCAAAAAGTACAAACACTTGGTTATTTTGTACACAAAGGGATAATAATTGGTTAATAGATTGTAGTTCATACCATTTATGCAAACCAAAATGATTGCTCTGCCAGCTGATTCTGTGATGTTTGCAGTGTCACAAGTGCATAAATGGAAAGGTCTCACTGTAGGCAATAAACATACTGAAAAGAGAAGTTCAATAATTAGCGAGGAAGCATATGTCAAATTAAAATGGTAAACAAATAAAATAAATAAATATTACTTTAACCACTTTAACAAAAAGGTTCAAAACACTACCTTGATTGACCAGTGTATATCTGCCATCTTTTTTTACACAGCACAGCGTTGGCTCAATGGGCTTGTAAATTCCCTCAATACAGGACTCTCTGTTATGGAGGGCGAGCTTTTTGTGTATTTGTACGTCACAATCCATACACAGCCACTCTTCTGGCATGCAGTCTCTGCAGCGAATGATGGCAGGAGATGTGCAGTGGATGCAGTTCTTTTCTGGAACCACATTGCAGGACAGCAAACAGTTGATGTGGTAGGACCTTGCTTTCCGCCACTCATCTTGGGCTACAGATTGCCGCAAGGACCATGATGTGGACGTTGAAGGATGCTTGTTTGTGCCTTCGACGTCTGCTGAGAACAGAATGTCCTGCAGTTTCTGCATCTCACTGTCTGAAAGACAGAAATTAGGAAATAATAATTCCTTTCACGCTTATTGTTAACTTGGTTAATTACAATAAGGTGTCATCTTACCAAACAAGTGTTGAGAGCAGTTTGATTGGGTAACTGTGGGAACCTCCTCAACTGACTCAAAAGGAGTAGCATCCCCACTGCCAACCACAGAAACAACTGAAAAGATAAATAGAAAGGATAGAAAGGAAAAGAGATAACAATTTTAATGTCTTACAAGCATATAATACAGTGTTTGTATAGTGACTTTACCCTATAATAGGCATGGCTAATTACGATGTCTGACAATTCCATTATGGTTATGATACATAACTTTTTGAGGAATGTTGTGATCAAATGGCAACCAGGTGAGAATTGTTAGCAGCATTTAATTTAATCCATATCTTTGCATTTGCTTAGCATTACAGTAGTTGATTTGAAGTTAACATTTCGGGGTGTTTTTCCAGTCCTATTTTGATAGCAAATATACACTTAAAAATAGATGAAGTCAATAACACAAGTAACAGATTCTGCATGTGGTGTTTCTGATGGCACAGTTTAACATACAGTATTTAAAGGGCAAAATTATTAAAAACCATAATTAAAATTATAAAGTTTACCATAAACAAAAAGCCTGTGCACTGGAAACCCCACATGGTCTATGTTTCAAAAGTGACACAAAACCAAATATATTTACATATATTAATTACATAAAAATTGGGTGGTGGGAAATCACAAATAATCTGGACATGGACTACCTGTATCTGAAGCACGTTTTCGTGTCTCTCCACTTCTGCATCTTTTTAGCAGTGGACGTCCTTCAGCATCTCTCTCCACCCATCGGTTACTAAATGTACTGCCTTTAGCAGGTGTTGCTTTGCCCATGGCTTCCTTTGCCTTGCATGACAGAAAGTGAGCCTTGTATGATAACACTGAAATACAGCCAACTCTTGAGCAGTTCATACAAATTTAGCTAATTCACCAATATTGCAAGATCACTGTCTCATACTCACTTTGATTTCAGCAATAAGCATGTCTGCCAAAAAAATAGCATCCTCTACTCTCCCTGTGTCTTGCTGAGCAGCCATGTCAACAATACTCAAACAAAAGTCAGAGAGAGAGAGTGTGTGTGTGTGTGTGTGTGTGAGTGAGTGAGAGTGTGTAAGTGAATGAGTGAGTGATAGTGAGAGAGAGTGTGTGTGTGTGTGTGTGTGTGTGAGTGAGTGAGTGAGTGAGTGAGTGAGTGAGTGAGTGAGTGAGTGAGTGAGTGAGTGAGTGAGTGAGTGAGTGAGTGAGTGAGTGAGTGATAGTGAGAGAGAGTGTGTGTGAGTGAGTGAGTGAATGAGTGAGTGATAGTGAGAGAGAGTGTGTGTGAGTGAGTGAGTGAATGAGTGAGTGATAGTGAGAGAGAGTGTGTGTGAGTGAGTGAGTGAGTGAGTGAGTGAGTGAGTGAGTGAGTGAGTGAGTGAGTGAGTGAGTGAGTGAGTGAATGAGTGAGTGATAGTGAGAGAGAGTGAGTGTGAGTGAGTGAATGAGTGAGTGATAGTGAGAGAGAGTGTGTGTGAGTGAGTGAGTGAATGAGTGAGTGATAGTGAGAGAGAGTGTGAGTGAGTGAGTGAATGAATGAGTGATAGTGAGAGAGAGTGTGTGTGTGTGAGTGAGTGAGTGAGTGAGTGAGTGAGTGAGTGAGTGAGTGAGTGAGAGAGTGTGTGAGTGAGTGTGTGAGTGAGAGAGTGTGTGAGTGAGTGATTGATTGAGTGAGTGAATGAATGAATGAGTGAGTGAGTGAGTGAGTGAGTGATTGAGTGAGTGAGTGAGTGAGTGAGTGAGTGAGTGAGTGAGTGAGTGAGTGAGTGAGTGAGTGAGTGAGTGAGTGAGTGAGTGAGTGAGTGAATGAGTGAGTGATAGTGAGAGAGAGTGAGTGTGAGTGAGTGAGTGAATGAGTGAGTGATAGTGAGAGAGAGTGTGTGTGAGTGAGTGAGTGAATGAGTGAGTGATAGTGAGAGAGAGTGTGAGTGAGTGAGTGAATGAATGAGTGATAGTGAGAGAGAGTGTGAGTGAGTGAGTGAGTGAGTGAGTGAGTGAGTGAGAGAGTGTGTGAGTGAGTGATTGATTGAGTGAGTGAATGAATGAATGAGTGAGTGAATGTGAGAGAGAGTGTGTGAGTGAGTGAGTGTGTGACAGTAAGAGGAGTGGCTCTAAAAAGAGCCGTTGGTTTTCTTATAAAGGTGAAGGTAACAGGGAAGGATGGTGAGTAAAGACAGGAACTGTTAGACAAAGAACAATTAAAACATAGTTAGTTCTCTTGCAGTAAGGCTTCCTTGGTTTATCATATTACACATGCAGAACTGTAACAAAATAAAGAGGATAACTGTGATGCTGTCATTGCACAATGCATATTCAGCATGAAAACTGCCTGAATGAACAGTTGATCTGAGTTCATAGAAACTATGGAAATCTATATCGTACTTTCATACATGGCTTATTTGTCGTTTGACTTACATGTGAATGCCTCATTAATATGTTAAATCTGAATATATGTCCTTGAGCAAGGCACTTTACTCCATGTTGCTCCAGGGGTATTGTCCCTGTAATAAGTGCACTGTAAGTCGCTTTGGATAAAAGCGTCTGCCAAATGCATAAATGTAAATGTAATATATTTTCATGACCACTAAAAGATTTTGTGATTTGTTCTCTCTGTGCGCCTATAATTAGTTATGAGTATGGTTACCGAAGTTAAACCAGTGTTATTTTTTTTGAAAGGGCTGCCAGTGTTGTACCCCAAAAGTGGTTTGCACAATTACAGAACATAACGCAATCCATTTGAACTCTTAACGATCAATAAAATAAATGCAATTGCGCAAACTATAATTACAATAAATGTTACATGTACACTACCGTTCAAACGTTTGGGGTCCATACATTTTTTTTATGTGTTTGAAAGAAGTCTCTTCAGCTCACCAAGGCTGCATTATTTGATAAAACTGAAATATTGTGAAATATTATTGATATTTATAAAGGTTCTCTGTTGTCTATTTGAATATGTTAAAATTTGATCAAAGCTGAATTTTCAGCATCAGATTTGATGGAAAAAAAGTAAAAGAACAGCATTTACATTATATAGAATTTTGTGTAACAATGTAAAGGCCTTTACTGTCACTTTTGATCAAATTAATACATCCTTGCTGAATAAAAGTATTAATTTCCTTTAAAAAAAATCCTACTGACATAAACATTTTGAACGGTTGTGTATTTCAAATAGTTTTTTTTTTTTGTGTGTGTGGAAACGCAGCAGTTTGAACACGCACTGTGAGCGAAACGTCATATCAGCGAACGCTCTCTGTGATTGATTGGTTCTGTCTTGTATAGATGAGCAGGATAAATATTAGTACTTTCCTACACAATTATTCGCTAAAATAGAATATATTTCCATTAGAAACGCATTTTACGCAACGAATTTCGTGCTAAAGAAATTAAGTTAATGGCTAAAAAAACACACATTAGGGTCGATATTTTTATGTGAGCAAGTTTCAGTGTCACTGTTTCAGTGATTATTTAAATGATTTGCCAATAAGCAAACAGTCCTCCACCAGTAACGTTAACACCATCGATTAAAAAGCCCCACAGTCCACACACACAAATATAACGTTATACAACGATTTCTTAAATGGACGTACCTGAAGAAGAATATGACAACCGGAAAGAGAAAGACGCGGGGATTATTGAAGATATATCGCTCGTCTTTGGTCTTCTTTGGTCCGTGGGCCAGTTGTTGGCATCGAGGAAATTACTGCCCCCTGCTGGTACTCTACCTCTATAAATGCGTGTCACTTTCACGCCTAGAGGAGGCAAAGCGTGACAATGACACGCATCCTCTAGAGGACCAGCGTGTGTCTTACACGCTTTGGCGTGATACTGGGTTGATTTTACAACACTTCAGCTTGTGATTTTTATCTAGTGGGGGTCATTTTTTAGGATTCTTTACCTAACTGAAGTCTCTGAGATCCTGACACCTTGCACTTCTGGAGACTCCAGGTCGGTTGCAGTTCTGGAAAATGGTGGCGCTGGAGACTAAAGGGTTCCTGATGGTTTCACCCTTAATTCTTCACCTTAATTCTTCATTCTTTTGCAGTTAACAGGTGTCTTTTCTCCGCCACCTGTTTTTGTCAGATCCTGCTGACCCAACGAGCATTTCACTGTCCAATGGTCACGCCTTAACTGCAATGTCTAGTATTGCATTAGTATTGCATCCTTCTCATGGGCATTTAATACTTTTTGACTTTTCAGTCTGAGTTAAATCTCTTTTTTGGCTCAATTTATCTGTAAAAGAAAACATGCCTAATAATTCTGCACACCTGAATATAAGGTGATTTTCATTTCCAGCCTTCATGAACAATTATATATCACTTATACATTATTAAATACTAAATCAATAGTAGTTATTAGGATTACTGTGGTTTGGAATTGGTCAAATGTGCCTGGAAAAAAAATATGATCAGAAAATCAACGTGCCTGATAATTCTGCACTCCCTGTATGAACAGAAAAGTGACTTCATTTAAAAGTATTGTTGTTAAACATTGTAGACATCGATCCGATCAAAATCCATGAAAACAGCTTATATTTATCAAAAGAAAATGATATATATGGATAGCGCAACTATGACTGTTTAAGCCCCGCCCGTCACTTCCGGTTCTGTGGATGTTCCCGTTTTACATGTTATAGAACATAGATCGATTAATGGCATGTCATTACGTCCCCATGCCACACTACTCTGTCTGACGTCCAATCATAGCGCGACTTTCGTGGGTCTGTTAAAATCATTGGGCTCAGGCAACTCGCTGTAACTTTAACTGCGGGTGTCGCTGTTGGACAGTGTTCCTTTATAAAAACCAGTGATTTATATATATTTTATATATAAGCAGATTATATATATTTACGTTGTTTTATTTTTGTAATATATTATATATTGTGTCTTTCAGTTTTTTTTGAAGAGACACTGCCCATCTTGCCTCCTTCTTAACAGCCTACATTTCGAATAATAGCTTTGATTAAAGGGTTAGTTCACCCAAAAATGAAAATTCTGTCATTAATTACTCACCCTCATGTCGTTCGACACCCGTAAGACCTCCGTTGATCTTCGGAACTCAAATGAAGATATTTTAGTTGAAATCTGATGGCTCTGAAAGGCCTCCATTGGCACAATGCACGGTTCACTCTCAAGACCCTTAAAAGGTACTAAAGACGTCGTTACAAAGTCCATCTCACTACAGTGGTTCTACAATAACTTTATGAATCGGCGAGAATAGTTTTTGTGCGCAAAAAAACCCTAAATAACGACTTATATAGTGATGACGATTTCAAAACACGGCCTCATGAAGCTTCGAAGCGTTATAAATCAGTGAGTCGAATCAGCGGTTTGAATCGCCAAATTTCAGCAGTTTGGCGGTTTGACACGCGATCCGAATCATGATTCGACTCACTGATTCATAACGCTTCGAAGCTTCATGAGGCCGTGTTTTGAAATCGTCATCACTACATAAGTTGTTATTTAGGGTTTTTTGCGCACAAAAACTATTCTTGCCGATTCATAAAGTTATTGTAGAACCACTGTAGTGAGATGGACTTTGTAACGACGTCTTTAGTACCTTTTAAGGGTCTTGAGAGTGAACCGTGCATTGTGCCAATAGGTCTGACGGGTGTCGAACGACATGAGGGTAAGTCATTAATGACAGAATTTTCATTTTTGGGTGAACTAACCCTTTAATGATGAAAATTAAGGTTTCAAAATCGTGATTCTTTGGATTGTTTTTTCCTGCCGTCAAGCCACAGGCGTTCACTGAATGGCCATATGGCTCACGAGCCAAGAGGTTCCTGACCGCTGTTGTAAGCAGACAATTATGAATCTGGGATTACAGATAAAAACGTATTGTATTTTACTTTTACAATGAGCAGAATTATTACAACACAAATAAATATAGAGGAGGCAGTCACACACCAACATAGAGGAGGCATAAGACACACACCAACCATAGCAACACGTCATGGCAACGACATTTCAGACTGACAGATACGTAAAAGACAAAAAAGCGCTTTATTACTGTTTTGTACACGTTATATTAATTATAATTCAAATTCTGTTTTATTTGTCACGAGGGGCACTTTTGATACATTTTTAGAAAGGGCAGACTCGAGCCTCCAAAGCCCTCCCCTCTGCACTTGCCTGGTGTGTGTGTGTCCTGTCACACAATGCGGCTGAAAACTCCTACACAGCGTTAATAGTTAGATGGTAAGGTGTGTACATGTCTACAATGCACTTCGATAATGCGACTAAAATAGGCATACTCCACATGTCTTAATTCGATTTTTGTTTAATTCGAAAATCGCTGTTTATATGGTAGTTTCTTAATCAGAGTATGGTCTTAATCAGATTAATATCGGAGTATTGTTGTCCATGTAAACGTACTGAATGTGTCTTCAATGCAACTAAGTCATAGACTGGGTAAACCCAGCCTGATCTGCCGGCGATTTGATTTGGCCCTGCAGCTCAGTCTGGAAACCTGTACATTAATTTCTACTGCTTCTGTTACACTTTTGCGGGAACCAATCACAGACTGGCTTATCCACCTTGAGCGCTATTGGCGGGTTTAACACGATGACGGATAGAGAAGCGATGGGTCGTTGCCCGTTGATCACGCCTCTTGTGGTCTGATTGGTTGAAGGACTATCCAATTGTGCACAGAGTCATTTGAATTATGCTGGTTGATCACGCCTCTTGTGCAGTAGAAAATACAGAGCAGACTCCCCAGACTAATGTTCAATCTTAAATTGAGCTTGGTCTGGTGATAGCCAGACAAACTAAGTCACTAAGTAACTTTTACTTGTATCGTCATTGCTTGTTAATCCGGGTATCAGAAGCATGCTTGGTGCTTTGGCTTTTCTAATAATTTTTTTGGCAACATGCTTGTTGCCTAAGATATAACCGTACATCCAATCCAAACTGTAAGCTAATTGTCAATCATCTTTGACTGTAGTGATCCTGACAGAATTATTTTAAGTAGGCAGCCAACGGCAACATTTTTGATAATGTTCACACATTGATAAATTAATTAAAGATAAATTTAATTAATGTCTTATATCTTCATTTGATTACCAGAAAATACACAACACATAATTTGTGGGAAATCTTTTCATAGAAATGAAATTAAAAAGAAAAAAATAATAATATGGTTGTTTTTATGAATTAAATTAAGTAGCTAGTAACCTAATATTTACTAGTAAATATTACAGTAATCAAACATCACAGACAATGGCGGACCGAAACCAGGGCAGCTCTGGCATAATGTCAATAACACTTTAATAAATTACTTACAGGTTCTTTACAGTTATTTATGTAAACATCCCAAAAGTACCGGAAAAAGGTACCGTTGGGTGTATATATATATACCCAACGGTACCTTTTTTCGGTACTTTTGGGATGTTTACATAAGTAACTGTAAAGAACCTGTAAGTAAATATATATATATATATATATATATATATATATATATATATATATATATATATATATATATATATATATATATATATATATATATATATATATATATATATATATATATATATATATAAGAACGCAATAATTCTGACTAAAATATACATATTTCGAAAATATTTGATGTTGGACAATAAATGAGCCATATGTAGAATTTTAAACCTACAAGTATGTATATTTTTATGAAAGTGACCATTATAATTGGGTAATCAAATATAGGCTAATATCATATGCTTTTGTTTTTATTTTCATTTTTAGTTCAGTGAATTAAAAAATGTAATTATTATTAACATGCCTACATTACATTCACTGTACTTGTTTATAGCCTTCAATATCAACATTGTTTTTAGGACATCATTGGGCAGGATGTGAAATAAAATTATTATTAAAATAAATACAGATTTGTTTTTATCCAAATAGAAAAACAGAGAAAATACAGCCCTATTAAGTATCCTGATATACATAGTTTTATGCAGAAACCCCATTTTAAAGGCATATTAAAATGTTCACTGTATAATGAATACTTTTTGTGATTTATTTAGTATCCTGTTAAAACAAGTTACATTACAGTACATAATTACCATAAAAATGTAACAAAAATATAAGAAAGGCAACATCTAAAGTTTATTTTTTTATTTTTTTAATCTGAAAAAAGGTTAACAGTGATCAGAGAGCTTACAAATCAGTGAAGCATTGGAATCGGGATCGGTATTGGCTGATCACCATGACAAGAAATCGGTACTTGGTATCGGCAGCAAAAATCCTGATCGGAGCATCCCTAACCAATATGTTAGCAGCAGATCCTTTAAGTCCTTTAAGTTGTGAGGTGGGGCCTCCATGGATCGGACTTGTTTGCTCAGCACATCTCACAGATGCTCGATTGGATTGAGATCTGGGCAATTGGTATGGAGTGAATTCTGTGCCACAATTAAACAAACAAATCCAGCATTTTGCAAACAAACACGATCTGCTTTGTAAAGGAAAACTCGACTCACAAACAAACAGAAAGCGATTTGCAAATACAAAGGTCAGTTTTAGCGAAAATGCAAAGGTGTAACAAATATATGTACTGTGTTTTGCAAATAATAAATGAGTGAGCCATCCAAACCATCCAAATTCCATGTAACCTTTGAACAAATACCAAATCTAGTCCATACAAATACCTGTCAATTACAATCTCTCAGTTTAATTATCTCACAAATGCAGTTCACGCAGATTATTTCACAAATGCAGTTCGCACAGATTTTCTCACAAATGCAGTTCGCACAGATTTTCTCACAAATGCAGTTGTGTAACTTCCTCTTGCAAAACAGCAGATGGCGCTTTGGGTCAATTTACGCTAGCCCAAGAAGCCCTGAAACATGTTTTCAGCTGACGAAAATGAGCGGTGAACAGCTGAGTTTCTGTCTTACTGTATCTATTATTAATCTTTTTGAGATTTTCACTATGCCAACCCTATTTCAATAAAAAAAAATCATAATAATTTAAAGATAATATTGTTTATATATAATATGGTATCAGTGCAAAATTAGTTACATAGTAAATTAGCTAGGGCTAGTTTTTTCTCATTAAAAATGCATCCATCCTCCATACCATTTATCCACTGTAGTGTAACGGGATATAAAAAATAATTTACTTTTATGTAATTTGTACATATGATTCAAACATTCAAGAACATTCAAATAATGTAAGGGTGTATCGTATCACAATATATTGCAATACTAAAATGCAACAATGTATTGTGTTTTAAAGTTTAGACAGATTTGTTTTGTATGAGATATTTTAATGTCACATCAAATATGGTAAATCCTGAAGGGCACATTTTTTTGAGCTTTCATTTTATATTAAATATTTTTAATAAATTAAAAATAAAATATATATTAAGCAGAGTAGGCTATATTATAAGCAGAATTATGAATATTTATTTATTTATTTAAGCCCAGCCTAAAAGTTCACGTCTGATGCAATATCAAATTTAGCACTTAAATGAACTGTGTTAAAAGTAATAATTAAAAACGTCTCGGTTACGTATGGTAACCCTCGTTCCCTGAAGGAGGGAACGGAGACGTACGTCGGACGTACCGACGAATTGGGATCACTTCTGGGAGCCCCTATCAGCTTCGAGCTATCTAGAACCGGCCAATGAACAATTGGCGTGCGAGATTTGCATCTCGCGCTCCGCCCCGCGCCGCGGGTATAAACAGGAAGCGAGAGCGAATGCACGCTGTTTTTCACTGAGGAGCCACACGTAGTGGCTCGACCTGCAGTGATGGTACAGCAACTGTGGCGACGGGACGTACGTCTCCGTTCCCTCCTTCAGGGAACGAGGGTTACCATACGTAACCGAGACGTTCCCATTCAGTCGGTCACGTTCGACGTACGTCGGACGTACCGACGAATTGGGATCCCCTATGGAAAACGCCATAGTTACTACCACTTCCAGCGCCCAGCGATGAGCCCCACGGACCCCGATCTGATGCGGGCGGGTAGGTTCACGCAGGGAGAGTCAAAGCTGCTGTTCCGCAAGACCCATTCAGCTGACTGTATTGGATAACGCTGGGAAGCATGCCTGTGAAGGCAGCTGCGGAAGCCACATCATGCCCAGAGGGAGTTAACATGTGGAGAATACACGTATGGGCTGACCGTGGGCAGCGCAACATACGGAAGTCCCAGGGGTGGCCCCGGCCAATTAGTGGAGGGGGAACAACACGAACCTGGAACGGCAGAGGACACTCTGCTGAGGGAAAGACACGGGCTCGCCGTAGGGAGCCGTACCGTGGAAGAATACACATATGGGACCGCCGTGGGGGTCACTACATATGGAACCCAGCCTAACACAAGTTCCACCAATGCATACGAGTGTTAGACCTGGCGTCGAACGCTCCGCCACGTCCGACTGCCGCGGGTTGCGGAGGACTCAACAGGGTTCGCCGTTCCGGGGAACTCGACTGGAGCAAAATAAGCGCACGCATCCGTCTACCATAGGGGAGGGAATGGCGCAGCAAGCCGACACTAGAACAGGCATTTCGGTGTTACTGACTATGGGAAGTGAGCACACAGGAAGATACCGGCTCTACACGGAGGCTATAGAATCTAGCGAACGTGTTAGGTGTCGCCCAGCCCGCAGCTCTACAATATCTGTCAGCGAGGCGCCATGAGCCAGCGCCCAGGAAGAGGCAACACCCCTAGTGGAGTGGGCTCTTAACCCGAGCGGGCAGGGCACGTCTTGGGACTGATAAGCCAAGACGATGGCATCCACTATCCAGTGGGCCATCCTCTGCTTGGAGACAGCCTTTCCCTTCTGCTGTCCTCCGTAACAGACGAAGAGCTGCTCTGAGGTCCTGAAGCTTTGCGTTCTATCCACGTAAGTCCGGAGAGCACGGACGGGACAGAGAAAAGCTAGGGCTGGGTCTGCCTCCTCCGAAGGCAGCGCTTGCAGGCTCACCACTTGGTCCCGGAAGGGAGTAGTGGGAACCTTGGGCACATATCCAGGCCGGGGTCTCATGATCACATGAGAGTTACCGGGCCCGAATTCCAGGCACGGTTCGTCAACCGAAAATGCCTGCAGGTCCCCTACCCTCTTGATGGAGGCCAACGCAGTCAGGAGTATTGTCTTTAACGACAGAATTTTCAACTCAGCTGACTGCAGAGGCTCAAAGGGTTCTCTCTGTAGTGCAGTTAGCACCAGAGTTAAGTCCCAAGAGGGTATGGAGGGAGGACGAGGCGGATTTAACCTCCTCGCCCCCCTAAGGAACCTGTCGACCAGATCGTGCTTACCTAGAGATTTTCCATCTACTAGCTCATGATTAGCGGCGATAGCGGCAACATAGACTTTGAGGGTGGAGGGAGACAGCCTTCACTCCAACCCATCTTGTAGAAAGGCAAGCACAGATCCGATCGAACATCTTCGGGGGTCTTCTCGGCGAGAAGAGCACCAATCGACGAACAGGTTCCACTTCAACGCATAGAGGCGCCTCGTAGGGGGGCTCTAGCGGAAGTGATGGTGTCAACTACCGCTTGCGGTAGGTCACCTAGAACCTCTGCGTCCCGTCCAGGGACCAGACATGGAATTTCCAGAGGTCTGGACGCAGGTGCCAAGGGTGCCCCGTCTCTGAGTCAGGAGGTCCTTCCTCAGAGGAATGGGCCAGGGAGGTGCTGTCGCAAGGAGCACTAGTTCCGGGAACCAAGTCCGGTTGGGCCAATATAGAGCGACCAACAGGACTTGCTCCTTGTCCTCCCTGACTTTGCACAGTGTCTGCGCAAGAAGGCTCACTGGGGGAAACGCATACTTGCGTTCTTCCCGGGGCCAGCTGTGGCCAGGGCATCCAACCCGAGGGTTCCCTCGGTCAAGGAATAAAACCACTGACAGTGGGTCGTCTCAGGGAGGCAAACAGGACTACCTGTGCGGCCCGAAACGACTCCAGATTAGCTGGACCGCCTGGGGATGGAGTCGCCATTCTCCCGGAAGCACCGGCTGACGTGACAGCTCGTCGGCTGCACGATTGAGCAGGCCCGGAATGTGAATGGCACGAAGCGACCTCAGATGCTTCTGACTCCATAAGGGGAGATGGCGGGCGAGTTGTGATATGCGACGAGAGCGTAGACCACCCTGTTTTTTGACCTACGCAACTGTCGCAGTGTTGTCCGTACGGACCAGAACGTGCTTGCCTCTGAGCGGAACTTTGAAGCGGCTGAGTGCAAGACGAACTGCTAACAACTCGAGGCAATTGATATGCCATTGCAGTTGAGGCCCCGTCCACAGACCCGAAACTGCAAGCCCGTTGTACGTGGCACCCCAACCCGTGGATGAGGCATCCGTGGAGACAACGGAGTGCCTGGACACTTGTTCTAGGGGAACTCCCGCCCGTAGAACAAAGGGTCCGACCACGGGCCGAAGGTTTGGCGGCACCTCGGAGTCACTTGGACACGGAGGGAACCGCTGTGCCACGCCCATCTCAGGACTCGATCGTGTAGCCAGCGTTGAAGCGGTCTCATATGAAGCAATCCGAGCGGCGTTACTGCGGCTGCGGATGCCATATGCCCCAGGAGCCTCTGAAAATGTTTCAGTGGTACCGCTGTCCTGCCTTTGAACGAATTCAAGCAGTTCAACACTGACTGGACACGCGCTCGGTGAGGCGCGCTGTCATGGCGACCGAGTCTATCTCCATACCGAGAAAAGAGATCCTCTGTGTGGGACAGAGTTTGCTCTTCTCCCAGTTGACCCGAAGTCCCAACTGGCTGAGGTGACGGAGCACCTTGTCCCTGTGTTCGCACAACTGCTCTCACGACTGGGCAAGGATCAGCCAGTCGACGAGGTAGTTGAGAATGCGAACACCATGCTCTCTCATGGGGGCAATGGCCACTTCCGCAACCTTCGTAAAGACGCGGGCGACAGGGACAGGCCAAAGGGCAAGACGCGGAACTGACATGCCCGTCCCTCGAACACGAAGCGCAGAAAGGGCCGGTTGAGGGGAAACGAGAATGAAAGAAAGCGTCCTTCAGGTCAATCGCTGCAACCAATCTTGGGGACGGACGCACCTGAAGATGTGCTTCTGCGTTAGCATTCTGAACGGCAGCCTGTGAAGGGACCGGTTCAAGAATCGCAGGTCCAAGACCGGCCATAACCCGCCGCCTTTCTTGGGTACAATGAAGTACGGGCTGTAGAACCCGGACCTCATATCGGCTGGAGGGACCGGCTCCATCGCATCCTTCGCCAGTAGGACTGCGATCTCCGCCCGGAGCACGGGGGCGTTCTCCTTCGCTACTGGGAAGTGAACGCCCCCAAACTTAGGGGGACGCCTGGCGAACTGAATCGCATAGCCGAGTCTGATGGTACGGCCCCGAGACGGGCTGGGAAGCTCTAGCCAGGCTTCCAGACACCGAGCAAGGGGATTAACCACAGACGTACCCGCAGCGGGGCAGCGACGCGGAATGCAGGGATCCGACTCGGACGGCATGGAGCGGCCCGAAGTGGGATCTGAGTGTGCTGTGCAACACTTACCTGCGTCCGCGGAGGGGGCGTGCGAGTGTGGGAAGGCCGCTTGAGTGCGTTCCCACAGCCCGGCGCCCCCTGCTGGCGAAGGGAGAGGCGTCTGAGGGTGGCGAGGCATGGGAGCGTCGACCACCGCCAAGCGCGCTCCCAAATGAAGGAGGGGCTGAGCGTGGCAAGGCTTTGTGGCGTTGCGCACGGTCTGCCTCACCTCCTTCCTCAGCGGGGAACAAGAGTGGCGAGGCATAGCGTCGCGCACTGTTGTCCACACACCGCTGAGAAGAGGGGAATGAGAGTGGCGAGGCTTTGTAGCGTCACACACTGCCATTCTCGCCCTCTTGTGGGGAGGGGAATGAAAGCGGCGAGGCTCTGTAGCGTCACACGCTGCCATTCCTGAACTCCCGAGACCCAGAGGTATTGGAACTGCTCTTTTTTTTTTTTTTTTTTGGGTACCACTTGCTGTTTTTAACATCAGTGGCGGAACAGAATTACTAATGGTTTTCCACCCGGCCCTCCTCCGGGGAAGAACAGTTCCAGACCAAATCCGGGTCAAATGTGTTTCTGGACCAGGGTGGACATCGTCTAGCCAAGGGCCAGCGCTGTGCGCAGCTCAACCTCGGCTCAGAACTACCCTCGTGCACTAAGCAGGGCGGAGGTGGCCTGCCAGTGGCACTGCCACCCCACCGATGAGGGTAGTGAGAGAGAGGAAAACTTTATACAGATTATGGCCCTATTGGTGTTCCATATTTTGGCACCAATAGTTCCACAATGCCAAAGCCTTCCAATGCACATCCGAAAAAAAAAAGGCAAGGGGCAGGCAAGGCGATTTACGCGTTGCACTATGCCTCAGCCATCCGGGAAAGCATGGCTGTCAAGTATGAATCGGATTCAGCACGAGCGCCCACTATTACGGTGGGAATCTCAGCATCATCCTCATTTTCAACACATAACAGCCCTCTCTCCGATGCAGCGATTGACATCTGTCCTCTGCTAGAGCCCCAAATGAAACGCTAGGTCCCCTTTCAAGGACCAGCAATCCCATCTGTAAGCTACCAGCAGACACGTGAGACAGTGGGCGTGGCCGTGAGACGGCACACGGCGCGCTGAACACTCAAGCCCCAATGAAAAAGGCAAGACGAACAGCGCGCCGACGTGGCCATGCTCTCATGAGAGAGCATAGACCACCCACGAACACAGTCTCAACATGCTTGCGATGCGATAGAGGAGTGAGGGGCCCACAGAGATGTACGCGGCGGGGAAGCCTCACTGTAATCCTCAGGCCACCCAGGCTTATCAGCCAAAATAGTCCCCCCTCTGGTGCACCAGAAAAGAGACTAGATCGGGGTATAAGCGAAGGGACTCAACCCCGTTTGAGGCATCATAGTCTCGACCGCGCATCGGAGGCGCCGAGTGACGCGCGCAGAGTTGCCGTGGCAACCCGCGCTGTCACCCGGCAGCCAGACGGCACACGGCGCGCTGAACACTCAAACCCTCACGCGGAAGGTGAGATGACCAGCGCGTCGACGTGATCCAGTTCCCCTGAGAGAACATGGATCACCCACGACACAGTCTCAACATGTTTATGCGAGAGGGATCGTGGCCGTCAGGACAGGAAACAACCGCATCCAGAAACGCACGAGTGGAATGACGTCTTGAAAAAGACGCAGTGTCACACCCGTGTACTCTTTTGTGAGGAAACGCTCTGTGCTGAAGCACTCAGGGGGAAACGCGACAGCGCACGGGATTGTAGTGCAGCCCGTGCCTGTACTCAATACAGGAAAACGCCCAAACCAGACCAACAGAAATTTGTTGCTGTGAAAACAGCAGTTTTCTCTGTAGCACAGAGGCAGCTGATGAGTCTTCCGCGGTCCCGCTGGAATGTGCCGTCTCTCCAACACGCGTTTCTCCTCTTCTCCGGTTCTTTCAAACTCTTTATTTGTCTTGCTGATAGCAGCGAACTCAATTTGAGTGGTCTTCGTTCTGCCGTGTGGCTCCGAAGTGAATGACAGCGTGCATTCGCTCTCGCTTCCTGTTTATACCCGCGGCGCGGGGCGGAGCGCGAGATGCAAATCTCGCACGCCAATTGTTCATTGGCCGGTTCTAGATAGCTCGAAGCTGATAGGGGCTCCCAGAAGTGATCCCAATTCGTCGGTACGTCCGACGTACGTCGAACGTGACCGACTGAATGGGAACTAAAGCCTACCATTTGAACTATTTTGGATTTGTTCAAAGTATTGAGGGTGTATTGTACTGTATTGCAAGATCACTATTGTGTATCAAACTCAATTTTGAGATGAATTAATTATTACATGCCTGAAATCTGCTGTTTTGGAGAGGACGTTGTTCAACTGCATTTGTGAGAAAATCTGTGCAAATTTTTGTGAGAAAATCTGTGCGAATTGCATTTGTGAGAAAATCTGTGCGAATTTTTGTGAGAAAATTAAGCTGAGAGATTGTAATTGACAGGTATTTGTATGGACTAGATTTGGTATTTGTTCAAAGGTTACATGCAATTTGTAGGATCGTTTGTATTTATTTGTGAAATATGATGTCATTTACTGCAAAACACAGTACATATATTTGTTACTTCTCTGCGTTTTCGCTCAAACTGACCTTTGTTTTTGCAAATCGCTTTCTGTTTGTTTGCGAGTCGAGTTTTCCTTTACAAAGCAGATCGTGTTTGTTTGCAAAATACTGGATTTGTTTGTTTAATTATGGCACAAAATTTTAATTGGAGGCCAAGTCAACAGCAAATATTTTTGCGTTGTGGCAGGGGTTGCACAGACTTGTCGACTTTAATGCTCAGCCATGACGCTTTAAGCTTGACATCGACTAGTCGCTGACCTATAGAGGGCGCAACAGGAAAATCCATTTCCTGACACGCACGCTACGTTTCCAACAATTAAAATGACAATAAATGCATACTCCGAGAGCTCTCCACAAGTCATGTTTGATTATGACACCTGGATGCTCAACATTGATCGGGAGAATGCACGCTTATTGTACAGATCAGTTAATCGCTGTTCTAAACTAATGCGGTGCTGCATTGTAACGCAAAGATTACGGGCCTCACAAAATCATTCAGTAGCACAGAAATGTATTGTCAACGCTGTTCTGTGATTTATCAGTAAAATAGCGTAGAAACTGAAAAGTTCTATATATTTCTTGATGACTAAAACTCACAGCTTCACTATTAGTAGAGAGATACTGCCAGGTAGAATTAATTTATACGCAAATCTCTCTCTCTCTCTCTCTCTCTCTCTCTCTCTCTCTCTCTCTCTCTCTCTAATGCATTCATATAAATATAATCTTTACTGTGCTACTTTATCTGTATCTGATTCAGAACGAACAGAAATCTGTGAGAAATATAACGACCCAAGGACAAAGGAATTGATAAATAAAAGCTGTTATGTAGGAGCAATAACCTTATGGGCAGCGCTGTGTCCTATCTGCTGTGCACGGAAAGAAAAAAATGCGTGTTCGCGTCTCAGCTCGAGGTTTAGACTTATTTGTTCATTAGTGACGTCATCAGCGACTAGTCGACTCGACTTTCATCACATAAATGTTGACTTTAAAACCACACGGGCCAGCCTTCCCGTCCCACGTGCATCAATGAGCCTCGGCCGCCCATGACCCTGTGGCCGGTTCTCCACTGTTCCTTCCTTGGAGCACTTTTGATAGAGACTGACCACTGCAGACCGGGATCACCCCACAAGAGCTGCAGTTTTGGAGATGCTCTGACCCAGTCGTCTATATAACAATTTGAGGACAAAATGTTCACTTGCTGCCTAATATATCCCACCCAATAACAGATGCCGTGATGAAGAGATAGTGTTATTCACTCCACAAGTCTTGTGATGCGGTTGTGGATGAAATAATAGGCCATCCGCGCATCTCTAAATGTGTCTAAATATATATATATACACTTCCAAAGCTTGCATTACCGTTTTACCATTTTTATTGGTAACATTGTGCGGATTTGATTTATGAGTCATTCTGTGTCAAATCAACTTTTCGGTAACTTCCCCATATTTTTGCACAGACATCGGTAGGTGCTTTAGTTAAATTTTTTTTTTGACTGTACTAAAGCATATAAAATCCATATTATGATTGCAGATATTTAGGAAACATGCCAAGTTCACATACTTGTTTCTCAGAAAAGCTACAGCCAGTTATTTTAATTTGAATTGTGCGCTCTGTGTCAGAATGTCTGTTTTTGTTTTGGTCTGTGTGATATCGCACGCTGCCAATTTACCCAATAGTATTTCGACACCCCGGGTTGCCAGTTAGCAGAAAAAAAGACAGTAAACAAACTGGGCCAGAGATCACCGATCATACCCGATCTAAAAACCCTCGCCATCCATCTAAGAATCTCTATGTCCAGAGGCGTATTAAAATGCAGATATATTAGCTGATCAATGCGTGTTCTCAATCTGGCAACCCATGGGAGGAGCGGGGGAAACGACTCTCTCCAATTTGATCTGCATTACCTTTTTTAACTGTTAACTGTCAATATTACATACTGCACCTTTAAATCTGTTGACTTTAGCAATCTTTGTTGCATTATATGCCAGTTCAGAAATGTGAAAAAGCAGTTTTCAAGTTTATCCCCAAAGTTTGCATACCTGTATATCAAGAAGTAAAGATATCTTAATATTCTTTTAGATTCTGGTTTCTTAGCAAACATTTATTTTGGTATGTTTATTTCTTTTGGCCCTATATAGTTAAATTCCATATGTGGATCTCAAATGCTGCTCCATGACAAATTGTTGTTACCCGTTTTCAGTGATCAAAAACCAAACGGGGCGCACAGATTATACTTGTTGCATTTAAAGGGGAATGTCTGAAGAATAAATACTAGAAACTTATCTTGTTTCACTCTATCAAAACAATTGTGGAGAATATCCATGTCTGAGTGCCAAAAATACAATGAAATGGTCAAGTAGAGGCACATTAACTTGCTCTCGGTAGTCCATTTATAATATTTTATACTGGAATCAGATATTTGGAAGGAGGAATTTTCTTCTTCTGAAGCTACCAAGAGTTCAAATATTTAGTATCATAACTACATGTTTGAAACAAGTTGCATGTCTCCTAGGAAAGTGTTTTTTTTTTCTCCCCCCACACAGTGTATTCACATTAACAAACCAACATTTGAATTACCGGGAATGTTGTATGCAATTGTTTTGATAAAGTAAAACGACAAATTTCTAGTTTCAACATAATTGGTTCTTCAGAGATTCCTCTTTAAAAGAAAAAAGTATCAGATTCAAAGTGACCCATGTTTGGGTTTTGACCACTGAAAATGTGCACAATTTAACTATTTACTCAGCCATAATGAAATCCCAGTATTTCTGGAATTAAATCATATAGGATCAAAAAAAATAATTTATAATAATTTTTGAACTGTCACCATTGGCATATAATGCAACAAAGACTGCTAAGGTCAACAGATTTAACTAATAGACTTACTAATCTCTGTATAAAAATAAAATAATGATGCTGCCATCTTTCTAAAGTCATTTTTACCCCACTGTAATTTGTCTCCAAATATCAAGTGAAAATATACATTTTAACCCCACTCTACAAAATAGTGGATTTCTCAGTAAATATACATCCTTGACATTTTAATATTTTGGCTTTCTTCTTCATCTACAGCTCTGGAAAAAATTAAGATACCACTTAAGTGGTCATTTTTTCCAGAGCTGTATGTCTTCTGTCTATGCTGTTTTCTCACAACTGTCATTTTTGTTGCATGTTTATTTTGTTATTGAGAGGAAAAGTGCGCAGCTCATATTTACACATTCATCTACGTCACTTTCGACAGCATGGACTGTGTCGGGATGTTTGTTAACAGTATATCGCTGCAAAGATATTTCAAACTTCTTTTTACCCTTAATCGAAGAATGAAAAACTATTTGCTGTGAGCATATCAGGGCCTTGAATATCTAGAGCCATAAGGCACACAAGAACTGCCACTGGGTCTCATTGTGCTTGTGGAAGAGGTTTGTCTGTGAAAGATGTGATGGTCTCAGCAGATCGGGTGAAGATTGGGAACTATACATGTTTCTCTATACATGTTTTTCCAACCGGTCGTGACAGATTAATATCTTATTCATTGTTTTGTTTTTGTGTTACTTGTTTTTTTTTTAAAGTAAATACAAATAATCAAAATTAGTCAAATTAGTTTTAATTCTTTAAATTTAATTTTAAAAACATTGGGAAGCATACCCATTCGCACTTATACAGGGATACACTAAGCATGTCTAAATGTGACGGCTGAAAATGACACAGAGACACAATCTTACCGATTTCGGTGCATTCGGTGCATTTCTTTTGTAGAATGTTGGAGCAGCGTAAGTGATCTCTTCATCCCGGGTCTCAGCTGCCACAAAAATATTAATAATAATATTAATAATATATGCAATAAATCAACTACATTATTATTTATTACAATAATTAATATGCACTATATTGCCAAAAGCTTTGGGACACATGCCTTTACATTCACATGGACTTTAATGACATCCCATTCTTTGGCCCACCCTTTGCACATATAACAACTTCAACTCTTCTGGGAAGGCTTTCCACAAGGTTTAGGAGTGTGTTTATGGGAATTTTTGACCATTCCAGGGCTCCAGACTAACTTTTTTCACTAGGAGCACAGTGGCCCCCAACTGAAAATTTTAGGGGCGCAACCAGAAATTTTAGGGGCGCACACCGTAAATCAACATGCTAACCAAATCTACTAATATCCACTGTATTACAAATAGGGATCGGTATCGTTAAGGTTTTAATGGTATTACTACTCTTACCGATACTGCTTATCGATCCGGTACTTTAACAGTATTCTTACCGGTTCTTTTTATAATACTTTATTTATTTATTTTATAAAAATAAAAAAACATAATTAAGAACATAATTAACATGGCTTTATAATCTGAAAAGTAAAATATCTATAGCAAAAGAAACCGCAAAGTTTGAACAAAAAAATAAAACATCTATTTGTAAATGGACCAGTGTGCAGGCATTCGGAAGATCTGCTAACATTAATATTACAGTAAAGAACAAACCTACAAAGAAATCTAATAAAGCAATGAAATGTAAAATAACACTGCATAGTTTTCACTGTATAAATTGATAGATTAATGCTTATAAAAGATAAAGTTATTAATTCAAGAGATGTGAATATTTTCTATTTGCCTTTTTGTTCGATTCGAATTAATGGCCCAATCGTCAGCAGGTTTATTAGACGCTGCCCCTTTAAGACCGATCGAATGTAGAACTAATAATATCATATTCTCCTTTTTCTCCAAACTATTTACGCCCATTTAAGATATAAACAGTTAAAATAACTACTCTCCAATCCGGTCATTTTGACACCGGCTACTTGTTGTTTATTTGATGGTTTAGACGCGCAAATGAAGACTAAAATATTAAGTGCAAGTCGGTCCATTTCACAGCACACACACACATAAGCCGCCTTGAAGTTGGAAACAGCGTCTCTTGCGCGGATTATTGTACATTTAATAGCTCTTTATTATCAAACACATCCCGCAGTTTAGCAACAGTAGAGACTGCAGTTTACAACAATCACTGAATCTGACGTTTAGTTTAGGTTTAAGGAGAAATGACAGCGCAAGGCTGTGAAGGGAAGGATGAGCTCGACGGAACACGGCTATAGGAATAGTTTTACCTCATTCCATCTTTTTATAATTCTTGGAAGCCAAAATCGAAAATAAAATTAGATTAATATCACAGCACATCCCTAAAGTTTAAGCAGACTAAACTGTTGTTTAGTTCTTGGCCATCGTCACTCATTAAGCTGACTGTGGTGTGTGTTCGCTGTAGCTCCACGTGAGCTCTCTCTCTCTCTCTCTCTCTCTCTCTCTCTCTCTCTCTCTCTCTTCTGGATTGCGAATAGCAAAAATGCATCACGGACAAATGGTTTAATATAATCGCATATAGAAACGACTGGCAAAGATAGAATTTGCCAGACATAACGTCTATAAATTATAATTAGTAAGTGTATTTTCTTAATTTCTCCAGTACCGACAGCAGGCAAATTTACTGGTTGCACATGTGCGACTGGATGTAAAATTCAGTCGCACACTCTCAAATTTTAGTTGCAAAATGCGACCATTTAGTCGCACTCTGGAGCCCTGCATTCTTCTAGTAGCGCATTTGTGAGGTCAGGCACTGATGTTGGACGAGAAGGCCTGGCTCTCAGTCTCCGCACTAATTCATCCCAAAGGTGTTCTATCGGGTTGAGGTCAGGACTCTGTGCAGGCCAGTCAAGTTCCTCCACACTAAACTTACTCATCATGTCTTTATGGACCAATGCTTTGTGCACTGGAGCGCAGTCATGTTGGAACAGGAAGGGGCCGTTCCCAAACTGTTTAATAGTTAGTTAATAGATAGTTAACTCCACATCAGCTACATAAATTCATCAACTATCCATTCAGAAACGTCCTGTCGCATTCTACATGTTGTCACTCCTTCTTGAGTCTCTGCAGTTTGTCTGACTCCGGTTTGAATATAAAAGGCTGAACAGTTTCATTGCCTGTCTGCATGAGGTAATCAGAGCTGCTAACTGAGTTCTTGAAGCCCCTTGAGCACCAGCTCATTTGCATATAAAGGGACACACAAAAACGGCAAGTTTTTGCTCACCCTCAAAAAGTGACAATTTTAACATGCTATAAAAATTAACACTCTGGGGACATCAGAGACTTATTTTACATCTTGTAAAAAGGGGCAATCAACCACCCCTTTAAGAGTTCCTTTCACTGGAGCTAAGGGGCCAAGCCCAACCCCTGAAAAACAACCCCCACACCATAATCCCCCGTCCACCAAACTTTACACTTGGCACAATGCAGTCAGGCAAGTCCCATTCTCCTGGCAACCGCCAAACCCAGACTCGTCTATCAGATTGCCAGACAGAGAAGTGTGATTGGTCACTCCAGAGAACACGTCTCACTGCTCTAGAGTCCAGTGGTATCACGTTTGAGTTCACTGAGCTCCTGAGATCGACCCATTCTTTCACAAATGTGTGTAGAAGCGTCTGCATGCCTAGTGCTTGATTTTATACGCCTGTGGCCATGGAAGTGATTGAACACCTGAATTCAATGATTTGGAGGAGTGTCCCAATACTTTTGGCAATATAGTGTGTTTCTACCGATTTATATATTTCAGCAGTAGGTAAAATACTTGCCCTGTTGGCTTGTTTTTCTTTGTTTCCTGCAGATGCAGAAGATCCCGATTGAAGCCAAAAGCAACAGAGATCCAACAGCAGCAGCAACAGAGATCGGCACTATCAGATAGTGTGTACCTGAAGAACCTGGAGAAGAACCTGGAGAGGAACCTGGAGAGGAACCTGGAGAGGAACCTGAATGAGGACGTGAAGTAGGATATGATTTAGGACATGGTCTAGAGTGCGGGTCTGGTGTTGTAGCGGCTAAAGAGGGACAGGTGTTGAATGAGTAGTAGAAAGAAGTAAATCTGTAACAAACTGTTTCTAGGAAACATCTGTACTATAAAAGAATATTGCTATGTCAGTCAGTCAGAGTTTATTGATTAACTATATTGAGTTTATGATAAACTCATGATTTTATTATTTCAGTAATAATTTGATAACCCCCCCCCCCTTGATAATTCTCACTTCAGTCTTCAAAGTAAATATGAATAACAGCATCCTGACAAATACAACCATATATAATGGCACAGCATGACAAATAAAACCGTGTCTGTCCCCATAGGTAAAGACTGCCATCTAATGTGTGTTAACATAGACTAACAGTTCTATTAAAAGATTAGTTCACTTTTAAATAAACTTTTGCTGATAATTTACTCACCCCCATGTCATCCAAGATGTCCATGTCTTTCTTTCTAAAGTCGAAAAGAAATTAAGGTTTAAGGTCATTATGTCACGTAATACACAATTACGTTGAAAAGGTCACGCTTGACGTAGGCGGAAGTACCGAGTCAGTGTTTACAAATGTGCGGAAGGAGGACCATATACACATATTCAAATGTCTTTGAGGGCGTTTACACACATGAAAGTCTGCACCAAGGTCCGAACCGAAGTTCATATTTTGATACATTCGGTTAGTTTTGGTTTGGTTTCACATTGCAATTATGCAAGCGGACTAAAGAACTTTACATGACACACTTGCGTCCACTCGTCATCATCTCTGTGGGCGGCATCTGGACATTGATTGGTTTGTAAACGGACGTGCGTCAGACGTCAGCGTCTTTGACAAGAATAAATGAACAGACGCATATCGTTGCCACTATTGAACAGTGCGCATTGCTTGACTATTTTCTTTTCATTACGTTTAAAAGTGGACATTTCAAGCTTTATATACACATATTTCTCATGTTTGTGAGACAAGTAGGTGCTGAGTTTCAGTTTATTTGAGACGCTCTCCAGTTCATGTGCAAAGCACGTGATCGCTCCCGCGATTATTGTCTGCTATAGACGATTTGCTTCTTATTTATTAAATCCAGGCAATTATCTGATTAAACGTTGATTAAAATTAAGATACAATTTATACAAAACGAAATTTACATTAAAGAAAGGCTTTCTAAGCAAAATCATACAAAATTTCTTTCAAAATAATTTCTGACCTTCTGTCTTCTGACATATTGCGCATCTTTTCACTTTTCATAATCAATCTAGCCTAAATTGAATTTAAAAATAACGTTATAATATTTAAACATAAACCGGAACTTCCTGTAGCCTAAATGGTTTGAAAGTCCGAACCATACAGAAAATGCTTTCATACTAGAAACGAACCGAACCTTTGTTAGACGACCTCTTTTTGTTGGACCAAATTTGGTCTGTTTGGTCCGGACCGTGGTACGGGGGAGGTTTCACACCTGTAATTTTGATTCGGACCAAACTGAAAAGTCCGAAAATCCGGATCAAACAAGGGGGTGTGAAAAGTTTATCGTTTAAAATGCCCATTTCGTGTGTGTATCCTGGGTGTTTTAATATTAGAAAGCCTAAAAGAAAATTTTCGTCAGGACAGAAATTTGTGACTTTTCATAATTTCCTATACACAATCCTGAGCAATTGAAACTGTGGCTGCTCGCGCTGCACTTGGATGATGTCACGAACGCGCATCACAGAACAGAGCAAGGCGAGCATTTGTGCTTATAAAACTTAAACTTTTTTTTTATGACCGATCGTTTCGCTAGATAAGACCCTTATTCATCGTCTGGTATCGTTTAAAGCCCTTTGAAGCTGCACTGAAACTGTCATTTGGACCTTAAACCGTTTGGAGCCCATTGAAGTCCATTATATGGAGAAAAATCCTGGAATGTTTTCATCAAAAACCTTAATTTCTTTTCGACTGAAGAAAGAAAGATATGGACATCTTGGATGACATGGGGGTGAGTAAATGATCAGCAAAAGTTTATTTAAAAGTGAACTAATCCTTTAATAGAACGTGTAGCAAGAATGTGTCTTGTTTGAAAAATTCCTAATAATATAATTTGGTGTGTACTGTGTAGGAATAATAGCTGTCCTGTTCTTATCGCTTCATCTACTGGGTGTCTGAGGAAGGGTCATGTTTGTCTATGTGACTGTTGATGTTTGCATAGCATATTTATTTGAAATGAGCTCTATTGGTTTGACATGAAAAAAGTGAAAACATATTTTGTGACAGGAAGGCATTATTTACAATACACATGGTCAGATGCAAGAGGTCTGTCTCCTGGTCAGTTTTCAATGCCTTTAGTCTTAATTAAATTAATATTTGAATACAATGTCATAGATAAATGACTTGGTGTCGTAGATGAATATTTAAAAAATGTTGAAAAAAAAATCAATCCTTTTTTTTTTTTGCAGTATTAAGAATATTTTTAACAATAAAGATTCTGCAGTAGGTCTAATATATAATAGAGTGAGCAGTAAGTCTGTACTCACCATAGACAGTAACATTGAATCTGTGTGTCATTCTGCTGCTTATTCTGCTGATGTCGACTTCATAAAGTCCAGAGTCTGTGTTTCTGGTGTTTGTGATGGTCAGAGATCCAGTTTGACGGTCCACCTTCAGTCTGCCTCTGAATGTCCCATTAAGAACATCATCAAGTATAATGATCTTACTGAACCTGCTACTGATTGTAGCTATGGGCGACCCTTCAGTTCCAAACGTCCACGTTATCTTACTAATGTCCTGTATTTCAGTAACATGAGTGTCTAGAGTGACTGAATCTCCCTCCATCACTGACACTGACTTCACAGCGTCTGCATCACCAAACACACCTAGAAAACATAGAAACAGTTTCTTAGTCACGCATCATAAAAATAGAATTTACGTTAATACAGTTTTAACTGAAGTTTTAAGTAGTTTTGAAATTATTACAAAAAATAGAAAGTTTGAAATGACAAAAGATAGAAACAGAAGTGAGTAAAATGAATGGCATGAAGTAAAACAGTGATCTGAATTCACGTATCTTCATATATTGTACATTTCAAGTTTTGGTTGAGAGTTACATAAGTAAACTGAACAGTGGCAAAATCCACACTTACAACATCTTACTGGAAAAATATATTCTGGGAAAAATACCTTCAAATTAGAATAGCTGCCTGAAAGTATGTTCTTTTTAGCATAATATAGCCTCAAATTCCTGATTTAACAGGACATTTAGATAAATATAAACAATGTCACCTTTTACATAGCGCTTTATACAATACAGATGGTTTCAAAGCAGCAAATGATTTGTTGATTAAACAAATGTTCTAAATCTGTATGTAATGTGAAACCACAAACCTCCAGACTACATCTCAAAGTAATATCTAGGAATAAAAGCACGAGCAAATCTTCTAACTGATTTAAGTAGTGTTATAGTGATGTACAAACCGCTACCATAACCAAAAAAAAAAGGTTTGTAACTTACCAACTAGACGGCAAAAGCACAGCCAGAAAAAAACACATGTTTTTTCTTTAAACATTTTCTTCCAACAACTTGAAATGGGTGTTTAAAAAAGATGATCTGAGGACAATGTGGACTGTAGGAAACCTCTAGATCTGCTTCTGTCTTTGTGTCTCGGCTGAGTGAGCATGTGTGTAGCGTGTTGACGCTGTAGCCCAGTTTCACAGCAGTTCTGTTTTTTCATGTTTCCATTTGGCTGTGCCATTGCAATACCCTAAATGAAACCCTATATATTGCACATCAATGAAAACCACAATAACACCCATTGAGTTTATTATTAAGGGAAAAGTGGTTATTTTTGTTTTTCTGAGTTATTTTGGTTTAAAAAGCAAAGTTGAACCAATGTCACAAAAAGTGAGGTATATGCAGTGATTGGCTGACATGGCTGGAGAGTTTTTTTTCATTGAATAAACTTGGCACATTACAGTAGAGAATTCAATCGTCACACAAGACCGTTTCAACACTGTTTATTCACCTCTGCCTTTTGAGCATTGCCTTCAAACACATAAGTTATAAGTGTATCAGTACAGTAGCATAAAACTGTTGTATGGATTTTCGCCACGATGCAAACAGAGCTGGAGTTTGACTACCAACATTTTCAACAGTGTCAATTCCTGGCATAGGCAATATAGGCAGCCACCTATAGGGCAGCATTGGGCACTGTCCGTGCACGCAGCTTTCAGACACGACTTTCTTAGGTGTGTTCACAGTTGTAGTTTGGTTCATAGATATCCATAATAAAGGCTAGATGTCTTACGGCGGAGTCTTAAGAATTTAAAATTGAGCAAGTTATGGTTATTTTAAAAGTGCAAGCACCATGAAAACAATGTTACGAGGTAGCGAGCTGCCTGTGACAAGATGGCCGCCAGGTGCGGACGTCGACCTCCATTGGCCAGCAGCGCGCACGAGACATCTAGCCTTTATTATATATATCTATGGTTTGGTTCTCCTGGTTCTTTTGATCCGGACCAAAAAAAGGAAATAATACAATGGCTCACTTAGCGTTCACAACTTCACACTGTCATTTTTAAGACCAAACAAGCCACAACACTGGTTACGTAATAATAATATTAAATAATACAATTTATTTATAAAGCACTTTACATTTAAAAGAAAATCTCAAAGTGCTACAAAGGGAGGAAAAATTTGTTTCATTCGATCCCCTTACACTGCACCTACCCCTAAACCTGCCCATCACACACACACACACACACACACACACACACACACTGCCCCTAAACCTACCCATCACACACACACACACACACACACACTGCCCCTAAACCTACCCATCACACACACACACACACACACACACACACACTGCCCCTAAACCTACCCATCACAAGAAACATTCTGCATTTTTACATTTTCAAAAAAACATAATTTAGTATGTTTATAAATCCATTTACATTCATGAGGAATCACACGGCGTAGACATACGCGCGGAATCACACGGCGTAGACATACACGCGGAGATGATGTTTCTTTTCTGGGTACACATACACACGGAATCACACGGCGTACACATACACGCGGAATCACACGGCATAGACATACGCGTGGATAGCTCAAAATGCGTACAGATAACACGCCATTTGGCTTTAGAAAGTGGCGTGTATGTTTACGCAAAGTCGTGATATTATGTTGTGAGATCTGTGGAGTAATGAGTTCTTGAAGGTAGGTGGGAGCATTGCCATGAATGCACTGATGTGTGAGGAGGGGAACTTTATACTCGATCCGAGCGGAAATAGGAAGCCAATGTAGAGACTGAAGAATGGGTGAGATGTGTTCATATTTATGATCTCTCATCAGGATCCTAGCAGCACTGTTCTGTATGTGCTGGAGTTTCTGGATGCTCTTGCTAGGAATCCCAAAGAGAAGAGTGTAACAATAATTCAGTCTCGAGAAGACAAAGGCATGAACGAGTTTCTCAGCATCATGAAGGATGAGTGAGGGATGGAGTCTGGCAATATTCCTGAGGTGACAAAAATATGTTTTGCAAAGATATTTAATGTGGGCCTTAAAGGTTAAGTGTGAATCAAACCTAACACCGAGATTGGTGACTATGGATGATAGAGGAATGTCCTGGCCAGAAAATGTAATACAGGTTATGGTGGATGATCTGATCTGATGAGGGGAACCAGTGAGGATGGCTTCTGTCTTAGAGCTGTTCAGCTGGAGAAAGTTGTAGTTCATCCACGTCCTTATCTCTTCCAGACAGGCAGAAAGTGTTGATAATGATGATGACGATGATGATGATGATGAATGAGTGTCAATATTCAGATATAATTGTGTATCATCAGCATATGTGAAATTAAATCCCCAAGCGACTGATGACTTTACAGAGAGGAAGCATGTAGAGATTGAATAAGAGAGGTCCTAGAACTGAGCCCTGAGGTACCCCGCAACCAACCGCATGTGAAAGGGATCTTGAGCTACCCATGGCCACAAATACAGATCTGTCTGTGAGGTATGACTCAAACCATTGCAAGACGGTGTTATCAAGTTCAGTATAATGAGACAGTCGTTTGAGAAGTATACCATGGTCAACCATGCCGAACGCTGCAGAAAGGTGCAGGAGGACAAGGAGTGATGGTGACCCAGCATCAGCTGTCATTAGCAGGTCAGTTGTAACCCTCACTAAGGCTGTTTCCATGCTGTGGCCAGAACGGAAGTCAGATTGGAACTTTTCAGAAATGTTGTTGTAGTTGAGGTGGTCCTTGAGGTGCCTGGCAACTACTTTCTCCAAAACCTTCTAAATAAATGACAAGTTGGATATAGGCCTATAATTAGCAAAAGTTTGAGGATCGAGGGAGGGTTTCTTGAGTAATGGTCTAATTATAGCCGTTTTTAGGACAGACGGTACATGACCAGACTGAAGGGATTGGTTTATTATCATGGTGATGAGGGGACTGATGGCAGTAATATTTGCTTTCACCAGAGCTGCAGGGAAGGGGTCAAGGGCACAGGTGGAGGATCTCATCCGCCTGATGGTTGCCTCAACCTCAAGTTGAGTAACTTCTGGGAAGCAGCAGAATAGCCTTGAGATACCAAACTGCGGGTCAGCAGTTGGAACAGGCGTCGAGGAGAAAAAAGAGAGTTTTTTAGTTCTAAAGAAGGTCATGAAATTGTTACATTGTTCTTCGTAGCCCCAATGAGTGGAGCAATTTGAGGTTTAAGGAGATGATTTATGGTGGAGAACAGCCATTTGGAATTGCCAGGACTATCTTGAATAATATTTGAATAGTACTGTAATCGTGCTTCTTTGATAGACTTCAAATAAGCTTTTTGGTGGTCCCGGTAGAGAGGATTAGTTTGCATGCGGAACTAAGCACTGCACAACAGCGGTAAGTGGATTCTAACTTTAATACATGTGATTGGCCATTGCGTTTTAAGCCCAATTCGCACGGGATTAGTATTATCTGGGGACCTGAAATTATTCAGGTGTGATTTAGAAATTACTCCACCACATCTGAATTTTGCGTGGCACATTCGCACGGGATAAGCAAGCCTGTGATTTTACTCGAATTTACTGACTTATCTCCCGGATATGATGTCAAGACTTGTAAATGATTTTTCGTTATACACTCACCTAAAGGATTATTAGGAACACCTGTTCAATTTCTCATTAATACAATTATCTAATCAACCAATCACATGGCAGTTGCTTCAATGCATTTAGGGGTGTGGTCCTGGTCAAGACAATGGCCGTTTCTCAATACCAAGTACGCGAACGTCTGACTTGCGTCCTTTGTAGTTCAGACTTGCAAGTTCGACTCGGGAGAACGAACTCCATAGGACGGGAGGAATCGCCATCAATCGTCAATTGTGAACGTCATCAGTTGCTGCCCAAGTACTGTTCCAATTCAAAGTTCACATCTAGCCAAGTCCAGTTCAAATCCCCGGATGTGTCCTTGATCCGCCCCTTTTATCGAGGATGCATCAGAGGAGACTTGTGGACTTCAGACAGACCGGTATCCCAGAATGCATCTCGCACCAACCAGCAAACGTCAATAGTGGATGAGAAACCCCTCGTAATTTAAAAATACTACTGTTGATGTTTCACAAAATGTAGTTTTAAGACTTTTTCAGGCGAGAATGTATTTGTTTAAAGCTCAAATATGTGGTTTATTTATAAAGCGAGCGCCTTTTTGCAAATTTTATCTGGCGTTTTCGGAGTTGTGAGATCCAGTCAATCAGCGGCGATCAGCGGGCGCTCTCCCGGCCGAAAGCACACTTAACACGGCCAGTCCTTCTGACGTCTGCCGCTGGCTCTGATGTCTTCAGATATAATTCGTCTTCTAACGGGCGATCTTTGGTCTCATGCATCTATAATTTGTTCCCTGGCAAATCATTTTGACTGAGGGCAAAGAGAAGTTTCATAACTTTATATTTTTAGGCAACACAAACTGACATTTAACAAAAATAGACTGGGTTGTTTTATGTCATAATTCATTTTATATAGGCCTAGTGATAATCACACTTGTCTGAACCACATATTAATGTTTTTTTTTTTATGTAAACGAAAAGAGGCAGGGTTTTTAATATTTCGTTTTGTTATAAATATACATGCAATAACATTGCCTGCACTACATTTGTGTGGCTATAATATGTTTAATATTTTTTAATGAAAATGAAAAGAGGCAGAGTGGTTTTTTATCATATATTTCGTTTTATTGTAGCCTAAAATATAAATATATATATATACTGAATAACACTATCAAGAACGCTGCTGTTCCATTAGCAGAGTAACGGACTATTGTCCTCCCGTCCTCGGGAGTTCGTTCTCCGGAGTTGAACTTGGCGAGCCTGAATTAACCTCGGACGCAAGTCAGAAGTTCGTTAATAATTATTATGATTTAGTTTGATTATTAGGATTTTTATGTGGATTTTACAATTCAACGCACCCGAGGAAAAAAAAAAAATTAAACAGTTAATAGTTGCCATTGTATATAACAAGCAGTTCAAAACAATATTATAACATGACTTAACAAAAACACATTACAACAATAAAACATAAATATGATAAATAAAACTATTTAACAAATATTTTAACATTTTATAATTGTATTTAATATTTTAATTTTCACAAATTTATACTACTATATAAGTAATAGCCTACATAAAAAAATATATTTTTTTTTACTTCAAATGTTTTATTAGGCTTGTGCTTAAAAATAACTCTTACTATCCTAAATTGGTCTTGTTTTGCATTTTAGGCTTATTTTAAGCAGAAATGATGTGTATTCTGGATGTGTTGCATGTGACAAAACAATGCCGTTCCCCGTTGAGACTGTTATAAAGCACATGCAAACAGTATTATTATATGATGATGACGCTCTGGTCTCGGTAACGTTCTTAGTAGTAGAGGCTCGCGCACGACCAAGTTCAGCTTATCATGCGGGGGTGTTGGGGGGCATTACTGATCGTTGCGTCCGTCGGTGCAAGATGCATTCTGGGATACCGGTCTGTCTGAAGTCTCCTCTCGATGCATCTTCGATAAAAGGGGCGGATCAAGGACACATCCGGGCATTTGAACTGTACTTGTCTATGGCTAGATGTGAACATTGAATTGGAACAGTACTTGGGCAGCGACTGATGACATTTCACAAGTCCACGAGAACACAAGTACAGACAAGTACGCATATTGAGAAACGGCCAATCTCCTGAACTCCAAACTGAATGTCAGAATGGGAAAGAAAGATGATTTAAGCAATTTTGAGCATGGCAGTTGTTGGTGCCAGACGGGCCGGTCTGAGTATTTCACAATCTGCTCAGTTACTGGGATTTTCACGCACAACCATTTCTAGGGTTTACAAAGAATGGTGTGAAAAGGGAAAAACATCCAGTATGCGGCAGTCCTGTGGGCGACGCTGTGGGTGTTTTATGGTAGTAAACAAAGTCTTATCTGATGATAGCCTTGGTAAAGGAGACCTTTCTTGCTCTCTTGGGGGAAGGGCTGCTACGAAGCATAAAGTATTTAAAGCATATTTGTTAAATGTAGCAAGTGATTATGTGTTCTGATTTGTCTCAGTCTTTACATTTGCATGTGCGAGAACAGTCCTTATGGCCTCAAAATCACCACCTACTGTCACACCTGAGTAGGTCTATGATGTGTCCATTTTCTCACATTATCTGCTGGATAGGAACATAATAAATCACAAAAATAATGTACAAAATGTATATAAATTTACACAAGAGCTACACAAACCTATACCACTGCAAATGCTCATTAACTCTTGTGCTGTAAGAGATTTCATTATTTCTTTGGAATAGCCATTAGCCAGATTTAAATGATGTCCCAACTGCTGATTCTGACAACTTGTAAAAATCAATAAAGAACTGTTGGTGTTTTTAAACACCTTTTATTCATTTTGGATTCACAGGCCTTTAGGGGGCGGGGATTTGAAGAGAGAAAGTACAAGACATGTACAAGGGGTGTGGTCTAATTTAGTCTGCAGCTCTGCACACATTTACTGCAAGCTCTCACAGGTTTTCAAACTTGAGTTAAACTATTTCAGACCACTGAACTGTTGGTGAATATGTTGCACACATTTGCTTTTTGCTGTTTCTGCTGTTTCCATCTGGTTGGTAAGTGACAGAATGTTTTTGTGATTTATAGTTGCATCATGTTTTTTAGTGTGGCGCTGCAGTGAACTTCAGTTCCACCATCAATAAATAGCAAAATATAGATTTCAGTTTACTTATGTAACTCTCAACACTAAACCATGTACAATAAACTTTAAATGTACAATATATGAAGATATGTGAATTCAGATCACTGTTTTACTTCATGCCATTAATTTTACTCACTTCTGTTTCTATCTTTTGTCATTTCAAACTTTCTATTTTTTGTAATAATTTCAAAACTACTTAAAACTTCAGTGAAAACTTTATTAACGTAAATTCAATATTTATGATGCGTGACTAAGAAACTGTTTCTATGTTTTCTAGGTGTGTTTGGTGATGCAGACGCTGTGAAGTCAGTGTCAGTGACGGAGGGAGATTCAGTCACTCTAGACATTAATGTTACTGAAATACAGGACATTAGTAAGATAACGTGGACGTTTGGAACTGATGGGTCACCCATAGCTACAATCAGTAGCAGGTTCAGTAAGATCATTATACTTGATGATGTTCTTAATGGGACATTCAGAGGCAGACTGAAGGTGGACCGTCAAACTGGATCTCTGACCATCACAAACATCAGAAACACAGACTCTGGACTTTATGAAGTCGACATCAGCAGAATAAGCAGCAGATCGACACACCGATTCAATGTTACTGTCTATGGTGAGTACAGAATTACTGCTTACTTGGAAATGGTTTGGTGTATTGAAACAAAACTCGCTATAGGCTATATTGTGTTCATGACTGTACATTGGAAGCAGGACATCCCTGTAATAATTTAGCCAATGAATTGTTTTCAAAAGCAACAGCAGTGTATAACCCATACATTTGTTTAACTTCATATGCTAGTTTGACATGTAAAATTGTTGAAAGTGTGGCTCAGTGGATGGACCTGGGCCAGGGCTGCAGTATGGGCACAGGCTCAGGGGCCCAAGCCTAGGGCTGGGCACCGAACGGCAATACTTTTATGGTATCGAATGAAAAACTCTGATACTATGAGTATCGAAAAATGATTTATCTTTCGGTGCCAAATTTCGATTCCAAAAGCCAAGCGGCTGTGTCTGTGTGAGCCTGTAGCATACTTGCATGTGAGACTTAAGTTCACAAACAGCGCGAGTGAATCACCGCGTGTGCACGCTCTCTCTTTCCCTCTCAAAATGGCTTCACATCAGCGCATCGCATCTGCACTAAAATCGAGCTGCACAGTTGACACAGGATTTGTCACTTGCACAATCGAGGCAGTGTCGCATCGTCACTAAAGTTTATCATTTGCTTTTATTTTTAAGTCTTGCCAGTGTTCAAACCGCTCAGCACACACACACACACAGGCCATCTCTCAAAAAGTTTGCGAGTACAGATTGCGCTGAAATGGTCAAATACACACAAATGTATGTACTAAATTACCCTCTTGACGAGTATGCACGTAAACCCCGTCATGACTCGCGAGTGAACATTTGTGCAACTGCATGTAACCAGGGTTGCCAGGTCCCAGAAATAATTATAGCCCAATGACAACTCAAAAACCGCCCAAATGGAATGAAAACTAGCCCAATTTTCCAGTTTTCCAAAGGGCCTAAAAATAAACTATATATATATATATATATATATATATATATATATATATATATATATATATATATATATATATATATATATATATATATATATATATATATATATATATATATATATATATATATATATATATATATATATATATATATATATATATATATATATATTGTGAAATATTTTTACAATTTAAAATAACTTTTTTTCTATTTGAATATGTTTTGAAATACAATTTATTTCTGTGATTCACATGATCCTTCAGAAATAATTCTAATATGCCGATCTGCTGCTCAAGAAACAGTTCTGAATATTATCAATGTTGAAAACAGTTTTTTTTAAGGTTTTATTTAATGAATAGAAAGTTCAAAAGACCAGCACCTTTAATGCACCCTTGCTGAATAAATGTATTAATTTCTTTAAATTAATCATAAATTGATCTTTATTAAATTGAAATTTAAATCACATGAATAAATTACATTTTAAAATATACTCAAATAGAAAACAGTTACTTTACATTTTAGTAATATTTCACAATATTACAGCTTTTTCTTCTTTTTTGTGTATTTTTAATACATAAATGCAGCCTTGGTGAGCAGAAGATACTTTTTTTTTAAACAATCAAAATAGTACAGATTCCAAACTTTTGACTGGTTTAAGCGTATGTATATACAGTGAGGAAAAAAAGTATTTGAACACCCTGCTATTTTGCAAGTTCTCCCACTTAGAAATCATGGAGGGGTCTGAAATTGTCATCGTAGGTGCATGTCCACTGTGAGAGACATAATCAACAAAAAAAAATCCAGAAATCACAATGTATGATTTTTTAAAGGGGTGGTAAACCACAATTTCACTATTCTAACTTTAGCTAGCGTGTAATGTTGCTGCTTGAGCATAAACAACATCTGCAAAGTTACAAAGTTCAAAGTTTAAAGCAAAGGGAGATATTTGCTTTTAAAGAAATCCATTTCTAAGGACTACAGCAAACGGCCAGTAGGCGACTACACACATTCCTCCAGGGTTGGTGACATCACCAGGTTCAATATTTACATAAACCCCTCCTTCGAGAATATTAAATAAGGGGGGGTGAGGCCATTTTGTATCGCTGTTGTTGTGGTATAGTGGTAGGCTAAAGGCAGGAGTGGTGTTGCTGCAATGCCGACAAAACACTGTTATTTTCATCCGGATTGCAGGTCTGGGGATGGGTGTTTAACATACAGCATGTTATATGCTTGTGTTTGAGACAGAGTGGAACAGGTCTCAGATATATGCTGCCCATCATAAAGCACGAGACAGACAGGGTCGGAGGAGAAGACTGGAAAATGTGACATAATGGACAATATTCGTCCGTTGCAATTCATGAGCGGTTCAGTGTGAATCATGCGCGACGGGCGTGCCTCCCGCTGCACATTTCACGGAGGAAAACATCCACAATTTTCGCGAGTTCAATGCCGGATTTGCACAACGTCAGATGCGCGAGACAAACACTGCCTGTGCGTGGATGAACAACGTGCGCGCTGCACATTTCACGGAGGAAAACATCCACCATCTTCGCGAATTCAATGCCAGATTTGCACAACGGCTTGTCCTGAAAGCTGGATTTACAAACAGAAGCTGTTAACGGGCCACAACCTGTAAGTCTGATTTATTTTTCGTCGATGTGTTTTCCTGTAATAGGTTAATTGTACTTTGTAGCAAGGAAGTAAACAGATGACAACGCTGTTCTGCAAACCAGTCTGTTAAATGCTCATTCATACTTAACGTTATCCGACGAACACCTAACGTTACAAACACCTAACGTTAAAATCTCAACAGCGAACTTGGCATTAGTGTAAATGATTCTTTGATTAGAGCTTTTATGTATTGTTTATCTACAGGCATGCTAAACATGGTTCTGTGTGTGATTTGACTACTAGTAAAGCCAGTGTTTAGTGTTCGTTTTGGGTTAATAGTTCTTGCGACAGATATTTGGCTATAATCGTTCTAAAAATACAAAAGTAAAAGTGCCATTCAGTAGCGATCACCATAGATCCGCAGTCTTTACTCTTGAGGACTGAACAGGTTCTGCTCGATCATCTTCACTAAAATGTTCTGGGTCTGATTCGGGCTCAGATTGGTATGGTTTTATTGACGCCATCGTTTCTAATACTGACCAAAGCACAGTCTACCGGCTACCGGTAAAGGTAAGGGGCGTGACGTTTCTAATAAACGTGCACTGCGGTTAGCGAATCACAACACACTGGGCCAGCTAACCAATCTGAGCCCACTGCGTATTTTTGAGGGACTGGCTTCATACAACCCGGAAAGCATCAGAGCGTTTTACAAGGAGGGACAGAGCAGTGTAGAATAAAGGTCAAATATATGAAAAATAATGAAATTTTTTTTTTAAACGAAGCATGAACACATGTTACAGTGCACCCCACAAACACAATCAAGCCTTCAAAAGAATGTGTTTTACCACCCCTTTAACTATTTATTTGTATGATACAGCTGCAAATAAGTATTTGAACACCTGTCTATCAGCTAGAATTCTGACCCTCAAAGACCTGTTAGTCTGCCTTTAAAATGTCCACCTCCACTCCATTTATTATCCTAAATTAGATGCACCTGTTTGAGGTCGCTAGCTGCATAAAGACACCTGTCCACCCCGTAAAATCAGTAAGAATCCAACTACTAACATGGCCAAGACCAAAGAGCTGTCCAAAGACACTAGAGACAAAATTGTACACCTCCACAAGGCTGGAAAGGGCAAAAAGGTCCACTGTTGGAACAATCATTAGAAAATGGAAGAAGCTAAACATGACTGTCAATCTCCCTCGGACTGGGGCTCCATGCAAGATCTCAATGATCCTAAGAAAGGTGAGAAATCAGCCCAGAACTACACGGGAGGAGCTGGTCAATGACCTGAAAAGAGCTGGGACCACCGTTTCCAAGGTTACTGTTGGTAATACACTAAGACGTCATGGTTTGAAATCATGCATGGCACGGAAGGTTTCCCTGCTTAAACCAGCACATGTCCAGGCCCGTCTTAAGTTTGCCAATGACCATTTGGATGATCCAGAGGAGTCATGGGAGAAAGTCATGTGGTCAGATGAGACCAAAATAGAAGTTTTTGGTCATAATTCCACTAAACGTGTTTGGAGGAAGAAGAATGATGAGTACCATCCCAAGAACACCATCCCTACTGTGAAGCATGGGGGTGGTAGCATCATGCTTTGGGGTGTTTTTCTGCACATGGGACAGGGCGACTGCACTGTATTAAGGAGAGGATGGCCGGGGCCATGTATTTCGAGATTTTGGGGAACAACCTCCTTCCCTCAGTTAGAGCATTGAAGATGGGTCGAGGCTGGGTCTTCCAACATGACAATGACCCGAAGCACACAGCCAGGATAACCAAGGAGTGGCTCTGTAAGAAGCATATCAAGGTTCTGGTGTGGCCTAGCCAGTCTCCAGACCTAAACCCAATAGAGAATCTTTGGAGGGAGCTCAAACTCTGTGTTTCTCAGTGACAGGCCAGAAACCTGACTGATCTAGAGAAGATCTGTGTGGAGGAGTGGGCCAAAATCACACCTGCAGTGTGTGCAAACCTGGTGAAAAACTACAGGAAACGTTTGACCTCTGTAATTGCAAACAAAGGCTACTGTACCAAATATTAACATTGATTTTCTCAGGTGTTCAAATACTTATTTGCAGCTGTATCATACTGTAAGGTGGAAAATAATCAAAGATATTTGAAATAGAACAAAATCATCTGCTTTGCTGTTAACTGCCATCGTCGTGATCAAGATATTGAAATTGACTCAACCCCCTCCCCCTTAACGCCATCAGAAGGGCCAGTTATAAAGACAAAAGAATGACTGACTGGCTGGCCAAAAGGTTTTCGCACCTTCGATACAATGGGGGAAGTTTTGTCTGATTGATTATTTTCAAATGTATTACGGTTTGGTCTGATTGGTCAGTTTTACAAGAGTCAGATTTGAATTTGGTGACATCAGGGAAGAGGATAAAAGAGGATTTCATCTGTAGCTCACTCTCTTTTAATTCTCTGCTTTCTCTTGAGAGAGCTGTTATTTAGCTCTCTCTCTTTTTCTCTCTCTCTCTCTCTCTTTCTCTCTCTCTCTCTCTCTCTCTCTCTCTCTCTCTCACAGGTAACATTCTAGGCAGAGGCCTACAGAGCATAATTAATGGTTTATGTTTACATTTATTTGAAACTATTTAGAGTGTAACCATAACTAGAATTTGTGTTTCCTTTTAGAAGAGATTTATGTCTATTATGTAATTGACATTTTACATTTACTTGATTGTTAATAAATTGTTAAATTTTTGATCCTTTCTGAATTAATCTGTAATTATTAACTATCTCCTATGTGGAACGGTATAATTGCAACAAAGGGTTAAAACGGAACGATCAAATGTATGATTAACTATCAAATATAGATGACCAAACAACCGGTTGGGATTCTCTTCTAAATGCGACAACTTTGATAAATGGAGTCAGATAAAGAATATTATAATCAAATCCATTCTTCCAGCTGAAACACTGAACGCGTGCGGCCTTCACAGCGGTTCGCTGCCGATCCTTGGAGCGAATTCATGCTGTTTTACAATACAAATAAATAGTTAAAAAATCATTTTTGGATTTTTTATGTCTCTCACAGTGGACATGCACCTACGATGACAATTTCAGACCCCTCCATGATTTCTAAGTGGGAGAACTTGTAAAATAGCAGGGTGTTCAAATACTTATTTTCCTCACTGTGTATGTATATATATATATATATATATAAAACAGAACTATATACAATCTCAGGGCTGTTTTCTAGACATCAGTGCTCTCTTCCTCACCCTTCTGAATATATTTCAACAGTAAAGAGTGAAAGCATTTGTGGTGATGTTTTTTTTTCTCCATTTTATAATGCTGCTTGTTCATCCACGGACAACCGATGCTTCTACTAAAACCACCAATAGGCATAACTCATGTGATGTTACGTCAAATGCACACGTGCATCAGCGGTTGTTGCCAAGTATTCATTCCCAGGAGATTAATAGAAACTAATAAACGGTTCCATTTTAATTTTTCTTTGACTGCAATTATTTCTTTTTTTTGCGGCCACGGTACATTATAAAAGTAGCCCAAAAAACCGCAACCACGGCTCCGTAATTTTTCCCGCGACTCTTAAAATAGCCCAATTGTGTGGGAAAACCGCGACCCTGGCATCTATGCATGTAACCTATTCGTGTTCGCTCTTAAAGTGACAGCTGTCGAATAAACTGCTGCTGTCACTGAGCTTCTCTTTGTCCTGTGTTGTTTGATTAACCTTTGACACTCACTGCTTTTGAAAGACTAACTTTTGCAACCTTAAGTGTAAGGATTAATCTAATTGAATTTATTCAGGGAAGACCAATATTAATTTACATTTGATTCCTTATTAAATGTCTTTAGTATTTCTTACCTCAATACTAATGTTAGACCTACCTGACAAGACGAGTTACCTAAGGGGGGGATTCCCCCATTGTTAGAAATAAAATTCAGGCCCTGAATGAATGTCTGTAAAATTCCCTATAAATAATTCTACATGGTAAAAAGAAGGCTTCAAATAGATTGGTATCGGTGATCGTATCGGCAGATACTGCTTCCTGTGATCGACAATCGGCTCCAAAAATCCTGATCGGAGCACCCTTACAAAAAGCACAACCAGTTTTATTAATGTTACCCTGAGTGAGAAGTGTTACCAGAATTTGTTTTAATTAAGGGGAAAAATAAAAGTTTTGTGTTTAATGTATTTTTGTTGATGTTGAAATGGATTTTAAAACATATGGTATCGAAAAAAGTATCGTTAGGAACCGGTATTGAAACTGAGGTATCGAAATTGGCACCGGATCGAAAGATTTTGAACAATACCCAGCCCTACCCAAGCCAGAGTGGAAGAATTAGTTTTTAGGTTTTTTTTACATTTCCGATAATGGAGTGTATATTTCCACTAAGTGTAAATAGCCTGCCTTGTTGGCCAAAAGACGCTCGTAACTTAACATCTGCAGTGGCATAGGTTGTAAGGAGTTTGGAGCCTGAATGTAGCCTTTGACGCGACCGACCTGACTCCGAATCCACATTTTATACCAAACTCGCTCTTCTCTGTAGAAGAGCATGTTCTCTACAAGACATTGTGCCCAGGGGCCTCTGAATTCTTAAAGGGTTAGTTCACCCAAAAATGAAAATTCTGTCATTAATTACTCACCCTCATGTCGTTCGACACCCGTAAGACCTCCGTTCATATTCGGAACACAAATGAAGATATTTTTGTTGAAAGCTGATGGCTGAGAAAGGCTTCAGATAGGCCTCCATTGGCATTCAGTACATTTACACTCCCAAGACCCATAAAAACGTTGTTACAAAGTCCATCTCACCACAGTGGCTCTACAATAATTTTACGATGCGACGACAATAGTTTTTGTGCGCAAAAAAAAATCAAAATAACACCTTTATCCAACTTGTTATTGTCTTCCGTGTGTGCCTCCACGACGCATGCGCGAGAATATGACGCAGATCCGGCGTTCGGGAATCCATGAAATGCACACTTTAGCCCCATTTTGAGAACTACGCCGAGACCTAAAGCACGATCAATGTAGAATTCAACAGCTTAGACACATGCGTCTTCCTCTGCTTGTAAACAAATCGCTTCTGGGTCATGTGTCCGAACGCCGGATCTGCGTCATATTCTCGCGCATGCGTCGTGGAGGCACACACATTGAATGCCAATGGAGGCCTATCTGAGGCCTTTCTCAGCCATCAGCTTTCAACTAAAATATCTTCATTTGTGTTCCGACCTTCTGAACGGAGGTCTTACGGGTGTCGAACGACATGAGGGTGAGTAATTAATGACAGAATTTTCATTTTTGGGTGAACTAACCCTTTAATCCGGCCCTGAACTGGGCTACAATAATTGTATTCTTTGCATTCTGTAACTGACCTCATGCGTGGCCTGATAACTGCAGGTTAAAGCCCCAGTTTATTATTAGTCTTTATTGTCATGTTTTCCAGCTCGTCTGCCTGTCCCTGTCATCAGTAGAGACTGTTCTTCATCATCATCATCATCATCATCATCATCATCATCATGTTCACTGGTGTGTTCAGTGTTGAATGTGAGTCATGTGACTCTCTCCTGGCACAAAGGAAACAGTTCATTGTCCAGCATCAGTGCGTCTGATCTCAGCATCAGTCTCTCTCTACCTCTGGAGGTGGAATATCAGGATAAAAACACCTACAGCTGTGTGCTCAACAATCCCATCAGCAACCAGACTCAACATCTGGACACCACTCAACTCTGCTGTCACACATGTGCAGGTATTTTTTCAAAACTTGACGCCAGAAATGATTAAAGGGATAGTTCACCCAAAAATGAAAATTAGCCCATAATTTACTCACCCTCAAGTCATCCTAGGTGTATATGACATTCTTCTTTCAGACGAATACAATCTTAGTTATATTACAAAAGTCCAGGCTAATCCAAGCTTTAGAATTTGATTCATAGTTGCTCTGTTTTTGAAGTCCATAAAAAGTGCATCTGCCCATCAAATAACTGCTCCACGCGGCTCTGGGGTGTTAATAAAGGCCTTCTGAAGCGAATCGACGAGTTTGTGAAAGAAAAATATTCATATTTAAAACTCTATCAAGTAGAGTTCCAGCCGATGGATTTCCTTGGAAAAGTGTTGAAAGAGAAACTCAAGATGCGTACGTGACGTCATGACGAATGGACCTGCTCGTGTTAGTCTTTCGATCAGCAGGGGAACTTACAACAATTTTTCCATAAATTGAACAGGGAAGGCCGTCGGCCGAAAGTTTACTTGATAAAGTTTTAAATATGGATATTTTTCTTACACAAACACGTAGATTCGCTTCAGAAGGCCTTTATTAACACCCCAGAGCCGCGTGGAGCAGTTATTTGATGGGCAGATGCACTTTTTATGGACTTCAAAAACAGAGCAACTATTAATCCAATTATAATGCTTGGATTAGCCTGGACTTTTGTAATATAACTCAGATTTTATTCGTCTGAAAGAAGAATGTCATATACACCTAGGATGACTTGAGGGTGAGTAAATTATGGGCTAATTTTCATTTTTGGGTGAACTATCCCTTTAAAGAGCTCCTGTCATCATTTACTCGTTTTTTAAACAGGTCTGATTTGTTTTCTTTTGTTCTTTTGCTTTTTTAGTATAAATTAGAGTTTGTGACAGCTAAAGTCGGCTTCTTGAAAATCTCAGTTCTATTTATCATTTGTTTCATTTGTTTTTTCAGAAGTCCACATCCATCATTATGATTCTGTTGAAGCTGTGCTCCGATTGGCCGTCACTGCGCTGATGGGCGTGGCTGCTGCGGCTGCTGCTGTTCTTCTGCTCAATGACATCAGAGCTACAAGAGCTAAAACAGAGAAAACAGAACAGATGTCATAAATATATTGTGGCATTATATTTAATCAGTAAAGATGAAAAAAATATGTGGTTTAATTGCTTAAACCAAAAGGTTCTTTACCTGAATCTGGTGTATTGGTGTATTCAAAAATGATTAACATTCTTTAATATTTTATTTTGTTCTTTAATGCCTCTAAAGTTACTTTCCTGTTAATCACACAGTTTTAATTTTTTCTTAATTTACCTGTATGTTATGTTGGGTTTTTTTCAGTTTGTTTCATATGCAGCAACCCCACACATACAAATGTAAAATATTTCTTTACCAATAAATCACTGTAGAATTAAACTGAAAACAGAAACTTAATCTCTAAACTGCTTTACATCTATAGTTGTAATCAAAATTATTCAACCCCAAAATTAGGTTTATTGGCAAAATGTACAGGCTTTCAGTTGTTTGCAATGAACAAGTCAAACAAAATTAATTGAAATAGCTCAACACAACAAATGTTTCAAGTGGTTTCCCCAAATTCAACTTTTAGTTGAATATGGGGAAATTCGAGTTGTTTACTTCGACTCGGCGCAGTAAAAAGTCACGCCTGAAAAATCCTCTCAGGATAAACAGGATTTTTCAGGCGTGACTTTTTACTGCGCTGAGTCGAAGTACTCTCAAAAGTGCTATTCCGCCATACATTATAGTTATCCTTTTTAACCCGCTTAGAAAAGCGCCACGTTTTTGTGTCACCATACTTGGTCGTTCAACTATTCGTGTAACTGTATTTAAATAGGAAAACGTGGTGGTGTTTGGGCGCTTCTAACTTGATCTCTGTTTGGTACCTAATGAACGAACTGGGCTTAGTGGGCTAAGCTAAGTGCTATCAAAATGTCACCGCGCGTCAGAGCGATTAAGTGCACGCACTGAGACGAGAGAGGTATGTATCAACTCGTCTTAGTTAAGGGAATAACATAGTTTAATATGAAAAAACGGCGGAGTATCCCTTTAACTGTAGACCGAGCGTTCTTTTCAGCATATGCTTTAGTTTTTCCTCCAGACATACCGCTGATCCATAGGTTCCAGTTTTGTTTGATCACTCCACAGAACAGAATCGCAAAACTTCTGTAGCTTATTTATATGATGGTTCTAAAAATATTATTTTGTGTATTTGGTTTAATGCAATGTGTTTACGCGGTTTTAGGTTTAAAAAAGTCATTATTTTACACATAATGTTTATTGTTGCTCCTCTATGCCCCTCCTTTCTGAAACGGATCAATTTTAACAAAGCTCATCTTTCTGAAAAGCACGTGTGCTCTGATTGACCAGCGATCCAGTGCATTGTGATTGGCCGGAATACCTTAAGCATGTGACGGAAATGTTACACTTTTTACCATATTTGGAACATCAGCCCCCAAAACAATATTAACAAATGATAATGTTGGCCTTATCAATTCAAGCCTGAATCTGATCCGGATGATGCAGATGACCAAGCTGATCGATCAACGTTGCCAGAGTGACTGGACCAGAAAGTATCAGATTGGTAAATTTGCATTTGTGACCGTAGAAACGACAAACAAGCGCTACTCTATACCGCTCATTATGAATAGTCACATGTTAACAGTGTTATTGAACTCTGCCCCCACATACTGACGTAGAGATGTTGAACAAAGTGTTTGAACCGAGTGTTTGAACGAAGTGTTTTAGGAAGGTGAGCCTCAACTTTTACAAAGAATATCTCTTTTTTTGTTTGAGACGTTGAGCTTTGTAACTCTGCAGATCTTATACATGCACAAACAGCTACATAACACACTAAAGAGAAAGGAAAACAAGAAATCGCATCATATGATCCCTTTAAAGCAAACAGGCATCACAAGATCAGGCTGTAAATGGGCAGTTAACGCAGCCAATCGAACAGGCAGAAAGCTCACTGAAGTTGCAACATCATTGGCAACCCCTGCCCTGTATAGGACTTCAATGCCTGGGGTCGACACATTTCCAACAGTTTGAGAACGCAAGTACAATGGTCAAGCGAGGCATGGTCCAGTCAGAAATCCAAGCTCAATAGGAAGAGAGGCATTTGTCCAGAGCAGTGGAACAAGTATCCCAGGGAGCATGGACAAAATGTAATCTGCCCAAGCGTAAGATCACATGGGCAGCGTTGTGGAGACTGGAGCTCTACCGCATCTCCTTCCTGCTGTGCTCCTTGTATGCATGGGCGGATCTACAGGGGGGCACTCTAGAGCCTTGCCCCCCCATGTTGCAGGAGAGGGGAAATAAGAGATATTGCTTTAATACCATTGTTTACGGGTGTTGTAGTCCTTAGCGAAATGCTTCATGGGTAAGGTAGTTCAGATCGAGCGTGCTCGTGTGATGGAAAAATATTCTCCCGCTGTGCTGTGCAAAAGGATGATTATCTGTTGTTTTCTGTTAGCTCGTTTAAGTCAATCCACCCAGGAGTTATTGTGAACTGTAAACCTGACAACTTCACCCTGCAAGAATCAGTAAAACTGCATATATTGGTAACTTTGTTTCACTCATCATTGCCCGAACGCGAACTAACGAGCTGTTACACCCCGCTGTGAATGGCCGAAGCGGAGAAAGTAACACTGGGGGCTCAGTCCGGGATTTGTTCGTCGCAACTGGTGAGTCATATGGACATTTTAAGCTACTAAACTGAACTCGACGTTGTCAGAAGAAGCAAAAATGACGGAAGCTCGGGAGAGAGCGCGAATGGTGAGTAATGTTAAACACTCGCATGTAAACACGAGCGGCCGGTGGAATCCGACGATATCAACGGATAATGAAGGAAAACGGACATCTCTTTCATTTGCTGACTGGCTGAATGAGTTGGATGTTCAAGAATCTAAGACTTGTGGTAACAATCCATTTAAACCCAGCTCTGATCTGTGTGATGCCTCAGCTTCAGTAAACAAGTCCACATATTTCTATGAGCCGCTCTTATCACAGCAAACAGTGAGAGAAACTAATCCATTTAGAAGTGGGGTGGAAAATGAGTTAATACACAACAGTGGAATTGATACGCAGCGTTATGTACAGAGTACACCTGCGAATTTGAACAGCCCACACTTAACGTACAGAGAGCTAACAGCTAAACGGATGTTTCAAGGTGCACCTGTAATGAATCGCCAGCCCTGCTGCTGTGACGCTCGTATAGCTCAGCATGACAAGCGTGAGGCTGAAGCTAAAACTCTGTATACAAATGATGATGATGAGCGTTGTTTTCCTGAGGTCACTAGATCCAGCCAGCATGGAAGGAAGTCACGCCAGACATTTCACGATCTATCGTCGGACAGCGGAGAGGAATGCGGTGTTCACAGAGAAAGGATCCCCACTTTACAACCAGGTCAGTTTGATGGTTCCACTTCATGGAGAGAGTTTCTAAGTCGCTTTGAGGATTGCGCTAGACCTAATCACTGGTCTGAGAGAACAATGACTGTGCAGATGAGGTTCTGTTTAGTGGGTGCAGCGGGTGCAGTAATCCACAAGAACCCCAGGTCAGGCCGCTGGGATTATGCACGTATAGTGGAGGAAGTAGAAGCTGCATATGGTCCATCATCTGAACATGCTGCTGCCATTGGAATAGAGCTGAGGCAGAGGGTTCGTAAGGCAGGTGAGCTACTCCATGTGCTCAGAGATGATATTTATGAGAAAGTTTCTATTGTATACGCAGATCGCTCTGAGAGGGAGCAGGACTCAATCAGTGTGGAGGTGTTCACTAACGCGATGGGAGATGCTGAGATCGTGCAACGGCTGCTAGAGGAACGCCCACGTACCTTGGCCCGCGCCTACGAGATTGCGCACAGGTACGAAACCACACGTCAAACAGCCGCTAGTGTTACACAACTCATGCAGTCTGCTACAAGAACGGAACGAAGAGCTAGAGCCGCTACGCTGCGAGAATGCCCTGAACAGAGCGAAAGTGATGAAAATAGTTCAGTGTCGTCAACTCCTCAGCACAGACAGAAGCATTTAAAATCGGAGTTTAAACCAAGAACACAGCAATTTCACAAGAGGGGAAGAATTAAGTGGGAAGAGATTGTGTGTCACAATTGTCACGGTATCGGCCACATGAGACGAAACTGTCCGTCTCCTAGGCTTAACCTACCACGTGTAGCTCCAGCGCCACCCCAGATTACGGAAATCCAACCCGCCCCTACAGTTCTCAGAGTCAAGGGGAGTGGTCCCGAGATGTGTATACACACACTGCTGTACGACATGGAGGTTTGTGCTCTTCTGGACAGCGGGGCCAGGAGGAGTGTGTTACCCAGACACTGTTACGAGACCATTGAGGCAGATGTAAGACCCCCACTCAAGCTCTCCACTGTACATGCTCTGCAGGGTATAAGCCCTATAAATGTTGAAGTCCTTGGGGAAGTCGATGTTCCGATTCAAGTCGGAACCCATACGGTCAGTGTCAATTTTATTGTGGCAGATGTAGCTGAGGGCACGGAAGCCATCTTGGGCCATCCATTCTTGGAGCAAGCGCGAGCACGTCTTGACTTTGGCAGCAAGAAAATTGTATTGTTTGGTGAGCAGATACCATACTTCGAGCCAAGGAACAAACCACGAGCACATGTAGTCCGGATAGCACGCACAGCTGTCCTTGAGGCAGGACGTGAATATATTGTGCCAGGCAATGCACATTTCCGGGAGCATGTGCAGGGCAACGTGCTGTTGAGTCCAACTAAGGGTTTCATGGAGAAGCACCGGGTGATGGTGGCACGAATTGTAGTTGATGCCCATTCAAGTAATCAAATTCCCATCAGATTGTATAACCCAGGCACCATCGCTGTCAAGGTAAAAAGGGGAGTCATTGCTGGAGTTCTCCAGCCCGCTGATGTGGTTCGGGCCGCAAACCCTGAAACGCTCCCTTCAGATCCACTTCCAGCTGTTGTTCCAAGTCATCTTGAGTCCTTGTATTCAGAGAGTACGGTGGAACTGGAAGAGACAGAGCGGCGCAAGCTGACAGAGTTGCTTAGCACCTACAGTGATGTCTTCTCTACAGGCCCCACAGATCTTGGTCGCACTAACTTGGTGCAGCATGACATTCAAATCCGGCCCGGTCCACCTGTAAAACAACCACCACGTAGAATGGCCTCTGGAAAACAGCAAAGTGCCGATGAACAAATTCAGCAAAATCTAAACGCTGGTTTAGCCTCGCCGAGCAATAGCAGCTGGGCTTCACCCATCGTAATGGTGCAAAAGAAAGACCAGACATACCGATTGTGCGTGGATTACAGAGTTCTGAATGAGCGCACTATCAAGGATGCTTATCCACTTCCGCGAATTCAGGACACCCTCGATACCCTGTCAACGGCAAAATGGTTCAGCACATTAGATCTAGCCTCAGGCTACTGGCAGGTGGAATTGACACCAGGGGCAAGACAGGCCGCTGCCTTTTGCAGCAGGAAGGGGCTATTTGAGTGGAACGTGATGCCATTTGGCCTTTGTAATGCGCCGGCAACATTCCAGCGTTTAATGGACCGAGTCTTAGCTGGAATGCAGTGGGAGATCTGTCTGGTCTACTTAGACGACATCATTGTGCTGGGAAGAGATGTGAAGGAAATGCTTCAGCGACTAGCACTAGTGTTCGAGAGGCTGCGTCAAGCCAACCTAAAACTAAAACCCACCAAGTGTTGTCTCTTCCGCCGCCAGGTGGCCTACCTAGGACACATAGTCTCAGAGCAGGGTATTACCACCGACCCCCAAAAAGTGCAGAAAATTCAGCAGTGGCCACCGCCCACAAATGTTAATGAGGTCCGACAATTTGTAGGTCTCGCATCCTACTACCGCCGATTTGTCAAAGACTTCGCCACAGTTGCCAAACCTCTTCACAATCTTCTCAGGAAACATGCTCGATTCCACTGGACTCCAGAGTGTCAGCTGGCCTTTGATGAGCTGAAGGAGCTACTCACCACGGCCCCTACTTTGGGTTACCCTATGGACAGTGGTGATCTCATTCTTGACACCGATGCCAGCAACTTTGGAATCGGGGCTGTGTTGTCCCAACTCCAAAAGGGGGAGGAACGTGTATTGGCATATGGTAGTCGGAGTTTGACTACAACCGAACAGAATTACTGCACAACTCGGAGGGAGCTGCTGGCAGTGGTGGAGTTCACAGCACGGTTCCGTCAATACCTGCTGGGCAAACATTTTACGGTGCGCACAGACCATAGCAGTCTACAGTGGCTAATAAGGATGAAAGAACCAGAAGGACAGTTAGCCCGGTGGCTTGAGAAGCTGGGGGAGTATGACTTCAGGGTTGTGCATCGTCCGGGGCGCTGTCATGGAAATGCGGACGTGCTGTCCCGCCGGCCATGCCGTTCAACTTGCCCATGCAACATTGAAGAATCTTCTTTAAGTTGTCCCAAGATCCAACACAGGGCCATCCAGTGTGACCTTTCCAACGGACCTGAAAAGAATGCACCTGGAACTGTTACTCCGCAGTCCTGTCTAGTGGGGGTAGTACAACCCATCCTTACCACAAGCTCTGCTCCATTTGTTGGGTGGACCACTGAGGAACTGTGCTGTGCCCAAGCTGCTGACTCTGATATTTCTCCCATTAAAAGGTGGATGGAGAATGGCGAGGAGCGACCCTCCTGGGAAGATGTGTCACCCTGCGGGCCGGCAACAAAGGCTTACTGGAGCCAGTGGCAGAGGCTCTACCTAAAAGAGGGCATTCTGGTACGACGCTTCTACCCGACGGAGGGCCCTGAGTTTTATCCCCAGATTATTCTACCACGAGCTTTCCGGGATGATGTCATGCACCAGATGCACGAGGGGCCAGTGGGTGGACATTTTGGTGTGGAGCGTACGCTGTTCCGGCTGCAGACAAGGTATTATTGGTACAAGATGCGAGAAGACGTTTCACTCTGGTGTCACACATGTACCAGCTGTGCTGCAAAGGCTCGACCGCTAAAGAGGCCCCAAGCACCCATGGGCACTGTGCGGGTGGGTGCCCCTATGGAAAGGATTGCTGTCGATTTGATGGGCCCCATGAATGAAACAGAACGTTTCAATCGTTACATTCTTGTGGTGCAAGATTATTTCACCAAATGGGTGGAAGCTTACCCCCTGCCGAATGACCAGGCTGTCACTGTAGCAGGGGTTATAGTAGCTGAATGGGTCTGCCGTTATGGAGCACCTTTTACACTCCACAGTGACCAAGGAACCAATTTTGAATCAGAGGTCTTCCAAACAATGTGTGAGTTGCTAGACATTGATAAGACACGTACAACACCTTTCCGACCTCAATCAGATGGGCAGGTTGAGCGCTTCAACGCCACTCTACAGAAAATCCTAGCCACAACTTCGGAGCAATGCCATTGGGATTGGGACCTCATGGTCCCTTATGCTGTGATGGCTTATCGTGCGACAAAGCACAGTTCCACTGGTTTCACCCCAAACATGATGCTCTTTGGGCGGGAGATAACAGAGCCCATTGACCTGGTCGCAGGAAAACCCCCCAACGACACACTGACTAAAACATTCCCACAATATGTGGTTCAGATGAGAGAAAGGTTGGAGTTGGCACATCGGGTCGCAAGGGATGCATTAGGCCAATCTGTGGAGCGTGCTAAAAGGCACTATGATAAAAGAGCTGCCAGAACACACTACAAGGTCGGTGATGCAGTGTGGTACCTTGTAAAAGGAACCAAACGAGTGAAAAACAAGATCAGGAAGTTTCTTCCCAATTATGATGGACCTTAATTTATCCTGGGACACCTGGACGATTTAGTGTACCGGGTCCAGAGAAGCCCAAGGGCCAAAGTAAAAGTTGTTCACCATGATAAGCTCAAACCTTACCATTCCCGGCAACCCCTGGATAACAGCTGGGTGTTTAAAGACTCAGAAGTTTGGCAACCACAGGAAGTTCCTGCCCCAAACCTGGAAGCCGATGGAAATGAACTTGACTTGGATCTGTCTGGTCTCTTCCCAGAGGAAAATTACAGCGGCACAGACAGTATGCCTCCCCTGGATGACACTGGTGTGTCTATGTTAGAGCAGGACCCAGAGGATGTTCAATGGAGTGAAGGTAGCACGGTGCAACAGGATTCAACAGGGACTGTTAACGGCCAAATGAGGGGTAGGCTGCAACGAGTCAGGAGACCTCCAAGGATGTTTGGGGACTGGACTAATTGATTATTAATGACTTAAAAAAAAAAAAAAAAAAGAGAGAGCAAGAACACTCTGTCAACATTTTGTTATTGTTCTACTGTTGATTTAAAAAAAAAAAAAAATGATGCATGTCATCTGTGGAAAGTATTCTTTATATGTGTTCCTTTTGTAACCTGGGTGGATTTTGTTGTTAAGAAAACAAGCCAGAATAGGGTTAATTAAGCCTAACTTATTTTGTTTTATGCAGTGGCTGTTGTTAACGTCTTTCCTTCTGCAGGCCAGTAGTGGGGAGTGAAGCCTGTCAAATAACTACCTCACTAGTCTTGCTTGGACTGATTTACTTAGGGACCACTTTACAAAGCAACTCTTAAACCCTTCCCAGTACCGTGCTATCCTTCTACTTTATGGACTGTTTACCCCGTCACGTGGGGTCTGGAAATGCTGGCTAGTGCCTCCATTGAGCAGAGTTGCCTGAATGGACTGTATGCTTTGGCAATGGAGCTGTCTATGGACTGTGGGGAAGAGAGAAAAAAAAAAAGAGAAAAGAGAAATATGGGTAGACATTATGTTGAATGTATTTCTGCCTTCTATTAACACTGTGAATCCATGGCAATATCTTGGTTAATATGTGTGGTGATGTATTTTGTACCAGTCATGTTATGGTGCTGGAGTGGTGTTAAGTTTAATCACCATCCAGAGTGGGGGTAGTGTTGCAGGAGAGGGGAAATAAGAGATATTGCTTTAATACCATTGTTTACGGGCGTTGTAGTCCTTAGCCAAATGCTTCATGGGTAAGGTAGTTCAGATCGAGCGTGCTCGTGTGATGGAAAAATATTCTCCCGCTGTGCTGTGCAAAAGGATGATTATCTGTTGTTTTCTGTTAGCTCGTTTAAGTCAATCCACCCAGGAGTTATTGTGAACTGTAAACCTGACAACTTCACCCTGCAAGAATCAGTAAAACTGCATATATTGGTAACTTTGTTTCACTCATCATTGCCCGAACGCGAACTAACGAGCTGTTACACCCCGCTGTGAATGGCCGAAGCGGAGAAAGTAACACCCAGCTGCCCCCCTAACTTTGATGATCCAAAAACTGTACTTGAAAAAACAACCCGCCAGTATGTCCAATACATTTACCAAAAGTAAACCATTTAATTTTTTATTTTAAATGTATTAAAATTAAAATACATAAAGTACCCCTCCCCCCGCCCCTCAAATACTTAGCTACGTCCCTGATTCAAACGTGCAGAGCGGCGTTCGCTCAGTCTGGCTCACACACAGCGAGTCTGCTGCGGTGCGGTGGCCCTACAAACCTGGAGAGACTGAGCTCCCCAGAGCCCCTGAAGGTGAAGTGAGTTTCCCCAGGTGTAGTTTTAACACACGTTTAACTTAAAATTACATTTGTAATGAATGTATTGTATGCTAAAGACGATTCAGCATCAGCAAAAACAGCGAGTCTATTACGTTAGCCAAAATCAGCGGTTGTGATTCGTAAGAGCACTCTTCCCTTTGATTATCCTAATTTTGATTTTTAGTAAAGACAAGAACAGCTTAATAAAAAATATAAAAATATTGTATCCATAACTGCCAACTCTCACGCATTCACCGTGAGACACACGCAATTGACACTTTTCACGCCACACATACATTTTCTCACGCACAGAAAAATCGCGAAGCAAAGAGGACACGGAGACCGACAGACTAGACAGAGCAGGTTACTTATGATATAAAAAAATCTCAGCTCTCAGATTCTGTCACTTTTATTACGAAATTCAAACAATAAATGCCGTTTTGGCGCTTGTAAATGTTACGTGTCAGATCCCTAGCTGCACGTGGACAGATCATCTCTAGCTAATAGTAAATAAACACGAATGGACAATGTTGAAAGAAACAGTAGCCTACAACTTACCGAAATGTATATTCCTCATACATAATATCGACCAATCAGTCTAACAAAGGGGTCAATAAAACAACTGGAGAACAATTATGTCACATAACATTTACTTGAGGAAAGCCATTTAATGACCATAATAGGCTATAGCACAGTTGGCTAGAAAAAAAGAGCTAGAGAGTATTTTGCTAAATATGTGTAATGTACCATATTACATATTTATTATATTTTTATTTATATCATTAAATAAAGTTGTTATTATAATAAAAAAACGCATTATATATGTAATTTGAGTTATTTTTAACCCTAAATAACACTGTCAGCTGATAGGGCTCTCTGTATGTTTACAGCATTATGAGTTGTTTTTTCTTGAGATTAGGTACATCTTGTGTGCCTAATATTTATCCGAATGAGTCAATATTAAATCAAATCACAATAATTTAATTTAATTTAAATGAAATAACAAAAAAGCGTAGCTTACCAGAAATTGTACCATGTAAACACTGTAACATGTTTAGAAACACATAACGCTGTTTGTGAAACATTTTGCTGCAAAGCACAACAACAGTCGCCTTAAGCTTTTCTAAAAATGATGGGTGATCATGGCTCATATCATTTGTGGACTGTAATTATACGTTTTTAATTATAATAAGAACTTGAGTATTGTCCACTGTTGTATATTTGTAGTCCACTGCATCTTGGACACAATTATTGTACTTTTTTATATTTTCATTTTGCTTTTTATACTGTTTTGTTTTGTTTGAACACTGGGCTTATTCCTGTTGTGAATTAAAAACCTTTGTAGTGTGTAAGGGCATGATTAAGCAATAAGTACTGTAGTTTAATAGTGGTTTTGCGTTTGTTTTGTTAAAGCAATTCACATATAGGGATTTCCATGTACCGTCTACCCCTGCCACCCTGCCAAGACCTCTTGCCACCCCTTTGCCCCCCCATGTAAAATTTTCTAGATCCGCCACTGCTTGTATGACACCCTTCCTTCACCGTCTCATCTGCACACATGGGGTTTTAAGGGACAACCCGTACTGCAAGCTATGTGGTTAACCCTCTGGTGCTCTTCGCTTAGGGGTTGCATTGGTTGTCTTCCCGGTCATAAGTGACCGGACACCTAAAAATTAAACTTCCTCCACCCCAGTAAAACAAATGCAATTTATTTTTCTTCAATAATATTTTTAATTTTGTATTTTGAGATGATTTTATGGTATTTTTTTAATATTTATGCAATAATTATGGTCTAATTTTGCCATTGAAAATTATATTTAAAAAAAATTGTAATTAAAAAAACAACAATTATTGCAGTATTTCAGGTTAAAGCAGCACTAGGTAGGTTTTGCTCTCGGGGTCCCTCTACAGTTGGGAAACAGTATTGTCCTCTATTACTGTCGTAAACCCTGTCATCATCCTACAACTATGATAGCCCTGAACACTGCAGGAGTTCACATGCAGGTGTTCTGCTTGCGTCGCGTGTGAAATGTCTTCATCCCAGGTAACGTTACAGTGGCATATGTTTCAACATGTCATGAATATAATTTCATGGGTTTTATTTTTTTCAAACGCCAAATGATCGCGATGCTCACGTTTACAAGCCAGCGTCATTATAGTAGCCTAGTCTATTGGTTCCCGTTTTACAGAATCTATACGATACTTCAATTCAATGTTTGAGTGGTAGATAATAACCATATATCGTCAATATTATAATATCAAGCTACCATAGATGAATCTGCAAATTTGAAAAATCGATTTGCATTATAGCTTGAGGCAAGACAAATAAACCAATATCACAGACATGTTAGGTATCCTAAAATATAATTTTGTACGTCTTACTTGCAAGAATGTAGCCCCTCCTCCTTCAGCCCACGCCAACGAGCAAACGCTGGCCCAATGTTGATCCTCGTCCTGCCTTTAATCCCATCACTTTCTCGTTTCCTCTTTTTGCTTTCCTCCGACAAAACCTTTGCTTTCTTATTTTTCTGTGCTGCTTCGGCCATGACTATAACATTCGGCAAACAAATGATAGTTGGGCTCGCACGTCCGAATTTAAGGAAGTGGGGGTGGTGGTGGAAGTGACGTATATGCCGTAAAGCAGTCGAATTTTGTAGTTCTTTTTTTTCTCGGGTTACTATCCGAAACCCGAAGTTTAAAAGTACGATTAAAAACGATACAGACCCCGTCAGGCTATGGCAGACGTGTCATTCAACCTATTGTAAGTCGATGTATCATCACAAGAGTCTTGAAAATATATTATGAAGGTTGAAAAGTTACCTAGTGCTGCTTTAAAATAGAGACTAGGCCTTCCAAATATTTTTTTTTGAAGGCAGATTAGCGCCCTCTTTTGGAATTATTTAAAGGGGTGGTAAACCACGATTTCACTATTCTAACTTTAGCTAGCGTATAATGTTGCTGCTTGAGCATAAACAACATCTGCAAAGTTACAACGTTCAAAGTTTAAAAGCAAAGGGAGATATTTGCTTTTAAAGAAATCAATTTCTAAGGACTACAGCAAACGGCCAGTAGGCGACTACACACCAGGGATGGAAATTAAATTTTTTGTCCACCGGCCACTGTGGCTGGTGGATTTCAAAATCTACCAGCCACTCAATGTTTTTACCAGCCATTTCTTGTTTTTAACCGACAATGTGTAACTGCATGTGAAAATTAATACTACAAGCTCTACAATACTTCAGCAGTTTATTTAATCTCAAGTCTCAATGAAATACTGACATTTTCTCTCTCTCTCTTATACACACACAAACCATGAACTGATATTAATTTCATTAAATGAGTAGGGCAGATTAATGGATGTGGCATTTGGATGATTCGTGGTCTTTTATGGCTTCCAGTTTTAGGTTTTTAGTCCCAACAATGAAAATATTAGTTTTGGCATCTTCTGAAGCGTGTTGACGACATACTAGGGTTGCCACCTTCAGTGTGGCAAAATAAGGGACACCCATTCACGACAATGTAACATTTTTATATTATTTTACATTTGATTATTTAATTTATTTCTAAAGCCTATTTGGTACACTTTAAAGGGATAGTTCACCCAAAACTAAAACATTCTGTCATCATTTACTCTCCCTCATGATGTTCCAAACCTGTATGAGTTTCTTTGTTCTGCTGAACACAAAAGAAGATATTTTGCAGAAAGTTTGTACCCAGGCTGCTTTGGGGGCACCAATGACTTCCATAGTAGGAATGAATCTTCCAATGTGTTCAACATAACAAAGAAATGTGTACATGTTTGGAACAACTTGAGGGTGAGTAAATGATGACAGAATTTTCATTTTTGGGTGAACTGTCCCTTTAAGCAGTCATTCTGAACCACTAATCACTTTTTTGACAATTCTGAAATTCAAAATTGTTAAATTTTGTATTAATTTACTTAAATTTTGACTGTTATTATGTAATTATTTGTCCAATTTTTTATCTAAATATTATTTTAATAAAGGGCAAACTTTATATGGCAGGATTATTTATTATGTATGATTAAAATTATACATTAATAATAACATTAATTAGGCTATAATCTATTAATTAACCTGTCTAAAAATATATAATAATTCTGTCTGCCAAGCTCTGATAATGTATGGAATATTATATAAATATATTATCCATTTAAAAAAACAATAGACCTATACCTTGTAACAAGTACAATTCGGTGCTGCTCCTTTAAGGGGGAAGGCACTTATTTTACTCACTCGCTGAGTGGGCAGTCCTTAGATGGAGCACGAGCTGTGAGCTGCATGTATGCTTTATATATTTCTGTTGCTCTTTATCGTTTATTTTTCCATTCAATAACGCTGTTGTCAGTGAAGTGTTGCAAACTAACGTTACCCCATTAGTGCATGGGAATGGCGCTGATAATAAACCCCATGTGAAACGTCAGATAGCCTGCCTACGTGAGTTTTGCTTGCACTTGGCTGAAGTCATTTGGTCCAGCTATCCGGTCTCTCTCTGTGTCACTGCTGCTGCTTTAAGTCAGTCAGTCTGAGCAACTGAAATGCTTCTCATAAAGTGTGCAGTTCGCCTGAGGTTCATCACGAGTTACTGGACAGACCCATTGATACCTTTTTTTCTATTCAGCTCTATAGCTGGAGATCCTCTTGCGTTGAAACGGTGGATGCGACGCGAGCTCGATATGTCTTTAAAAAACCGCGCACGTTTCCAGCGCATGTTCTTGAGACTCCGCTGCTATGGCAATAAAGCCGCTTAACGCAACCACGCGCAAATTAACTTCTCTACTGCATATTGTGAATTTGATTTGTAACGGCACATTTCTTTTTGAAGGTGTGACTCCTCTAAAAGTGTCCGCCGTCCAGCTGAAACAGTCGGCTATGCTATTTTTATTTACCCGCCACGGTGGCCGGTAGGTGAAGCGAATCTACCCGCCACAACACAAAATCACCCGCATTTGGCTGGTGGCGGGTGCTAATTTCCATCCCTGCTACACACATTCCTCCAGGGTTGGTGACATCACCAGGTTCAATATTTACATAAACCCCTCAGAGAATATTAAATATGGGGGGGGGGGGCATTTTGTATCGCGGCGCTGGAGTGGTGTTGCTGCAATGCAGAGGAAACGCTGTTATTTTCATCCGGATTGCAGGTCTGGGGTACTTGCTTTGTTCAGCCTTCCTTGTGGGACGGGGGTGCGTTGCAGAGCGTTTAACACACAGCATGTTATATGCACATGTGTTTGAGACGGAAGGGAACAGGCGCGCGCGGGGCTCCCGCTGCACATCTCACGGAGGGAAACTTAGACAAACTTCGCGAGTTCAATACAGGATTCGCACAACGTCAGCTGCGTGAGACAAACACGGCCAGTGTGAATCATGCACGACGCGTGCGGGGCTCCCGCAGCACGTTTCACGGAGGAAAACTTCCACCATCTTCGCGAGTTTAATGCAGGATATGCACAACGGCTTGTCCTGAAAGCTGGATTTACAAACAGAAGCTGTTTACGGGCCACAACCTGTAAGTCTGATTTATTTTTCATCGATGTGTTTTCCTGTAATAGGTTGTAGCAAGGAAGTAAACAGATGACAACGCTGTTCTGCAAACCAGTCTGTTAAATGCTCATTCATACTTAACGTTATCCGACGAACACCTAACGTTACAAACACTAACGTTAAAATCTCAACAGCGAACTTGGCATTAGTGTAAATGATTCTTTGATTAGAGCTTTTATGTATTATTTATCTACAGGCATGCTAAACATGGTTCTGTGTGTGATTTGGCCACTAGTAAAGCCAGTGTTTAGTGTTCGTTTTGGGTTAAAGTCCCAGTGAACCGGAAGTTGCAACTGACTTTATTTCAGTGCTGTGACGTATTTCCAGGTGAAACGGAATATTGAATAGAGGGCAGGGTTTTACTTCAGCACTCCTCCTCTCCATCTCGCGCTCATAGCAGACTAACGGATGGAGGGGAGTGGTTAAGGATATTCAAACCCAAGCCGGCGCATAGTCGTCATCGGAAAGGGAACGCCATTCAAGACCGGAAGTTACTTTTCAGATTTTGATTAAAGATTACCGCGGCAAACAATTTTTTTCTGTGTATTAACTTGCACGGATTAGTTGTTCACCCTAAGACCTGTAATGTGGGCTAACAAATTAAATAAGATCGATTTTGATTTCATGAGGACTTTAATAGTTCTTGCGACAGATATTTGGCTATAATCGTTCTAAAAATACAAAAGTAACAGTGCCATTCAGTAGCGATCACTATAGATCCGCAGTCTTTACTCTTGAGGACTGAACAGGTTCTGCTCGATCATCTTCACTAAAATGTTCTGGGTCTGATTCGGGCTCAGATTGGTGTGGTTTTATTGACGCCATTGTTTCTAATACTGCCAAAGCACAGCCTCCAGGTAAAGGTAAGGGGCGTGGCGTTTCCGATAAACGTGCACTAGGCGGTTAGCGAATCACAACACACTGGGCCAGCTAACCAATCTGAGCCCATCGCGTATTTTTGAGGGACTGGCTTCATACAACCCGGAAAGCATCAGAGCGTTTTACAAGGAGGGACAGAGCAGTGTAGAATAAAGGTCAAATATATGAAAAATAATGATTTTTTTTTTTTTAACGAAGCATGAACACATGTTACAGTGCACCCCACAAACACAATCAAGCCTTCAAAAGAATGTGTTTTACCACCCCTTTAAGAAATCATGCAACCATGGGTGTAATCACTAGAGGTCTCTGTGGAGAGGCTTGAGATTGAATTCCTAAGTTCTGTTTTGAACACATTTAATGATTTTTTTTGATGGATTTGAATTTATATATTTAAAAAATCTCAAAGACTATTTATTAAAAAGTTTTATATATATTTGTTTGTTAGAAATTAGTTAGTTTTTGTAGATTTCCCAATCATTTCCTATGGTGTCATTTTTGACCGAATAGCACAAGTGGGAGTATTTTTTTTACGACCGCTTAGCATGCTCAAACCATGCCCTCGATTGTTTGTGTGTTTACATACCTAATGCTAGTAAAGTCACCAAGTTTCATATCATTCTGATGAAGCTGTGATTTTTAAAAATTCCAAATGTGGTTCATAGGTTCAGATTTTCATAGGGGTGTGTATGTATGTGTGTGTGTGTGTGTGTGTGTGTGTGTGTGTGTGTGTGTGTGTTGACTGGTAATCCCTACGTTATGGGGACAAAATGTCCCCACAAAGATGCCAATATCCTAAATCCTCGTCCTTGTGGGGACATTTTTTGGTTCCCATGAGGAAAACATCTTATAAATCAGACAAAGTGATGTTTTTTGAAAATGTAAAAATGCAGAATGTCTCCGGTTATGGGTAGGGGCAGGGGCAGTGTAGGGGGATAGAATATACAGTATGTACGGTATAAAAACCATTACGCCTATGGAAAGTCCCCATAAAACATGAAAACCCAACGTGTGTGTGCGTGTGTGTGTGCGTGTGTGTGTGTGTGTGTGTGTGTGTGTGTGTGTGTGTGTGTGTGTGTGTGTGTGTGTGTGTGTGTGTGTGTGTGTGTGTGTGTGTGTAAAAGTGTGCGTGTGAGTGGATGTGTCAATATCACACTCTTGATGTTTTAGAGTGTCTGCCCTTTACTGCTGTGTACTTTTTTCAGCATTGTGGCCGATTTGTAGAGACATTCTGTGAATTTTTGTGTTTTTGCAGATTTTCCATTAATTTCCTATGGGGGTCATTTTTGACCAAAGAGCACAAGTGGGAGTATTTTTTTTATGACCACATAGCATGCTCGAATCATGCCCTCAATTTTTTTGTGTGTTAACATACCTAATGCTAGAAAATTCACAAAGTTTCATATTTTTCCGATGAAGCTGTGATTTAAAAAAATTCAAAATGTGGTTCATAGGCTCAGTTTTTCATAGGTGTGTGTGTGTATAAGTGTGCATGTGTGCGTGTGTGTGTGAGTGGATGTGTCAATATCACACTCTTGATGTTTTAGAGTGTCTGCCCTTTACAGCTGTGTACTTTTTTTCAGCATCGTGGCCAATTTGTAGATTGTACACACAAATATTCGTAGAATTTTTGTGTTTTTGCCGATTTCCCATTTATTTCCTGGTCGGTCATTTATGACCGAAGACAATGAACGCTACTTTTTTTTTTTTACGACCAATTAGCATGCTCGAATCATGGCCCCAATTTTTTTTTTGTGTGTTTACATACCTAATGCAAGAAAAGTCAACAAGTTTCATATCATTCCGATGAAGCTGTGATTTTTAACATTTCAAAACCGAAGAGCACCAGAGGGTTAAATTGGGACGCTGGCACACATATTGTCAGGGTGCAAACATCTTTAACCCAAGGTCGCAATAGTTGGTGCTACGACAAGGTGCTCCTGTCCCTCACCGACACAATAGAGCGAGAGAGGTGCAAGAAGAGGCCATGTGGCAGATCGTCACCTTCATCAAGGAGAGAGCCAGGCTCTTCACAACCAGGGCGGCAGCAAAATCCAACCTGCTGCAAGCCTGAGAACACAGACTATCACTATCCTACATTTTATGGCTGCCAATTGATTAAAACAATGAATCATGTTCTCTGCATTAACATTAATTATCTTGAGCCTGCTGAAATGTTCCTATAAAAATATAAAAAAAATATAAAAATATAAAATAAATATATTTCCCCAATTCACTGCAGCAGGCTAGTGCTCATCCTCTCATTAACTGTTTTTCTCTTACTGATCATATTTTGTAGTGATAGCTACCTGTTGATTACATTTTTAAATGAATTATCCTATTTGACTAATGCAAATTGTTTATGTGCATTGGTGCTCTTATTCCAGTCTTTTGAAATAGTTGAATGAATGTGTGGTACGTGCCTTAAATAAATGTAACAATGTTCATATTTAATGAATCTTAAACAGTAGCCTAAAGCTAGGAACACCAAACCAACGCTGACCAAATAATAGCAACGAAAGCAGACTGAAGAGTCGCCTGCGTAAGAGTAAATAGCTTTCCGTACCAGCTGGTGGCAGTACCAAAATTATATATATATATATATATATATATAAGTAGAATACCTGGGCCGGCTTTCAGTTGAAATTGTAATTAGCTGTCTTTGGAATAATTTGCCTATTATTCAGTTAAATGATAAAAATCCTGTTAAGATTTTAGGCCATATAATTCCTGCTGAAATGCATTAGCCTAAGTTTGCAATCTGATTTGAATGTGCTTTTGTTCGTTAGCATTTAAAAAATGTGACGCAAATAGGCCTTGTGTTTTTGCAGAAGTATGAATGACAATAGTGTTCATGGATTTTGGAAAATGTTGATTTGAATGCATTTTGTGTGGAAAACAATTATTTATTCACAGTCTGATTCACAGTAGACTTCTGTTTCGTTAAATGTGTGTGAAGAGTTTTGGAAATGTGGCTTTAGGCCTGTGCTTGTTAGCAAAAAAGAACTGTAAGCATGTGGCGTTCATTGATAGGTGGCGCTATGTGCATATCTATCTGAAACAAACGCAAGATTCAGCCATTTTAGATACAGGACTGCGCTCTTTCTGCTAATAAAAACAAAAACCAGTAAAGGCATGTCTCTTTCAGCATGATAGAAATCCTCAAGATAATTCAGAAATAAATTCTCATCAGTCTAAAAGTTTCTAAGTCGGGTTTTGTCTCTGTTAGAGACGACTAACAGAAACATAAGAAGATCTCCGGTCGAGGGTGCAGCTCAGAAGCGGAGCGCTGACCAACACAACACTCAGAGAACGAGGACTTTACTAACTCTACAGATCATCTACAACCACTCAACTCTACATCACGATGATGAGGGGACTTATATTCTTTCTTTGGCCATTATTGTCGACCGGTAAGTGTTTTTTTTACATAGCTGCAGTACTTTCGGTTTCGCTTTTCGCAAACAGAAACAGCGCATTTTCTTTATAATAGCCTACTTATTACCAGTTTCTTGATTAAATAAAGGATATCATTTTCATCAAGGTGTGGGTAATGTTTTTGTAAACTGTATAACAATGCCTGTAATATTAGTCACACAGAGTAATATTTAAAGTAGACAGCGCCCAGGACATTTATATTAATATTAGAACGCTTTAAAATTTCTGTTTCTGCATTTTCGAAGTTGCAGTTGCTCTCCCGTCTCGCTCACAAACCACGCCCACGTTAACATGGGTCATTCGTTTTTATGAATGATTAAACTGGCCCGCTCGTTTAAAGCAAACGGCAACCGTTTCTCTTGAAGCCAGTACGGTAGTGACATAGGCTGTAGGGTATGCACGTGACCTCACCTTCAGCTGGAGTGACTGCGGCAAGGGGGTAATCCAGCCCCCGGAAAGCGTACCTTCCATAGGGGCAGCCATTGCTAACCAAGCCATCACCTGCTGTTAGCATCCCATTGACTCCCATTCATTTTGGCCTCACTTTGACAGTGAATGTCTTTACATCTGATGCGTTTAAAGCAGGGACGTCACTAGGATTGGAAGACTGGGGGGGCTTAGCCCCCAGGGTATTTGTAACTTTGCAAAATCTTTGCACTCCCATCTAGAGCTACACTTACATCAACAACCAGTCAAGAAACCAAGATGTTAAAGGGGTCATAGAATGGTACATGCACTTTTACAAGTTGATTATACGGAAATGTGTGTTGGCAGTGCCTGTACACAACCATCCTATAATGATAAAAATACATCCAGTGTTTTTTTTTTAATCTCCTTATATATTTTCCCCTGTCTCAAATCGAGCCGTCTGATCGTGTGACGTTACACGGTGTACGCCCCTCCTAAGATTGTTGATTGACAGCAGCGTTTCAACACAGACCCGCCCTGAGCGAGCGCTCATCAGTCCGCCATTGTTGATACGCTGGAGCAGAATGGCGTCTAAGCGATTGTGGTGTTGTGTTGTTGGGTGTAATAACGAACACAGCAGTCATTTTGATGTTCCTAAATCCGAACCGCTGAAGACCCAGTGGCTGCTGAGTTTTGTTTTAGAAGGGAATACCCCCCCGATCAACGTCAATGTTTGCGCAATCATTTCTCAGCAGACTGCTTTATAAACGAGCGTCAGTATAAAGCAGGTTTTACTAATAAGCTGCTCTTGAAAAAAGGATCGTGTTCCTGCTGCACCTCAGGAAGATGTGAGTGTAACGTTTTATTAACCTTTATATTAATCTTTGCAAATCGCTTGCACGCTTCACGATGAATGAGACTAAAGTTTACAGGGTAAGTTACATTACGGCATGCTTTCTGTGTATGACGTTCTCAATATAATTCATAATCCCACGTTTATAATGAACAACGCGTTATGTTTGTTATTACAAACTGTAAGTTACTCGGGTGATAAAGTTAACGTGGTAACACTACACTAAGCTTACTTTTGTGCATGGTTTATAACGGTGTCTGTTACTGATTAAGAAGTAATGTAAAAAAAAAAAAAAATCTTATAACATAACATCAATCTGTCAATGAACTAACACATCAGTAAACACATAGCGACTACGCTACTCTGCCAGTACAAAGATAGATCAAAGTGACATGCCGTTAACCAACCATTCAGAAACGTTCGTCATCTGTTCCTGGTCCGACTCCGGTTCAAAATGATAAGGTTGCTCAGATGTGTCCTCAGAGACTCCCGTTGCCATTATTTCTCGAAAATATACCCTCAAATGTTGTCAAGGCAACACTCCACGTGTGTTGTGGTGTTGTGTCGGGTCGAACCGAACGCCCCACAGAGCAGAGGGGGCGGGGTGAGCAAAGCTCATTATCATTTAAAGTCACATACACTGAAATGACTTGCTGAAAACTAAGCTGGTTTTGACCAGGTAAAATTAGTGTTTTCTTACAATACTAATGAGAATTTTTAATTAAAGTATATTACAAACTTTTCATTTAGACACTAAAGAATCATATTAACTTGTACAAAAATGTCATTCTATGACCCCTTTAACAAGTAAAACGTGACAGACATATCCTCTTCTTCCATTTCTACTCTTTTAAAGAAAAGTTACTGTAATGTTAGCTTTTAGACACATCAAAGCTGCATGGGGGAATTTACTTAGGCCAGACTTTGCTCCTGATGCGTTACTATAAGCAATGACTTAAATGCTATCTGTCTGCTCATGTAAATGTATGAAAAAGTAATAGCATCCTATAATTAATTCCTCTCTATATAAGATAAGTTGTCCACAGAATGCTATTTAATTACACAGAACCGCATGTTTTCAACCCATTTGTGAGCTAAAATACAAATCCTACAGCTAAACCTAAATTGAGCTAAACCTATACAAATACCACAGCTGTACAATTTTTACACCCTATACTAAATTTACTCTGTACAATAGCCTAATGACATAACATTATTTAATATTTGAATCACAGCTTAAATTGTGTTTTGACATCGACAACCCAAGTGCATTTTACCTCAAACTTGCGACTAGTTAACTTTCTAAAGTAGCAATCGCTTCTCGGGTCGACATTAACACTGACAAAATTATATTCTGAATTAAAAATATTTTATACCACTTTTTATTGTGTGATTGTGTAAAGGTGTTCACGAGATACCAACCTTTCGCGAACTTGCTTTCAACGTCGAACACTCGTTCTCTAGAAGACAGCGGTGTGACGGAGGGGAGGGGCTGTGTGTGTGTGTGTGTGTGTGTGTGTGTGTGTGTGTGGGGCGCGCGTGAGTAAGAGACGCAGCGAAAGGAAATGCAGGTGAACGTTATTTGCTCTATGAAAGACATTGATAAAGACGAAAACTAAGGACATTTAATCTATCATTTTATTTTAGTTAGTTTTGCCAAACACATTACAGATTTGGTTAGTTATGGTTTTTTTTGTAATGCCTTTTTATTTTACAGTTAATTGCAGTAGCGCTCTGGTCTGCAACGCTCTGAAGGCTGCCACAGTTCACACCAATATGCAACGAGACGCGGTGCATCATCTTCATAGCACAACACTCTTTGTACTTCTGTCCAACTTCCGACTTTTCGGCTATTTTTTTGTAGCTGGATATATAATTTGTTGCATCTAAATATGAATGAGGATACGGTTATTGATAAATCAAATTGTTCTTGTTGTTCTTATATCATTTAGGGGGGCTTAGGAACATTTTGGGGTAGCTTCAGCCCTCCTAAAATAGGCCTAACGACGTCCCTGGTTTAAAGGTCCCATGGCATGGCATTTTTCTATTATTTTATAATGTTTCCTGAGGTGTACTTATATTGTTAGTATGATTTTTACATCATAAAATGTCATAATTTAGAAATAAAAGGCAATTTTTCTATACTGCTGTTTGCCCTGTGGCTGAATGCCCTGCTTCAAGAGGCGTGTCTGCTGTGAGACTTCAGTAAAAACGCCCACTGTTGTGATTGGCTGACATCTTTGCATTTTAAATGAGCGGAGGGGGCGTGGTTTAACAAGGTCTACGAGGCACGAGCAGGCACGAGCTGCTGCCAGAGAGACGGATGGACCGGAGTTCACTTCACATCAGTTCTGTCAGTCTCAGTTCAGTGCTGTTGTAGTTACAGCATATACTTCAGGTTATTAGTATATTTCTAGTCGGAGGGACTGTCACTCATGTCAGAAAGTTAGTAACTTTAGTAAATTATGGATCAGCGCTGACTGGAGACGCGAACCGTTTAGAACGATTCAGTCCGATTTGGTGAACTGATTCGGTTCACTAAAAAGAACCGGTTCAAAAGAATGATTCGTTCCCGAACCGGACATCACGGAGACAGAGCGATTGCTAACAAAGTTATTTATAGTAACTACTGAGTTATGAGAGCGCTGTCTGTCAGCGCGAGTTTATTGTGTTTGTATCTGAGAGTTCTGAATAAACACGAGTCCCAGTCACACCGAGTCCGTCTTCATCATTATTACCAACTTTGTAACACATGCAAAGTACCATTACAGCTGTCGAGATGAACGAGTTACGAGTAAGTGTTGATAATAGCATTATTTTTAGACATGTTCCTATCATATAAGCGTCAGTGACGCGCATTGAGTACACAGCGCAAACAAAGACACAACAGCAGTAATCGAATGTAATCCAGTTTATTGTGGGGAAAGCTGGCTAGCCTAGCCGGATACCCTCACGCTTACCCCCTTCTGCTTAATCTCACGCTGCATTTGGTGCCTCCGCTGTGGGCCAGATGCAGTACTGGGGGTCGGGGATGTTGAAGGCCCACCGGTCAGCCGGAGCTTCGGCGTGTGTGAGGTTTATCTGTAAAGATGTGGCTCTCTATGTTGAGCAGAAACGACTGTATGCACATTTTAGAACAGATAGACGCGACGAGGACGTACAAAAACACTGACTCACAAGATAGAAAACACAAAAACACCGTTCTGTCGAGAGAGAAAGAAGCCGCAGTGTGTGCACGAATAATAAATAATTAGCTACACATAAGAAATCACTGATCACAGATCAGAAGGAACTGAAAAAAGACTTCTGTTTTCATTTGTACATCCAAACACTGAGAAACTGCCAGCGTTCACTCGTTCACAACCCATGATCTCTCGAGCGTTTGCATGGGTGTGCCAGATTCTCTGGGTGGAGGAAAGGGAGGTAACCGTTCCTGCTTGGACGTCAAACCAGGAGACTTCAGGATTGGCTAGTCTGGCCTGTCATTTTCTCAAAGGCAGAGAGAGACAGCCACAACTCGGGTTTACACCCATCAACATTTCTATCCACTTGGGGACAATATTCAGGCTAGGGGAACTCATATTAATGTTGAAAAACCTCATAAAATGAAAATTTCATGCCATGGGACCTTTAAAGACTCCATTTGTCCATTGTTTATTTCTAAACAAACACGACAATGTATAAAAGGCTCTATTACCATGTATCTTACACTATCGCCCCGTAGAAGCCGTTTTTGTAAGAAAAAATAGGCTAACGATTGCAATAGGGATGCTCAAAACGGTTAATTTTCCCGACCGACAACCGCCGCTCATTATCCGATTATTAACCGTTAACTAATAAGATTATAATATTGAATTGGCATTAAATAAATATACAATTGAAGAGTGTCTGTGACCTGTTAAAAATACTTTTTTTCCACGGGTTTATTTTACTGTGCAAACTGCAGCATACAGAACAGCTCAACAACTAGCCTACATCAAATCCTGGATTCACATTATCAAATGTTCACGCACCTTACAAATGTTACACACCTTACCACTTACAAACACCTTGAATGAAATACTCGCCTTCTGGACTTACAAAATTTTGAGCCGCAAAAGATAACTTTGCACATATTTGAAAGTGACCTATTAGATCCTATGACATTACAATTCATCTATATTTAAATTACATCATGGGTGTGGCTTATGGTCATAATGGCACCAGCTGCTGCTGTAAATGTGGCATATTCGAGTGATTTTTAAAATGCTCTCCTTTTTAAATGCCTATTGCGTGCCGTGCACAGTTAAGCTGATGCCACCGGCTTGGGCCAGTCATCGCTGCTCGCAGCTTTAATTATTATTTGTATGTACACTATTGCAGTGAACACTGCAAAATCCAGGATGGAATTTTTCCAATTAAATGCCCTGGAGCTCGCCTCGCTTTCCCTTCCCAGCATAACCTGGTGGATACACAAGAAGCACAATAAGCACTAGGGTTACTAGTTTATTCATCACTAATTTACACAAAACGTACCAGGTGTGCAGCATTTGTACTCAAAACGGCACTCCAAACAAGTGGAGATTTTCCAGAAGAGTTTGTAGTGTGAAGATTTATTTTTCCAACATGCAACAACTGAGGGAAGAAAAAAAAAACATAACATTTAACATTATCAATGTTGTTCTTGTTATGCGTTTTATTTTTTTAATGTTATTTTCTAGCCATAAGAAGTGTGTCTGATTTTTGAAGTTTTCATATGTCCCTGAACCTATAGAGCAAACCAATGACAGAGGCATGTAGGCAGCATCTCCTTCTTCAAGAACAACTTCAAGCAATATGTTCTTTAGCAACGCTCCTGATAACTGAAAAGATAGCAACGGTTAGCACAGGCCGTTAAAAAAGTTAAAAAGCACATTATCTTACATTATTCAACTACCTTGAAGATTAAGCATGATGGAGGGTCATCATCTCTTAACAGCTCATCTTTAAAGAAAAATAAGTGGATTCAAATTGTTCTATGATACACATTTTAAATGATAATAAGAAATTGATTATGCATACCTTGCTAAAACCAGAGGGCACACCTGGGGTTTGGTCTGGTAAAATTAAGTAATTTAAAATTAGCTGACCAATATTATTTTATTATAATATGTATTTTGCTTCATAACAAAGTTCTTACTTTCACATGCAAGTCCTGTTTTTCCTTGCCATAGGTTTCAGGGAGAAGTACAGAGCATTCTTCTTCTGAAAGTGGATTAGAATAAAAGAAGAAGTGATATATATATATATATATATATAATATATATATATATATATATATATATATATATATATATATATATATATATATATATATATATATATATATATATATATATATATATCAGTGGCGGCTGGTGATAATTATTTTTGGGAGGGCGTTTTTTTCTCGGCGGGGGTGGGGTCAAATAAATACAAAGCAGTATCAAGATGCATGTTGACTAAATTCAAGCATTAAAGAGAAAACAGTGTCTTCACTTTTTACACATTCATTTCCCACATATAATTGCATGAGGAAAGGAAGAACAAAAGAAAACAGCAACAACAGACTAGCATGTTGACTACTAGAACATAAATTTTGCTCTCCTTTCTTTCTGGCCAGCAAATTTCTCAATGACTCTCTGATTAAAGTCATCTCAGTAGTGTCATGACGTTTGCATTGTTCAATCAGATATTTGAGGTCTCTTACCCCCGTTGTTATCCACAAAACTTCAGTACCGACACTTTGAAGTAAAAGACAGGGAGAGCAATAAAGGGCATTGCTAACAACACATCCAGCCAGCCACCTACGTTTCTCATAACAAGCGCGTGAAGCTCAGAGTGCAGCTGCGTCCTCTGTCACTGGCCTGCTGCTGGATTTGTAAATCGCATTGGTCCGGTTCGGGATCTTCCAACGAACGCCTTGTGAAAGAATTTGGTTTAACTGCTACCATCTCTACGAAACTGATCATCATAACAAGGTTTTGGCGGAGTCGGGGTGACTGTGTCGCCCGCGCACCATAGCCGCGCACTTTCAAGCTGTTGTTGGGGTAACAGCTTAGGACCCAGGACCAGTAGTGAAAAATGAAGACCAGGAGTCAGGAGTCAGATTAATTAAAGAAAAATTTTACTGAAGAATAGTTTGCAGTTTCATCAGCAGAAGCCAGCTCAAGAGGAGTTCGTAGGCCGCGCTCCCTCTAACAGTCTCCCCGCCTCCGTCTAACGTACATACAATTTTCTGAACAGTTATACTGTTTTCAAGGTCTAGACACGTCATTACTGCCATGTGGAATGATTCTGATTGGTTCTAACAACATGCAATGTAAGCAACTTTCCACACGTAGACAGATAGGAGCATATATCACTAAAAATGCGTAGACTTGATGTCGCCCAGGCCCAGATTAATCCCTAGCGACCTCGGAGGTCATAGAAAAGACGCCTCCAAGTCTAGAATCGTCTGCCGAAAGGACCATCTCCAATACTGGATCTGCACAGAATCATGAGACGCACACACAAAGTTTCCCAGAAAAACAGTCTCCATCAAGGTCGGGACATCTTAACTAACTATCAACAAAGTCCTTCTCCAAAACATGCTGATACTACATCTAGTACAGAAGTGACTTTATTCTATAAAGAAAGAAAAGTATCAGAGAGGTACATTTCTCCCCAAAAGAGTCACATAGCTGTAACATAGATGACCCCGGAGGTCGCTTTAGGAAGACATACAGTTAACAATTGCTGAGCTCTTCTCCCTTCAAACACCAAGGACATTTGCCTGTCAGCACATCTTGACACAGACATCAGAGCTGGATTCAAAAGCACAGAGCAACTAAAACACTACAATATTCAAAATCACTCCTTGAATATAGAGAACTGATTTATCAAATGTAGGACACTGTTATAACTTGATTATCATTCATTCTTATTTTAATATTGATTAAATATTTAATATTTAATATCATTCTTGAAGGATATGTGTCTGATGAAGAGACAAGTGATGTTTGGCTTGACCCTTGACCCTTCATTCCCCCCTTTTAGACCATATGTGGGGGTCCCATACCGCCACGTCTGGTCTACAAGTGAGGTCACTACGGAAGGTCAAGTGGTGACGCATGTTTCCCTTTAGGGTCACAATTGTCTCTTCACCTCATCACGGACATGCTGGCCACTAAAAAGACCAGTCCCCGTTTTGAGGCTCTTTTACCCCTTCCACTCACAAACAGGGCCCCCAATGTTCTTCTTTTCTCAAAACTCCTGATCAACATACTGATAACGTGCTTTCTCTCATTGAGAGGGGAACAGACAATATAGTGCAATAGTATTCATACAATTCTTTAGGGTTTCAGTAAAAGGAAATATAAAATAAAATAAAATAAAATAAAATAATATGAAAGACAAATACATATTTAATCTCTGGAAGCCGGGCTAAATGAGCAATCTCTGTCGCTGCATTCCCATCAAGTTAGAGGTGTGTGATGCCTCTAAAATCTGAACACATGACTGAAATTTGCAAGGTTAAAGTGACCAGAATGATCTCAGCTGACCCTTGAATGCCAATCTTTAAGGTGTTTGCTGGCTCTCAATTATGCGGTATTTGGTGAGCGGTATAGAGGGGCCAATATTAGGGCAGGGGCTGCCGTGTCCAGTCTTGACCTTGGCCCCTACGAAACACAGCTCCCCCCCCCCCAACACAGAGATGCTGCTGGCCTCACAGACATCTGCCTCACCTCTCATACACACCTCACATAAAACCCCCTCCTCCATTTATTTATTTATTTATTTTTCGGGGGGGTCCGAGATGACTTATCGTGATTTCCCTGGCTTGGGTTGCCCCCCGTCAGGCCGTAGGAAGTCTTACCCGTCATCGGGAACAACCACATCGTGCTCAACCTCTCATCGCTTTGAGATCTTTGACCCTAAACAGGATCCGATATTTTCTGGAGCCTTTTGGAAAGTGCATTCAAGAGTCAGCAGAGCCCCGGGTCTGCTTTCAAATGAGTAAAAACATGGAGACAGGTTAATAATAGTTCCTGATCACAGTTTTCCTGATACGAGTGTTCTCGTGAGACATCACACACGCCTAGGACAGACCCTCAGTCACCACTCAGAGACCAAATACAAACTTTAGAAAATATAAAGGAAGAAACAAAATCATACCTAGGGAGGATCATTCAATTCAGGATAATAATATAGAAAGATAAATATTGACTGAGTCTTTGATTATAAATTTAATTAAGATATATATATATATACAATTATATTGGAGAGGCAGTGGATTCTAGAACCCACCCTTTAAGTTTCTACTGAGGCTAATGTTGGGGTATTAATGGTCTACCAATTTAGGCTGGTTCCTAATTTCCAATGCAAAAATAGGATTGTAAAAACAGACCTTTTCAGGTATAAAACTCAATAGTGGCCTGAAATAAAAAAATAAAAAGTAAATAAATAAAAATAAACAACAGAATAGTCCATCCAATTGCATTCAGTCTCTACATAAAACATCCTTCAGTTTACAGTCTACATACTTGTACCATCTTAATTACCTCACATCCTATATCTTCCTTCTACATACATAACCAAACTAGAACATTCATCTCAATCCATCTTATTTTCACATACTCAAGAACCTTCCTGTTAAACTTGCTATTTCCATCAAACCCATTTTTACTCATCATAGCCCACATGATTTTTAACCATAAATGAACTGTGGCGAGGTGGACGAGCGAGAGACATGGGAGGAGCGAGCGAGATCGGTGTGCGTGATTGAGGATGAACGTCACCTGCGAGGCACGCCGGTCTCGAGTCCTCTCATGAGGGAGCACGGAGACATAAAAGGACGAGCGACTCAAATGAAGGACGAGAGAGGACCAGGCCTGGATTTTAAGTTGTATTTTTATTTATGGTTTTGTTTATGTATGTGTGCGGCAGTCGTCCGTGAGGGGCTGCCGCTTTTACTTTCACTTTGTTTGTTTGTTTATTTGATTAAAGTTTATTGTTTATTGTTCGCCGGTTCCCGCCTCCTTCTTCCCACACGAACAAACATCGTTACATTGGTGCCGAAACCCGGGAGGAAGGAGAGACATGCTGTCGAAGAGCCCTCGCTGCTGAGGGGGATCGCGGTGCTGAGGAGGTCGGGCAGCACGGATGGGTGAAGACCGCGAGGAGCTGCCCGAGGCGGTGGTGCTGGAGCGAATGAAGATCCGGTGGGACGGAGAGCTCGCTGCCGTGCCCCTGGGTCGAGGTGGGGTGGCTGCCGTCCTAGAGGGAGCGGAGGAGTTGCCGGCGCTCGCCGTGGGCCGGAGCCTGCGTCCATCCGCCATGTTGGGGAGGAGCAGGGAGCGCGCGGGACTCGCTGCCGGCTGCCCTCGACAGGAGGAGCCACCGCCGGCCGCCAGGGGGCGGAGGAGGATCGAGCCGTCCACCGAGCGTCCAGTGCCATCGCATGGCACCGCGAGGAAGAGCCTCTCGGCGGGCTGAGGACCGAGCGGCAGTGTGTCAGGGAACCGGACTCATTTTTTTTTTTTTTCTCCTCTCTTCACTCTCTCGTCCAGTCGCTCTGGGGGTCTCCGTCTCCCGTTCTCTCGGCTCGCCGGCCCATATCCCCGGACGCCGAGATTGGGCTCCCCGGGGGGGGAGTAGGCGTAGACGCGGGGTAGTCCCCGGCCTACGAGGGGTGTTGGGGGTATGTGGCGAGGTGGACGAGCGAGAGACATGGGAGGAGCGAGCGAGATCGGTGTGCGTGATTGAGGATGAACGTCACCTGCGAGGCACGCCGGTCTCGAGTCCTCTCATGAGGGAGCACGGAGACATAAAAGGACGAGCGACTCAAATGAAGGACGAGAGAGGACCAGGCCTGGATTTTAAGTTGTATTTTTATTTATGGTTTTGTTTATGTATGTGTGCGGCAGTCGTCCGTGAGGGGCTGCCGCTTTTACTTTCACTTTGTTTGTTTGTTTATTTGATTAAAGTTTATTGTTTATTGTTCGCCGGTTCCCGCCTCCTTCTTCCCACACGAACAAACATCGTTACATGAACATAACCAAAAAAATAACATAGTTATTGTTAAAACCTTTTCATCAAAATGACTTAATTATCCATTCGTATTCCATTCAATAAGCTTGTTCACTCATCTTTATCTTGTTGACATTATGCTTAATCATACTAAATACCAAATTATTAATCACCATGTTATTAGTAAAACATTAAAAATCATTCATCAGGGTTTTCTTTAAAGTACCCTTTTTTAAATTTTCTTTTATTCTCAATGTCTTGTCTATTAAAACTCTTCAGGTGTAAGCTCCAAATGACCAAAATCTTAAACCTCTTAATTCATGCCACTTGGCAGTGATACTTCATCAAATCCTCACTAGCCTTATCTTGCCACTTACACCCAAACTTGTCATAACTTTACAAATAACTTACAGATTTCATAATTTCCCATATTACTTTAAAGAAATTGACGATGACTTATAGTCCAAATTTAAAGCTGTTTTTCCATTTAACTTTACGAGTGTTCCAAAATTCTATTTCACATCATTAATCTTTGGGCTATTTCTCATTATTGTTCTATCAATCTGCAGATGCCACACAATATCGTCATTATGGTTTCTTATCTCTACTGCTCTGCAGAAACCAAAATATTATATTCCTCTTATCTCAATCCCAGTCACACAGAAAGACTTAAAGTCACTTGCTTCTTTAACATTAATTGTGGTTCTCTATATAAATCAAAGTATCATAAAAAAAAATTTAAATAAAGTAAAAATAAAACTTTTCATTTTTAGAAGTTATCTCTTTGGTCGCCCTCCGGCCTTTCAGAATTTTGAGGGGGTCTTTGGATAATTTAGATAGTGACTTCAGCCAATTTGTCACTTTGTCTCTGCCGTCAAGTCTATAACATTTACGCCTACCATTTTTAATCAATTGACATTATTAAATTTAAGCCCTCAGTTGAATTTAGACAATGGTTTTAACCCATGATGGACGGCAAACCTTAACTTTACAATTCCACTTTAACTAATCCAGAGAGTAATTCAAATCAACATCATAAATGACAAAAGTCGTCATAACAGACAGAGCTGGATAACAATCCATTTAAAGCTCGTCGCGTGTTCTGGATCATCTTTTCACCAGATTCCTTCAAAATTATCAGTTTCTCTAAAGGTTGTCGTTTACCATAACCCATCTGTAATGGTCAAATACTCATTCCAGAGGTTAATGACACCCCATCAGGACAGAACATTTCTAGGAACACATACAACATAAAGTGCAGTCACACCCACCCACACATTAAACATTAATTGCTCATCCGCAAATTTTACTTTTAGTGTTTACTCAAATTATTATTTAAACTCAGTTTTTGCATCTGCTCATTATTAATTTGTCTCTACAAAAGTCAGCTGGATTGTTTTGGTTCTGATATAATTTCTTTGTTTTGTTTCAGCTTTAGCAGGGCGATAACAAATTGCACCATCCCTGCTTCCACAAGCAGTCTCTCTCTCTCTCTCTCTCTCTCCCTCTCTCTCTCTCTCTATAACCTTTTTAACAGTCTTCTAAGACTTTAACTTCAATGTTAAATTTATTCTCATACCCTTTTAAACACTGTTTTCCCTAAAACATGTCTTATTATTTCCAAGTGATGCCATGTGCTTTTACTCATCAATATCTTCTATCATCTGTGGCACAGGCTCAGATATCAGCCTTGAGCTGGTTTCGAAAGAGAGAGACTTCTTGCATTCAGTACTGGTACTGCATTTTCATAAACTTTTAACTTGTCACTCTAGCACAGCATAAGACTTGGCTAGAGATCACATTTATCTTCCAATAAACGTCAGACTTCACACTATCTCAGCGTAAGACCTGGCTAGAAATTAAAATTGTTTTCAAATAGCGACAGACATTTTCCTTTTAACTCTATCTTTTGCCAGAATTGACGGTTCCAAATAACCATAATTTTATATTTGTCTTTTGCCCAAACAATAAATTTAAACTTCAAACATCTAAATTGAATCTGAGTTACTCTTTCAATTTTAGCCACAGCACCAGAAATGACATGGTGGGGCAGATTCAGAGAAGCAAATTGTTTTATTACAGCTCTGCATTAGCTTATCTTTTGAAACCAAAACATTAGCTTCTAGGGTTTTTAGCTTTTAACCATATTCTCCTACCGTGTTTTTACCAACCAGTCAAATAAACTTTTTCAGAATGTTTCACGAATCATTTTAACATTTTTTTCATTTAAACCCTCTATGTCTCTAATTATATAGTTACTGCCATTAATTTTTAACCTCATAATTTATTTTAAAATGATCATGGATCTTTCCTTTAAAAGGAATTCCTTAAGACTTCAATTTATTGAACTTATTACTTATTTCCTTATTTTCAATCTGTGCACCTCTGTTTAAAATCCCTCCGTGTCCGTGACTATATCTGCTTTTTCCTTTTTCTTTTCAAAAACAACTTCAAGTCCTTTTACTCAGACTACACAGACCAAATCCTACATAATTTTCAGTGATTTCTGCCAATTTATCTCACAAACAGTTAGGAATTAAAAATTTTCCAGTCTTTTAGCTTTTAGCCAGTCAAGTTTCTGATTAACTTTTCCAATTAGAATTAAAACCTTTGCTGCCCATTTGCTTAATAATTATTTCAAATTTCTTTGACGTCAGGGCTTCAGAGCAGAGCTGCTTACAGCGTTTGCTGTCTTTCGTCTCAAAATCTTTATCTGGACTGACCATATCACTCAAATTTTTAGCCATCATTTTAGTCAAAGTTCATACTCACCTGAAATTATACCAGCAGAGATGGAGGCGGCGATCTTTAACCAACACAGCTGTGGCTTCTGCGTGATGAAACTGCAAAGTACACTTATACGAAAAAGTCACTTACTGGTCCATTCCAATTTGGGTCATACCTTACATTTTACTCGGGATCGTTCCTGATGCATCCCTGGCAAACAACCCTGAATCTATTTTTATTTTGTTTAACTAATAACTTAATCCCTAACTGTCTATTGTCCTAAATTCGGGGATCCCCTATCTGAGTTGGAAGAGACGGAGAAGGTTTGCGGTGATGCACTGGCCCCCTTTGTCCAGTGCCGCATGCCCCTTTTAGGAGTGGTATCCTTACCTTAGCCCTTAATCAGCTCTCTCCCCTTTAAGCATGCCTACGTTGCACCCCGTTTCCAAATTATTGGCCTACTGGAGCGACTTCTTATACCCCTTGTGTGTTTCTCAAAAAGCTCTCGACTTACTCAGAGTAGCCGAAACACAATCCTTAGTATAATTATTCCCTATTTCACATTGAAATAAAGCTCTCCCGTTCCCCTAACCCAGTCTCTTCCAGTCAGACAAGTCTAATAATAAAAATATACTACCTTATCTACTTGTTTGCCAGAGGTGTACCAAGGAATGATTGCTCGCCAAATCTCCACCATAAACTGTTGGGGTAACAGCTTAGGACCCAGGACCAGTAGTGAAAAATGAAGACCAGGAGTCAGGAGTCAGATTAATTAAAGAAAATTTACTGAAGAATAGTTTGCAGTTTCATCAGCAGAAGCCAGCTTCAAGAGGAGTTTGTAGGCCGCGCTCCCTCTAACAGTCTCCCCGCCTCCGTCTAACGTACATACAATTTTCTGAACAGTTATACTGTTTTCAAGGTCTAGACACGTCATTACTGCCATGTGGAATGATTCTGATTGGTTCTAACAACATGCAATGTAAGCAACTTTCCACACGTAGACAGATAGGAGCATATATCACTAAAAATGCGTAGACTTGATGTCGCCCAGGCCCAGATTAATCCCTAGCGACCTCATAGAACCTCATAGAGGTCATAGAAAAGACGCCTCCAAGTCTAGAATCGTCTGCCGAAAGGACCATCTCCAATACTGGATCTGCACAGAATCATGAGACGCACACACAAAGTTTCCCAGAAAAACAGTCTCCATCAAGATCGGGACATCTTAACTAACTATCAACAAAGTCCTTCTCCAAAACATGCTGATACTACATCTAGTACAGAAGTGACTTTATTCTATAAAGAAAGAAAAGTATCAGAGAGGTACATTTCTCCCCAAAAGAGTCACATAGCTGTAACATAGATGACCCCGGGGGTCGCTTTAGGAAGACATACAGTTAACAATTGCTGAGCTCTTCTCCCTTCAAACACCAAGGACATTTGCCTGTCAGCACATCTTGACACAGACATCAGAGCTGGATTCAAAAGCACAGAGCAACTAAAACACTACAATATTCAAAATCACTCCTTGAATATAGAGAACTGATTTATCAAATGTAGGACACTGTTATAACTTGATTATCATTCATTCTTATTTTAATATTGATTAAATATTTAATATTTAATATAATTCTTGAAGGATATGTGTCTGATGAAGAGACAAGTGATGTTTGGCTTGACCCTTGACCCTTCACCGTTGTATTTTTTGTGGCTTAAAGTTGAATGACAGGTGACGAGAACCAATCAGATTGGATAAAATAACACGTATCCAATTCTGATTCGCCGGGGACGCAACGACCTGCATCCGGAAGAGGATCTTTAAGAACCAATTAGAGACCAGATTCAGGTCACATGCTGCCCGTAGATTTTTGAACTCAGATAGACATCCATTTGTCCGGCGTCCCTCGCGCATGAAACCGCATGAAACATATTGAAGAACATATAAAATAGTTAACCCATCAAAGCCAGTTTTTATTAAATGCTGAGTCTCTTACTAACAGCCAGCACATCGTATGAGTAAACTATTTTGTTTTTATTTCACTTTTATATCATTTTTGTATACATGTATATTTCTGGAATTTTGATGGGGGCGGCGCCCCAGCGCCCTCTATTGACAAGTCGCCACTAATGAGATATCAGCAAAATATAAAAATACAACAGCTTGTTTTCTCTTTCTCCCATGTCTTCCACAATTTGATTGTCATGCAACAAAAGCAAATAAAAAGTAAGAAATATAACCAGTATAATATCAAAATGAATGGAATGCAAGGATGCATTAAATTGATCACAAATTACAGTAAATACTTGTGAAAAATCTAATTAATTACAAAAATTACACTGCCACAATACCTTCGTATGGTCTTCAGAATCCATGATCTGGAAGAGCAAATTGTAGAAATGGAATGCAGAAAAGATCTTATCATGCACGTTACAGATTTTGTAATTTGTGTGTGCTACTAAAAAAACTACAGAAATTAATTTGGATACACTTTACCCTTATTCTTTTTTAACTACATCAAGACTAAAAACAGAGTACAGACGCCATTATGAAATGTTCTTTTTTACAACTTATAATAATACTATTTTACAAAACTAAAAACTGTACAACAAGCTTACCCCTTAAACTCAACGCTGATGAACACGTGAAAGTTGTTGTTTTCTTCTTTGTTTTCTGATGGATCGCAACAAAACTTACAACAGTACCGCCACCAACTGTGGAGCATGAACCAATAGCTATACACAGGTTATACTAAATAAACCAATCAAAATCCTCTGTAAGTTTGTACAGCCCACTTGCGGCTAAGGCTCGTAGCATCTGCCTGCACAACCGGAGGCTGCATTATCAGGAACGCAGTCCTAGGACCGCATTTCTAGGACCCTAGATTTTTATTGACAACGCCACCTAGCGAATTAGAGGACCAGCAAAGATGGATGACGATCAGAGTGTGAGTATCACATGTGAATCAGTTTTTATTTTAACATCAAAAACAATCGTGATGCTTTTCCAAGGGGGTAGCCCAGCCCCCGGAAAGCGTACCACCCATATGGGCGGCCATTGCTAACCAAGCCATCACCTGCTGTTAGCATCCCATTGACTCCCATTCATTTTGGCCTCACTTTGACAGTGAATATCTTTACATCTGAGGCGTTTAAAGACTCCATTTGTCCATTGTTTATTTCTAAACAAACACGACAATGTATAAAAGGCTCCATTACCTTGTATCTTACACTATCGCCCCGTTGAAGCTGTTTTTGTAAATATAGGCTAACGATTGCATCATAACCACGCGACTGTCGCGATGTTGAGCAAATTACTGTATAGACCCGAGGAGAAGCTCGTAGGCAATCTTTTACTGTCTATGAGGCAATCGGGGGGACGTGGAGGCATAAACGCAGATAGAGATGCTGCAGATCCTGCTTCATTCATCAAAAGTTGATCCTGCTCACTCTCTCTGTCTCTATAAGATTCGGTGATTCAGATTTAAGTTGCACAACTACTAGAAGACTTGCCACTGTCAGACAGGTTGATCACGTCACATCTACGTCGTCAAGCTCAGTCTGAGGCTGCGCAGTACATCAGCCATCAGGAAGTGAGTGCTCCTATCCTGACTTAAATTCTCTCCGTCGAAGTCTATGGGGTCGCTCTGTCCATTTCTATTACTGTCTATGTGCATTTCATTGGAAAGTTAAAGCAGCACTAGGTAGGTTTTGCTCTCGGGGTCCCCCTACAGTTGGGAAACAGTATTGTCCTCAACTCTGTTATCCTACATCAGGGGATGCGTACGTGCATTTGTTGACATGACAACCATGATAGCCCTGAACACTGCAGGAGGAGTTCACATGCAGGTGTTCTGCTTGCGTCGCGTGTGAAATGTCTTCATCCCAGATACAGTGGGATATGTTTCAGCATGTTTTCGATGGTTTATTCTATATGTATAGTGCATTAATAGCGGGAGAGGCGGGACATAGCAAGCATGGGGAGAGATGCTGCCTGCATTGAAAGCGCGAGTAATGCGTGAGGAAAAAAATTCAAGTTTACGGAGTTTCAGTGACATTATTACATTAAACAACTATATATAATGTTGATTATAATGTATAATAATGCAATGGGGAAATATTTGTTGGGTCCTGATAATAATAGGCTACACTAATAATAATATTATTTTAATAATAATAAAAAAGTACAAAATTAAAAAAACACTCTTGATTTTGGCTACGTATCGAGATACATATTGAATCGTGACACGAGTGTATCGTTACACCCTAGTGCGAATATCTTGTCAGATGTTCTGCATGTCTTGGAGTATAGGTTACATCAGCTTCCAGTTTCTCAGTAAATGTTTTTCTGCAAGTGCTATATCGTCCCCTTGGAATTATAAGTTGTGTATCCTACATTTTGGAAGTTTTTATTTTTAAAAATAAAAAGGTTCTTTCTACACAGTCGAATGGAATGTAAAAAATAAAATTTTATTTCCGCCAAAATAAAAGCTCTGTTTAATGTTTGAAAAAATCAACATTTCTTGTTTTTAAAAGAAGTCTCTTCTGCTCATCAAGGCTGCATTTATTCAATCAAAAAACAGTAATATTGTGAAATATTATTATATTGTAAAACAGCTGTTTTCTATGTGAATATATAGTAAAGTGTAATGTATTCCTGTGATCAAAGCTGAATTTATCATCATTACTCCAGTTTTCAGTGTCACATGATCCTTCACTAATCATTCTCATATGACTATTTGATGCTCAAGACACTTTTATGATTATCAGTTTTTAAATTACAATATTTTTAGCATTCTTTGAAAAATTTCTGTTTAAGAGAAATGCTGCCCTTTTGAACCTTCTATTCATCAAAGCATCCTGGGGAAAAGTCAGCATATTCAGCATAAGAGACTAGGCTACTTAAAAAAAAAACAAAGGTACATATCCCAGTCTGAACTGTAGTACTGTAAGACTTTGAATATTAACACATGACCACACTTGTGGGTTTGCTTCTGTTACAATTAAAAACTGTGTAAGGGTAAAAACATCACAGGCACACATTATGTAAGCAACACAGCTACAACTACTAACAATGATATACATGGTGTGCGAATGATCAAGAATTGACAATAGTCAATCGTATTGGTGGCACAGAGGGGCCCACAAATAAAATTCTGCTTAGGGCCCCATAAGGGCTAGGGCCGGCCCTGCTCAGGATTTACTGCTTCAGCTTATTACTTTTAGAGGGAAAAGCTGCCCAACACTGCTGATCTAGGATCTGTAATTCACTGTAAGAAATTGTAATAATAGCATCTTATTAGCGATGATTTGGCAAAAGAGCCAGCTAGTGCATTTCTGTATTTGCACTCGTCAAATGATTCAATTTCCAACGTGTTTCCCCTTCGGTGAGTAATGTAGCCAATCACAGACACGTTTATTGATTTCTAAAAACGCAATGGCCAATCACAGATGTTGAAGTTAGAATCCACTCACCGCTCGAGTTGTTGTCCAGTTCTGCACACGCGCTAATCCTCTCTAATAAAGACATGTAAATAAGAGATTCATTGTGCCGTCAGCTTCACTGATTAATATAACGGAACTTTGTGAGATTGCGTTCATTGAATGAGTGACAGCTTTTACTGATTATAAAGGGAGCACTATTTGCACGCTGTGAAAAATATTAATAGGCCGTATAATATATTCAGAATTTGAATAAAACTTTTGTTTTCCATTCTTGACAAGCGGCCACATACACACTTTAATACATAGACCCATATCCACATATACATGTGGGATTCATTCTCGAAATTGTGAAGACTGACAGTGATATTTATGTATGGAAATCAGGCTTATATATATGTCAGGAAAACACGATTCCTGGCTGCATGTCAATATTCATGGATCACTGGATCTTTGCCAAGTTGTAAAGAACACTATATCGAGTCCAACCTTTAGTTTAACTGATAACTGTTTGTTTTACTCGCAGTTTCACCTATGAACTCCAGTCATGCAGCAGCTCTTCTGCCACTCAGTCCCGGCTGAGGGTGCGTGTTCCTGTGGGAAAGTGACGTTGATGCATACCTTTATACTGCAATTCATCAACAGGCTCCAGAAGGGAGCAGAATCTCATTGAACCCCATGTTAAAATGCCCTACTTTACAGCAGAAAAAAACATGTTTACCAGGGTACCCGCGGGATCTTAAAAAGTCTTAAATGTCTTTAAATTCAAAATCAAAATTTTAAGGCCTTAAAAGTCTTAAATTCGCTGAAGTATTGAGTTCTAGGTCTTAAATAATTTTAAACGGGTCTTAATTTTCCTACGTCCATGTAATGCTACTCCATTGCTCATTGAAATGCTCCCGCGATGTTTTAGAGAGTGTGTGTGTGTGTGTGTGTGTGTGTGTGTGTGTGTGTGTGTTGTTAGTTCGCTAGTGAGAGACCAACATGCATCTTATATAGCAGCCAATCAGCTTTCGTGTTATTGGCGCGGGTCTCTTTCGGATTGTACCACAGACACATCAAACAGATTTTATTCTTCAGCTTCAGTTCTCCAGTTCTTCCAGGTCCGCGATCGTGAAAGCGAAGGCGAATCTTTCTCACCTGCCATCTCGTATAATGACCAAATAAAAGTTTGATATGCCCGATAGTACTAAACAAAGAGTTTAAAAAGCGATGGAAATCCCGAACTCATTCGCTACTGACACATCGACCGATGTTAGACTGGCCGCGGATTCTGCACGCGTTTGCCGCCTGTCAGGCGCTGGCGCGAGTGTACTACCGAATCTAGGCGCATTCATAGATATCCATATGGGCTCATTACTGTAGGTCTTAAAGTGAAAGCAATCCAATATAACCTAGCCTATACCCTCCCCCCCCCCCCCCCCCTCCTGCCTGTGTCGTTAGTATTAATCAAACAACAACAACAGAGAAAAACGAACAGTAGCACTGTTTGTATCTGTATATTTAAGTTGTATTTATTTGTCCTATTGTCAAACAAGATTCATGCATTTTGTTTGTTTTATTGCCATGTGTGACTATTGTGCATCTAATATAATGATATGGTAAATGTGGCATCCTAATTATGAAAAAAGAAACATGCACATTTCTGAAAATGACCACCACAAAATCAATAATTTTGATCTCACAAAAAATGTATATACATACTCACACACTACCGGTCAAAAGTTTGAGAACGGTTCGATTTTTTAAATGTTTTTAAAGAAGTCTCTCCTGCTCACCGAGGCTGCATTTATTTGATCCAAAATACAGCAAAACAGTATTATTGTGAATATATATATATATACAGGGAGTGCAGAATTATTAGGCACGTTGATTTTCTGATCATATTTTTTTTCCAGGCACATTTGACCAATTTCCAAACCACAGTAATCCTAATAACTACTATTGATTTAGTATTTAATAATGTATAAGTGATATATAAATTGTCCATGAAGGCTGGAAATGAAAAACACCTTATATTCAGGTGTGCAGAATTATTAGGCATGTTTTCTTTTACAGATAAATTGAGCCAAAAAAGAGATTTAACTCAGACTGAAAAGTGAAAAAGTATTAAATGCCCATGAGAAGGATGCAATACTAGACATTGCAGTTAAGGCATGACCATTGGACAGTGAAATGCTCGTTGGGTCAGCAGGGTCAGACAAAAACAGGTGGTGAAGAAAAGACACCTGTTAACTGCAAAAGAATTAAGAATTAAGGTGAAGAATTAAGGGTGAAACCATCAGGAACCCTTTAGTCTCCAGCGCCACCATTTTCCAGAGCTGCAACCTACCTGGAGTCTCCAGAAGTGAAGGTGTCAGGATCTCAGAGACTTCAGTTAGGTAAAGAATCCTAAAAAATGACCCCCACTAGATAAAAATCACAAGCTGAAGTGTTGTAAAATACATGAAGCCTGCTTTTTTATAGGCTTTATAGGTTTTATAGGTTGAGAATGACTCTTGAAGGACCAGCACCACATCCTCTAGTACCACTGTTTGAAGAATTCATCTTCCAGAATCTGGCAGTACGTTTTGGGAGTTCATTTTTAGTCCATCTCTGCAAAACGGACTTCAGAATGGACTAAAATGAACTCCCAAAACGTACTGCCAGATTCAACCTATCTGTCCATAAAGCCTATAAAAAAACCTTCTTCATGTATTTTACAACACTTCAGCTTGTGATTCTTATCTAGTGGGGGTCATTTTTTAGGATTCTTTACCTAACTGAAGTCTCTGAGATCCTGACACCTTGCACTTCTGGAGACTCCAGGTCGGTTGCAGTTCTGGAAAATGGTGGCGCTGGAGACTAAAGGGTTCCTGATGGTTTCACCCTTAATTCTTCACCTTAATTCTTCATTCTTTTGCAGTTAACAGGTGTCTTTTCTTCACCACCTGTTTTTGTCTGACCCTGCTGACCCAACGAGCATTTCACTGTCCAATGGTCATGCCTTAACTGCAATGTCTAGTATTGCATTAGTATTGCATCCTTCTCATGGGCATTTAATACTTTTTGACTTTTCAGTCTGAGTTAAATCTCTTTTTTGGCTCAATTTATCTGTAAAAGAAAACATGCCTAATAATTCTGCACACCTGAATATAAGGTGATTTTCATTTCCAGCCTTCATGAACAATTATATATCACTTATACATTATTAAATACTAAATCAATAGTAGTTATTAGGATTACTGTGGTTTGGAATTGGTCAAATGTGCCTGGAAAAAAAATATGATCTGAAAATCAACATGCCTAATAATTCTGCACTCCCTGTATATATATATATATATATATATATATATATATATATATATATATATATATATATATATATATATATATATATATATATATATATATATTTTACAATTTAAAATAACTAATTTATATTTAAATATATATCTTAAAATAGAATTTATTTCTGTGATTCAAAGCTGAATTTTCAGCATCATTGCTCCAGACTTTAGAGTCACATAATCCTTCAGAAATCTTTTTTTTTTTTACTTTTTTTTTTATCCATCAAAGAATAATAAAAAAATTTTTTACACAACTGTTTAAAACACTGATAATAATCATAAATGTTTGTTGATCATCAGATCCTCATATGAGAATGATTAGTGATTTCGTGAAGGATCGTGTGACACTGAAGACTGGAGTAATGATGATAAATTCAGATTTGATCACAGGAATAAATTACACTTTACTATATATTCACATAGAAAACAGTCACAACAGAACTGTCACAATATTACAGCTTTTTGTATTTTTAATAACATAAATGCAGCATTGGTGAGCAGAAGAGACTTCTGTAAAAACATTAAAAAATCTTACCGTTCTCAGACTTTTGACCGGTAGTGTGTTTGTATATTAATCCTGGTGGGATTGAGCTATGAGGAAGTGCAAGATTACTAATACTTTGTTCAATTTGAATAAATTAATTTGCTTTGCAAGTAATTTTGTGATTCTGCATTTCCTTTTGTACGTTTTTTTTTTTTAAATTGCGTGATATAGGTCTTAAATTTAATTCATAATGGTCTTGAAAAGGTCTTAAAAAGTCTTAAATTTGACTTGGTGAAACCTGCAGATACCCTGGTTTACAGTCTAGTACAAATTGTGGTTTTGGTCTATATGGATAATTTTGCCCTTCATGACAACTGTGAGGGGGGGGTGAATTGTTTTTATAACTCATTCGTTTACATTATATAAAGCCTTAAAGTTCTGCATTAAGGGCGTGGCCACTTCGAGTGACAGGTGGATAGCCATTTATCTGCTGTCTGTTAGTCATCGCGTCACTTCAGCTCAGCCCACATCCCGCCTTTTTGCCCATTTTCTTTTATCCAGGAGTGACGTGCGCTGACGCGCTGACAAGATGGCAACGGCCAGCTCGACCCTACTTTACACTTCAAAACTGCTCATCAGAATCCTATGGGTGACGTCACAGACATTACGTCCATATTTTTTTACAGTCTATGATTTAAAGGGAAAGTTCACCCAAAAATGAAAATTATCCCATGATTTACTCATCCTCAAGTCATTCTAGGTGTATCCCAGCAAACATTTGGACGTTTAATGACCGTTGAAAAGACGTCTCTCCGACACGTCCCGTCATGGTTGAAAAATAGTTCCAAAATGAAAGTTGAACGGATGTCTTCGACGTCATCTGGCTGTGAATTCCACGTCTTTTCTGCGCCTCCCTGGAAGTCTAAATGCGTCGTCTTCTGGATGTTTAAATGCGTCGTCTTCTGAATGTTTAAATGCGTCGTCTTCTGAATGTTTAAATGTGTCGTTTTCTGGATGTTTAAATGCGTCGTCTTCTGAATGTTTAAATGCGTCGTCTTCTGAATGTTTAAATGCGTCGTTTTCTGGATGTTTAAATGCGTCGTCTTCTGAATGTTTAAATGCGTCGTCTTCTGGATGTTTAAATGCGTCGTCTTCTGGATGTTTAAATGCGTCGTCTTCTGAATGTTTAAATGCGCCGTTTTCTGAATGTTTAAATGCGTCGTTTTCTGGATGTTTAAATGCGTCGTCTTCTGGATGTTTAAATGCGTCGTCTTCTGAATGTTTAAATGTGTCGTCTTCTGAATGTTTAAATGCGTCGTCTTCTGGATGTTTAAATGCGTCGTCTTCTGAATGTTTAAATGCGTCGTCTGGATGTTTAAATGCGTCGTCTTCTGAATGTTTAAATGCGTCGTCTTCTGGATGTTTAAATGTGTCGTCTTCTGGATGTTTAAATGCGTTGTGTTCTGAATGTTTAAATTTGTCATTTTCTGGATGTTTAAATGTGTCGTCTTCTCAATGTTTAAATGCGTCGTCTTCTGGATGTTTAAATGCATCGTCTTCTGAATGTTTAAATGCGTCGTCTTCTGAATGTTTAAATGCGTCGTCTTCTGAATGTTTAAATGCGTCGTCTTCTGGATGTTTAAATGCGTTGTGTTCTGGATGTTTAAATGCGTTGTGTTTAATGTGTCGTCTACTGGATTTTTAAATGTGTCGTCTTCTGGATTTTTAAATGCGTCGTCTTCTGGATGTTTAAATATGTCGTCTTCTGGATTTTTAAATGCGTCGTCTTCTGGATTTTTAAATGCGTTGTGTTCTGAATGTTTAAATTTGTCGTTTTCTGGATGTTTAAATGCGTCGTCTTCTGAATGTTTAAATGTGTCGTCTTCTGGATGTTTAAATGCGTTGTCTTCTGGATTTTTAAATGCGTCGTCTTCTGGATGTTTAAATGTGTCGTCTTCTGGATGTTTAAATGCGTTGTGTTCTAGATGTTTAAATTCGTCGTCTTCTGGATGTTTAAATGCGTCGTCTTCTGGATGTTTAAATTCGTCATCTTCTGAATGTTTAAATGCGTCGTGTTCTGAATGTTTAAATTCGTCGTCTGGATGTTTAAATGTGTCTTCTTCTGGATGTTTAAATGCGTCGTCTTCTGGATGTTTAAATGTGTTGTTTTCTGGATTTTTAAATACGTCGTCTTCTGGATGTTTAAATGCGTCGTCTTCTGGATGTTTAAATGCATCGTCTTCTGAATGTTTAAATGCGTCGTCTTCTGGATGTTTAAATGCGTCGTCTTCTGAATGTTTAAATGCGTCGTCTGGATGTTTAAATGCGTCGTCTTCTGGATGTTTAAATGCGTCGTCTTCTGGATGTTTAAATGCGTCGTCTTCTGAATGTTTAAATGCGTCGTCTTCTGGATGTTTAAATGCGTCGTCTTCTGGATGTTTAAATGCGTCGTCTTCTGGATGTTTAAATGCGTCGTCTTCTGGATGTTTAAATGCGTCGTCTTCTGGATGTTTAAATGCGTCGTCTTCTGGATGTTTAAATGCGTCGTCTTCTGAATGTTTAAATGCGTCGTCTGGATGTTTAAATGCGTCGTCTTCTGGATGTTTAAATGCGTCGTCTTCTGGATGTTTAAATGCGTTGTGTTCTGAATGTTTAAATGCGTCGTCTTCTGGATGTTTAAATGCGTCGTCTTCTGGATGTTTAAATGCGTCGTCTTCTGAATGTTTAAATGCGTCGTCTGGATGTTTAAATGCGTCGTCTTCTGGATGTTTAAATGTGTCGTCTTCTGAATGTTTAAATGCGTCGTCTTCTGGATGTTTAAATGTGTCGTCTTCTGAATGTTTAAATGCGTCGTCTTCTGGATGTCTAAATACGTCGTCTTCTGAATGTTTAAATGCATCGTCTGGATGTTTAAATGTGTCGTCTTCTGGATGTTTAAATGTGTCGTCTTCTGGATGTTTAAATGTGTCGTCTTCTGAATGTTTAAATGCGTCGTCTTCTGGATGTTTAAATGCGTCGTCTTCTGGATGTTTAAATGGGTCGTCTGGATGTTTAAATGCGTCGTCTTCTGGATGTTTAAATGTGTCGTCTTCTGGATTTTTAAATGCGTCGTCATCTGAATGTTTAAATGCGTCGTCTTCTGAATGTTTAAATACGTCGTCTTCTGGATGTTTAAATACGTCATCTTCTGGATGTTTAAATGCGTCGTCTTCTGAATGTTTAAATGCGTCGTCTGGATGTTTAAATGTGTCGTCTTCTGAATGTTTAAATGCGTCGTCTTCTGGATGTTTAAATGTGTCGTCTTTTGAATGTTTAAATGCGTCGTCTTCTGGATGTTTAAATGCGTCGTCTTCTGGATGTTTAAATGCGTCGTGTTCTGGATGTTTAAATTCGTCGTCTTCTGGATGTTTAAATGTGTCGTCTTCTGGATGTTTAAATGCGTCGTCTTCTGGATGTTTAAATGCGTCGTCTTCTGGATTTTTAAATACGTCATCTTCTGGATGTTTAAATGCGTCATCTTCTGGATGTTTAAATGCGTCATCTTCTGGATGTTTAAATGCGTCGTCTTCTGGATTTTTAAATACGTCATCTTCTGGATTTTTAAATACGTCATCTTCTGGATGTTTAAATGCGTCATCTTCTGGATGTTTAAATGTGTCGTCTTCTGAATGTTTAAATGCGTCGTCTTCTGGATGTTTAAATGCGTCGTCTTCTGGATGTTTAAATGCGTCGTTTTCTGGATTTGTAAATACGTCGTCTTCTGGATGTTTAAATGCGTCGTCTTCTGGATGTTTAAATGCGTCGTCTTCTGAATGTTTAAATTCGTCGTCTTCTGGATGTTTAAATGTGTCGTGTTCTGAATGATTAAATGCGTTGTGTTCTGGATGTTTAAATTCGTCGTCTTCTGGATGTTTAAATGTGTCGTCTTCTGGATGTTTAAATGCGTCGTCTTCTGGATGTTTAAATGCGTCGTCTTCTGGATGTTTAAATGCGTCGTGTTCTGAATGATTAAATGCGTCGTGTTCTGAATGTTTAAATTCGTCGTCTGGATGTTTAAATGTGTCGTCTTCTGGATGTTTAAATGCGTCGTCTTCTGGATGTTTAAATGTGTCGTTTTCTGGATTTTTAAATGTGTCGTCTTCTGGATTTTTAAATGTGTCGTCTTCTGGATTTTTAAATGCGTCGTCTTCTGGATGTTTAAATGTGTTGTCTTCTGAATGTTTAAATTCGTCGTGTTCTGATTGTTTAAAATCGTCTTGTTCTGGATGTTTAAATGCGTCGTCTTCTGGATGTTTAAATGTGTTGTGTTCTGAATGTTTAAATGCGTCGTCTTCTGAATGTTTAAATGTGTTGTGTTCTGATTGTTTAAATTCGTCGTCTTCTGGATGTTTAAATGCGTCGTCTTCTGGATGTTTAAATTCGTCGTCTTCTGAATGTTTAAATTCGTCGTCTTCTGAATGTTTAAATTCGTCGTCTTCGTCTTCTGAATGTTTAAATTCGTCGTCTTCTGAATGTTTAAATTCGTCGTCTTCTGAATGTTTAAATTCGTCGTCTTCGTCTTCTGAATATTTAAATGCGTCGTCTTCTGAATGTTTAAATGCGTCGTCTTCTGAATGTTTAAATGCGTCGTCTTCTGAATGTTTAAATGCGTCGTCTTCTGGATGTTTAAATGCGTTGTGTTCTGGATGTTTAAATGCGTCGTCTTCTGGATGTTTAAATGCGTCGTCTTCTGAATGTTTAAATGCGTTGTCTTCTGAATGTTTAAATGCGTCGTCTTCTGGATGTTTAAATGCATTGTGTTCTGGATGTTTAAATGCGTTGTGTTCTGAATGTTTAAATTCGTCGTGTTCTGGATGTTTAAATGTGTCTTCTTCTGGATGTTTAAATGCGTCGTCTTCTGGATGTTTAAATGCGTTGTTTTCTGGATTTTTGAATACGTCGTCTTCTGGATGTTTAAATGCGTCGTCTTCTGGATGTTTAAATGCGTTGTGTTCTGAATGTTTAAATTCGTCGTGTTCTGATTGTTTAAATTCGTCGTCTTCTGGATGTTTAAATGCGTGGTTTTCTGGATGTTTAAATGCGTCGTCTTCTGAATGTTTAAATTTGTCGTCTTCTGGATGTTTAAATGCGTCGTCTTCTGGATGTTTAAATTCGTCGTCTTCTGAATGTTTAAATTTGTCGTCTTCTGAATGTTTAAATGCGTCGTCTTCTGGATGTTTAAATGCGCCGTGTTCTGGATGTTTAAATGCGTCGTCTTCTGGATGTTTAAATGTGTCGTCTTCTGGATGTTTAAATGTGTCGTCTTCTGGATTTTTAAATGTGTCGTCTTCTGGATTTTTAAATGTGTCGTCTTCTGGATGTTTAAATGCGTCGTCTTCTGGATGTTTAAATGCGTCGTCTTCTGGATGTTTAAATGTGTCGTCTTCTGGATGTTTAAATGTGTCGTCTTCTGGATGTTTAAATGCGTCGTCTTCTGGATGTTTAAATGCGTCGTCTTCTGGATGTTTAAATGTGTCGTCTTCTGGATTTTTAAATGCGTCGTCTTCTGGATGTTTAAATGTGTCGTCTTCTGGATTTTAAAATTTTTCGTCTTCTGGATGTTTAAATGCGTCGTCTTCTGAATGTTTAAATGCGTCGTCTTCTGGATGTTTAAATGTGTCGTCTTCTGGATGTTTAAATGCGTTGTGTTCTGAATGTTTAAATTTGTCATTTTCTGGATGTTTAAATGTGTCGTCTTCTCAATGTTTAAATGCGTCGTCTTCTGGATGTTTAAATGCATCGTCTTCTGAATGTTTAAATGCGTCGTCTTCTGATTGTTTAAATGCGTCGTCTTCTGAATGTTTAAATGCGTCGTCTTCTGAATGTTTAAATGCGTCGTCTTCTGGATGTTTAAATGCGTTGTGTTCTGGATGTTTAAATGCGTTGTGTTTAATGTGTCGTCTACTGGATTTTTAAATGTGTCGTCTTCTGGATTTTTAAATGCGTCGTCTTCTGGATGTTTAAATATGTCGTCTTCTGGATTTTTAAATGCGTCGTCTTCTGGATTTTTAAATGCGTTGTGTTCTGAATGTTTAAATTTGTCGTTTTCTGGATGTTTAAATGCGTCGTCTTCTGAATGTTTAAATGTGTCGTCTTCTGGATGTTTAAATGCGTTGTCTTCTGGATTTTTAAATGCGTCGTCTTCTGGATGTTTAAATGTGTCGTCTTCTGGATGTTTAAATGCGTTGTGTTCTAGATGTTTAAATTCGTCGTCTTCTGGATGTTTAAATGCGTCGTCTTCTGGATGTTTAAATTCGTCATCTTCTGAATGTTTAAATGCGTCGTGTTCTGAATGTTTAAATTCGTCGTCTGGATGTTTAAATGTGTCTTCTTCTGGATGTTTAAATGCGTCGTCTTCTGGATGTTTAAATGTGTTGTTTTCTGGATTTTTAAATACGTCGTCTTCTGGATGTTTAAATGCGTCGTCTTCTGGATGTTTAAATGCATCGTCTTCTGAATGTTTAAATGTGTCGTCTTCTGGATGTTTAAATGTGTCGTCTTCTGGATTTTTAAATGCGTCGTCTTCTGGATGTTTAAATGCGTTGTGTTCTGAATGTTTAAATTTGTCGTTTTCTGGATGTTTAAATGCGTCGTCTTCTGAATGTTTAAATGTGTCGTCTTCTGGATGTTTAAATGCGTTGTCTTCTGGATTTTTAAATGCGTCGTCTTCTGGATGTTTAAATGTGTCGTCTTCTGGATGTTTAAATGCGTTGTGTTCTGGATGTTTAAATCCGTCGTCTTCTGGATGTTTAAATGCGTTGTGTTCTGAATGTTTAAATTCGTCGTGTTCTGATTGTTTAAATTCGTCGTGTTCTGAATGTTTAAATGCGTCGTCTTCGGGATGTTCAAATGCGTTGTGTTCTGGATGTTTAAATTCGTTGTCTTCTGGATGTTTAAATGCGTCGTCTTCTGGATGTTTAAATTCGTCGTCTTCTGAATGTTTAAATTTGTCGTCTTCTGAATGTTTAAATTCGTCGTCTTCTGAATGTTTAAATGCGTCGTCTTCTGAATGTTTAAATGCGTCGTCTTCTGGATGTTTAAATGCGTTGTGTTCTGAATGTTTAAATTCGTCGTGTTCTGGATGTTTAAATGCGTCGTCTTCTGGATGTTTAAATGTGTCGTCTTCTGGATTTTTAAATGTGTCGTCTTCTGGATTTTTAAATGTGTCGTCTTCTGGATTTTTAAATGCGTCGTCTTCTGGATTTTTAAATGCGTCGTCTTCTGGATTTTTAAATGCGTTGTGTTCTGGATGTTTAAATGCGTCGTCTTCTGGATTTTTAAATGCGTCGTCTTCTGGATTTTTAAATGTGTCGTCTTCTGGATGTTTAAATGCGTCGTCTTCTGGATGTTTAAATGCGTCGTCTTCTGGATTTTTAAATGCGTCGTCTTCTGGATTTTTAAATGTGTCGTCTTCTGGATGTTTAAATGCGTCGTCTTCTGGATGTTTAAATGCGTCGTCTTCTGGATTTTTAAATGCGTCGTCTTCTGGATTTTTAAACGTGTCGTCTTCTGGATGTTTAAATGCGTCGTCTTCTGGATGTTTAAATGCGTCGTCTTCTGGATTTTTAAATGCGTCGTCTTCTGGATTTTTAAATGCGTTGTGTTCTGGATGTTTAAATGCGTCGTCTTCTGGATTTTTAAATGCGTCGTCTTCTGGATTTTTAAATGTGTCGTCTTCTGGATGTTTAAATGCGTCGTCTTCTGGATGTTTAAATGCGTCGTCTTCTGGATTTTTAAATGCGTCGTCTTCTGGATTTTTAAATGCGTCGTCTTCTGAATGTTTAAATGCGTCGTCTTCTGGATGTTTAAATGTGTCGTCTTCTGGATGTTTAAATATGTTGCTGTATAATTTAAGTGTGTATATATAAGCCTGCATATAAATTAATCACACACCCATTGTGTAACATCGTAAAATGCAATCAATTATGTCTTGGTTTACACATCTTGACAGGTTCTAAAAAGGTTCAAAATAGGTCCAGTCAGACCTGAACGTCCATAAAACGTTTTAAACACGTGTACATCACAAACAAGAACACATTGAACACAGTGTAGCTTTATTATATTGATTTATTAATATATTTAGGGGCCAAGCACCGAAGGTGCGAAGGCACCTATTGAAACCGTTCTTCTTCTTCTTCTTCTTCTTCTTCTGCGTTGTGTACTGGTCCGGAGATACAAAAAATGGCTATTTTTGCTTATAACTTTTGAACCGTTTGTCCAAAAATCATAAAAGTAGTCTGGTTAGATTCAGGACGGCATGCCGTGCCGTTTGATATTCAATTTTACCATATCGGCCATTTTGGCTCTCGGCCATTTTGAATTATGTGCTAAAATGCTATATTTTACAAACTCATTAGTCTATCGTTATGAAACTTGGTATGTGTCTTCCGCACCATTCTTTGAAGGTACTCAAAAAGTGTTGGGGCAGTGCCACCTTGTGGTCAAAGGTTATAACAAAATTTACAAAAATGCTAATAACTTTTGATTAAATTAGCTTAGTTTAATGAAACTGGTCATAATACATTCATTGGCTCATACTTATTCAATTGCACCCTATGACGTAATTTTCGGTCATGATAATTTCCCCGCCATTTTTAATTTTCCAAAAAACCTACTTTTGCGAACTCGTCCTAGACGGTTTGTCCGATTTGCACAGAAATTGAACCATATCATCTTCAGACCATGCTGACAAAAAATCTTGCAAATCAAGTTGATTTGTCTAATCGTTTTTGATAAACGCGCACACAAATTTTGCGTAGCGGTTGCAAAAACACTCATAAGGCAATATCTCCGCAATGCTTTATCGTATTCAAACCAATCTTGGTACATGTCATCACAAGCATGACCTGAGGCAACATGCTGCGTTTCGGCGCAGTGCCACCTACTGGTCCGGAGATACAAAGAATGGATATTTTTGCTTTTATAATTTTTTCAACCGTTTGTCCAAAAATCATAAAAGTTGTCTCGTTAGATTCAGGACGGCATGCCGAGTCGTCTGATATTCAATTTTACCATATCGGCCATTTTGGCTGTCGGCCATTTTGAATTATGTGCTAAAATACAAACGCATTAGTCTATCGTTATGAAATGTGGTATGTCTTCCGCACCATGCTTTGAAGGTACTCAAAAAGTTTTGGGGCAGTGCCACCTTGTGGTCAAAGGTTATAACAAAATTTACAAAAATGCTAATAACTTTTGATTAAATTAGCCTAGTTTAATGAAACTGGTCATAATACATTTATTGGCTTATGCCGAGAATATAGATACTAATTTTACCATATTTGGTCAAACATACTGTCCTCAATATTCTTATTTGATCAAAACCAACTTTTTCAAACTCATCCTAGACCGTTTGTCCAATTTCTACCAAAATCAAATCGTATCATCTTCAGACTGTGTCAACAAAAAGTTAGGGATTTTGCATCAATAGATGAAACCGTTTTTGTAAACCGCAGCGACGAAGTTGAGGCATGATGCGAAAATGACTCTTGAGGCTGTATCTCTGCAATGCTTTGACATATTGGCATCAAACTTTGCATGTGTCATTGTTCCCTTATTCTGACCACACCACATACATTTTGTAACTGTGCCACCTATTGGTCAAAAGTGATAAACCATTAACTTATATTATCAGTGACTCTATATATGATATTTCAGCCATTTTGCCTAATCTTCTTAAACTGTATAATTGTTCATTGTTGCAGTTGGTCTGACACTCTCAGACTACAAAGCATTTTTCAGCCTTTTGCCTAAAATTATCTTAAAATGTGATTAATTGCTCATTGCTGCAGTTGATCTGACACTGCCAGCCATTTTGGCATGTCTTGTCTTCTTCTTTGCGCTTGGCCCCGGTATTGCTGCTTGCAGCTATATTTTGTTATTACATCTTGTCAGCACAGTTCAAGTCAGACTTAAATGGTGACAGGATATATTTCTGTTTTACATACATTCCTTAAAAAGATAAACAACGAATACATAAAACAGGTTGAAATAATGTCTCAAATGCAGTGGGTTCACATTTTGCACCGTACTTCTTACTGTAATATGCAACCACTTTCCACTGCACTTTTACACTTTTTTTCGGATAGCTCTGTCCATAATTTATTGCACTACCTTAATCCACTGCTATATTCCTCATCTTGCCTAACATATTATTGTATACCTCTAACTGTAAAAATTCTGTTTAAAGTACTAGCCATCTGTATATTATATTCATAGTACATATTCACCTGTAAATTCTGTTTATAGTAATAGCCATCTGTATATTAATTCACTGTACATACTCACCTGTAAATTCAGTTCTGTTTATAGTAATAACCATCTCTCTATTTATACATATTTATATATATTCAGTATATTTCCATGTCCTGCACTTATGCAAACGTTGTATATCCTGCACTTGCTGCTATTGCACTTCTGGTTAGACCTAAACTGCATTTCGTTGCCTTGTACTTGTACTTGTGTAATGACAATAAAGTTGAATCTAATCTAATCTAATCTAATCTAATAGGGCTGTGCGATATTGAAGAAAAATGCAATATGCGATGTCCTTGTTAAATAATGAGATATGCGATACGATATTGCTTTAAGTGTGTAAAATCTATTTCTTTCCCCAACTGATATCTTTCACTTAAAGCATAACCGACTGTGTTTACATGAATACTCATCAAGACAGCCATTTGGACATAACTCAAGTGTGTAACAAGACACGGAAAAAAGAACGGCTTGTGCGCACGTTTCGGTGTGTGTGTCAGATGCGCGAGACTGCAAGGAGTTGTTTTTCGCAGTTATTGCATTTATTAACTCTTTTTAACGTCAAGCAAGTCACATAAGTGACAGTCGTGTGCTCAGTCTATTCTCTGCTATATGCATCAACCTAAAACGTGCACTTTTCACAATGTTGATGTAGCCTATTAAAATCATTCAGATATTGTGTCCCCTTGCGATATGCATATTGCAATATGTACATTTGCGATATTTCGATAATTTCGATATATTGCGCAGCCCTAGTTCACCATCACTTAACCACACAGGGCACACAAGATAAAGTAAATATAAATCTTGTATTTCATAAAGATTTTTTTTTTTACAATGCGCCTTGACTAGACGTGTAAAAGACGTCAATGGACGTCTATTCACAACCTCTTAAAAACTACTTGGGGCACTTAAATTAATTATTGCAGTATTAACCATGGTGTAAGCAGCTTCTGCATATTTCACAATGATTTCATAGAGGTCATGAAGGGATTCACAACAGGGTATATATTGAACTACACGTAGCTAAAAGTCAAAGTAACAATTATACATGCAACCCGAGAGAACTGTAGACATGTACATTTATCTGAGTGCATTTTTAAGAAATGTTCTGTGTTACATACTTTTACCAATTTATGCCGTCCTACTGCAACTATTTTTGGCCATGGACAAGACATTGCCGTCGGACCAATGTTTGCTGGGATATGACTTTCTTCTTTCAGACGAATACAATCTGAGTTATATTAAAAAAGTCCTGGCTCTTCTAGACTTTATAATGGCAGTGAATGGCTGATTGTGTTTTGAAGTCTATAAAAGTGCATCTATCCACCAAAAAAGTGCTCCACACGGCTCCGGGCGTTATAAAGGCCTTTTTGAAGCGATGCGTTTGTGTAAGAAAAATATCCATATTTAAAACTTTACAAACTGAAATCTCTCACTTCTGCTAACTGTCGTACGCGCATTCACAAGAGACAGGCGTTCCAGCGTATGACATAGGATGCAGGCATTGCATAAGTTCTGGTGACGAACACTGAAGCGCAGAGGATGGAGCAAAACAACTTGGTTTTTGCAAGACCTAGCATATTCTCACAAATGCATCAATTGGCTTCAGAAGGCCTTTATTAACCCCCTGGAGTTTCACTGCCATTATAAAGCTTGGAAGAGCCAGGATATTTTTTAATATCTCTGATTGTGTTCATCAGAAAGAAGAATGTCATTTACACCTAGGATGACTTGAGGGTGAGTAAATAATGGGCTAATTTTCATTTTTGGGTGAACTATCCCTTTAAGTAAAATTATAAGTATTTTCTTTGTAACACTATGCTTCATAGTGTGATTGAAGTGTACTGTGACTGTCACCAGTAGCGTACTGTGGGGTTTTAGTCAGGGTCTTCACTAACGATCAACGGACCCCACACTGTATTCAACTTACAGTAAAAGTGTAGCGCCCGCGCCTCTCGCAGTTCAAAACGCTACATCTGACGAGCGTAACTGGTGTGCAGTGTCATCAGTTGAATATGGAAGGCGATTTGCCGGAAGCTAGATAATTTACTTTACAAAGTTTTAAATATGGATATTTTTCTTACACAAACGCGCCACTTCGCTTCAAAAGACCTTTATTAACTACCCGGAGCCGTGTGGAGCAGTTATATGATGGATAGATGCACTTTTATGGACTTCAAAAACAGAGCAACAGTCACTGCCATTATAAAACTTGGAAGAGCCAGGACTTTTTTTTATTATAACTTTGATTTTATTCGTCTGAAAGAAGAATGTCATATTAACGTACTCACTTGATGGTGAGTAAATCTTGGGTGAAGTATCCCTTTAATGAGTGGCTGGTGATAGATCACTGACAGCTCAGATGAGAAGATCGGTTATCTTGGTGTTGTGCAATATATCCGTGCAGCACCAAAGTAGAGTTAATATTAGGCAATTATTTCAGAGCCTTTATTTTGAAAAATACAGAGGTCCGGATCTGCTTACCATCATTGTGAGGTGAAAAGGAGGATCCACTCTGCCAGTGTCACACAGCGACGTTGATGTCTGTAAATCCCTTAAGAAAACAGCGTGTAAAGTATCCCCTTGAGCATGCACTTGAGCATGTTTTTCAGATGCAAATCTTGAGCATGTTTTTCAGATGCAAATCTAATTTGGTGTAACTTCTTATGAAACTGAGAGTGGCAGTGGCAATTTATTAAAAAAGTTTTATTGTGGTTCGATTCCAGCATTTGCCACCACCAGTGTGTCCTTGAGCAAGGCACTTTACTCCATGTTGCTCCAGGGGGATTTTCCCTGTAATAAGTGCACTAAGTCGCTTTGGATAAAAGCATCTGCCAAATGCATAAATGTACAATTTAAAAATGTAAATGTGGCACTGGCCCATTTACTTTTCAAGGTGTCATTTATGGCTCATTAAGGTGACCTTTAATAAAGTCTTAAACTAATTCAAATTTGACCAATGCTATTGGATAATGCATAAAATATACTACATGCTATATTTTAATTTATATTGAGTTCCTGTAGCTCAAAAAGTAAAGGATGACACTAGCAAGATGACACTTTCCCTGGGAAGGCATGACCTGATAACATTTATGCAGTATCATGGGCGTCACTAGGCCCTTTTTAGGGGGGCTTTAACTTCTGTCCAGCCCCCTAAAAAATATGTGATACATAATGAAACTGGCGGGAGGCTTCAGCTTCGTCCTGTCTTTTAATCAGCGTGTTCTTCAATCCGCAGCGGCGTTGAGCAGAGCGCACGTCAGAAGCAGAGGTGTGTGCGTTGATCTGAGCCGTCAATGTCAAAATATTTGAGAAAACCAATCAAATCCGAGTAGGCGGGCTTTATGTTCACAGAAGCTGCGGAGGCTGAGCACGAATTTTAGCAGCGCGACTCGACGTCAAGTGCGAGATATGTAGCTAAACTAAACGTTACATATTTGACAGCTGCTTCTTTAAGTCAGAAATGTTAAACAAATGACAAAAATATTCAGCCAAATTAATAAACTTTTGTTTAATTTCGCCATTTTGATTTGAAACAGGCCTATATGTAATTTATGATATAATTAACAAACAAGAAATATTAACAAAGCCGTTTTCTTCAGATTAGGCATAAGGTTAACAGTAATGAATGTGGGCATATTGTGAATTAATTTAATAAATTTAGTTACCTAGCTTTCCTGGTAGCCTTCAGTAAATTTACATGTCTACGGAAATGATTCATAAAACATATAAATATCAGTTAAACATATGTTTACTTTCTTCACTGACGAAATTGGAAAAACTTTATCAGTCAAATCTGCCCATTGACATAGTTTTCAAGCTATTGTTTTTTTTTTTGGCATTCAGAATATCTTAAAATGCATATCATGGAAATCAAAATTTTCTCATGGGAGCAAGCCCCCGAACCCCCCTAGCCTCACATTTGGGATCTCAGTTATTATAAACCTGCCTACATTGTATGATTAAGGAATGTATAATATGGTCATGCACAATAAGGCATTAATATTTGCTTTATAAGTAATAATAAACAGCCAATATCCTAATATGCACACTAATAAGCTATTAGTTAATAGTGAGAATTGGAGCCTAAACTAAAGTGTTACCATTTTTTTTCATACCCTCACTGGGGGCTGAGCTAGCCTGGCTCCGCCCTCCTACGTACTTCCGCTCAATTTTCATTTTCCTTCAGTACTACGTCTGGGACTGCGGGGTATGCTTAGGTTTTCCCCCGAACAATTTTTTACCGGTCCAATCAGCGAACAGAGGGAGTGGCTGAGAGCGATGACGTTGATGTCGTGCGCTAGTTTGAGTTGTAGTTCAGTAATGGCGGCGGTGAAAGATGCGAGTGTGTGGCAGCGCTGACGAATGTCCAGAAGTTAAAACCGGAGTGTGGCGAGGTGGACGAGCGAGCGAGATCGGTGTGCGTGATTGAGACACACCGGTCTCGAGTCCTCTCATGAGGGAGCACGGAGGCATAAAAGGACGAGCGACACCGGTGAAGGACGAGAGAGGACCAGGCCTGGATTTTAAGATGCGTTCTGTTATGTTTGTGCGCGGCAGTCGTCCGTGAGGGGCTGCCGCTTTTACTTTCATTTTGTGTTTATTATTTGATTAAAAGTTGTTAAACGTTCGCCGGTTCCCGCCTCCTTCTTCCCTGAACAAACGAACTCCCGTTACACGGAGCAAGAACAATCACTGCTGTACTGCTGATGTTGTGGTCCGGGAAAAGTATTTTCCAGCTCGCTCCGTTAGTGGTGAAGGAGTTGCTTAAAGGTCCCATGGCATGAAATTTTCATTTTATGAGGTTTTTCAACATTAATATGAGTTCCCCTAGCCTGAGTATTTTCCCCAAGTGGATAGAAATGTTGATCGGTGTAAAACCGAGTTCTGGCTGTCTTTCTCTGCCTTTGAGAAAATGACAGCCCAGACGAGCCAATCCTGACGTCTCCTGGTTTGACGTCCAAGCAGGAACGGTTTCCTCCCTTTCTTCCGCCCAGAGAATCTGGCACGCCCATGCAAACGCTATATTTGTCCTGGAGAGATCATTGCTTGTGAACGAGTGAACGCTGGCAGTTTCTCAGTGTTTGGATGTACAAATGAAAACAGAAGTCTTTTTTCAGTTCCTTCTGATCTGTTCACCAAATCGGACTGAATCGTTCTAAACGGTTCGCGTCTCGAGTCAGCGCTGATCCATAATTTACTAGAGTTACTAACTTTCTGACATGAGTGACAGCCCCTCCGACTAGAAATAGACTAATAACCTGAAGTATTCTAGTAACTACAACAGTTCACCCTGAACTGAGACTGACAGAACTGATGTGAAGTGAACTCAGGTCCATCCGTCTCTCTGGCAGCAGCTCGTGCCTGCTCGTGCCTCGTAGACCTTGTTAAACCACGCCCCCTCCGCTCATTTAAAATGCAAAGATGTCAGCCAATCACAACAGTGGGCGTTTTTACTGAAGTCTCACAGCAGACACGCCTCTTGTAACAGGGCCTTCAGCCACAGGGCAAACAGCAGTATTGAAAAAATGCCTTTTATTTCTAAATTATGACATTTTATGATGTAAAAATCATACTAACAATATAAGTACACCTCAGGAAACATTATAAAATAATAGAAAAATGCCATACCATGGGACCTTTAAAGCTACACTGTGTGATATTTTCCCCCATCTAGTGGTGAACAGGTATATGACCATCCAGTGAATTTTAGTTTCTGTTCTGTTCAATTCCGATTTCGTTTTAACTCCTACGGTGGCCGATTTAGTCCAAGATTAACATGGCTTCCAGTTCGACCTCGTCCACATTCGACACGGTGCCTGTGGGATATTCTGTGCGCAGTGGGATGGTTGGAACTCAACTGGCCTAATTATTTGGCTAGAAAGAACTGCAGCTAATCCAGAGTGAACTTTGATGATAGTAATGTTTATTCAGTCATCCAATTGCAAGGCATAAACAGGTTTGCATGGAAATGTACATAAATGTGGTTTCTGTGAGAGAACAAATTAGGATGGTAAATATATATGATAATGACATGACAGAATATACACAGTTAAGAACTGTATAACTATACTTATAAGTTACATTTGTATAATGTAACCGTAAACCAGATCTTATTGTACCATATATAGGCGCTAAATGCAGCTGCATTAAAAGGAGCGGAGCTGCCGCTGCTGCTGCTAACAAGCTGTGTCGGATTACAAAAGTGTGTGCGCAGGTTTAGCTCTGTATAACAAGTGTTAATATGCCGATCAGACATGATACATTTTTCCATCAACATACATTACAAGCAAATATTTTCTATAAACGAATAAACATTGTTAATAACTGAATGATTATTCAAATAGGTGAGCATTACGCTATTGTATGTTGACACAAAAATACTTCTGAGGTGACATCAACTGAATTACGCGACGACACACTCTGAAACACATCCACAATGACAATAACTATTATTACTTACGGAGTTATTAACGCACAGAAATACCACACAAGGAAAAACAGACTTTTGAGGAATAAACAAGCCAGGAAAACTCCGTATAACTCTGTTACTGGACGCTGCTGAGATGAAAACTCTCTGCGCATGCACCAGACAAGTCTGAACAAGTTGACGCGCACAGTGTTAAAACCAAGCGGCAACCTCCCGCAGTTTCTCTTGAAGCCAATACGGAAGTGCCTCAAACTGCAATTCATCGACTGGCCGCTAGGGACAGGATCCAGAAGGGAGCAGAATCTCATTGAGCCCCATGTTAAAATGGTCAACTTTAGAGCAGAATAAAACATGTTTACAGCCTGGTACAAATTGTGCTTTTGGTCTATACGGCTCATTTTGCCCTTCATGACAACTGTGAGGGGGGTGAATTTTTTTATTGCTCATTCGTTTACGTTATATAAAGCCTTAAAGTTCTGCATAATTAAGGGCGTGGCCACTTCGAGTGACTGGTGGATAGCCATTTATCTGCTGTCTGTTAGTCATCGCGTCACTTAAGCTCCGCCCACGTCCCGCCTTTTTGCCCATTTTCTGTTATCCGGGAGTGACGCGCGATGACGCGCTGCCAAGATGGCAACGGCCACCATTGCGCTTCAGAACGGCTCATCAGAATCCTATGGGTGACGTCACGGACACTACGTCCATATTTTTTTACAGTCTATGGTTAAAACCGGTTAAAACGCGAAATGCGAAGCTTGAATTTACGGGTATGTCCCTCTTTGGCTAATGTACTTTCAAGATGGAGGGGCAACATGGCGACCACCGTTAGATCCCATTACCTTATGTATTTTCAATGGCATATTATAAACTTACGAGAATACTTTATTACTTGAAAGAAGTAAATATACATTAATGAGCACATATATTTTTGAAAGAACTAAGTGTTTTTAGCTAAGAATAGACTAAAAAAGTTACACAGTGTAGCTTTAAGCCGTCCGTCTCCCACCACCCGCGAGAAAAACCCAGGCTGAATTATCGACTGCTTTTGACAAACACCAAGGTCGTGTGGTAATGTAATTGCTGTCCGAATCCACATCTCTGAGTTTTCAAGAATATATCACTTCAAAACTCACTGTTTATATCCTTTATAGACCCCTGCAGAGCACTGTACGGTTGCGTGAGCTGTAATTTGCATTTCTAGACTTGTATTTCTTTATATACTGGCAAGTGTTTACAAGAGCAAAATATTTCATCACCGCTCAAAAAATAAAAGAAGAAAAGCACGTAAACATTTGAATTGGGCTGTTATTCACGGCAGCATTTATTCTTATCATACCAAGCATATGACATTTTATTGACAGCATATACAATCATGTTATGATTGCAAGAGATATGAACCACGAGAGCAGCGCGTTCCGATCACTAAACTCTCCTCTCCACCGTGAATAAATAACAATCCGAATGCACGAGGTTTTATCACTGACACTGAGGTGGTGTGCTCAGTTAATGTGAGAATCAAAGGCGAACGGCGCGTGACATACGTCACGACCAAACGTTTGTGATTGGTTAGGCAGATCCAGAGTGACTCTTGGCAGATCCAATAGTTTTAAACTTCAACAGAGTTCCCGCCTTCAAGGAAGTAAACGCTTGTCAATGGAGAGTGGCCAGACTCTATGTACAAATGAAATGTACGAGAGTCTGGTAAAACCAGGCTAGGGCTGAGCCGCCCTAAAATGAAAATCCTAGAATCGCCCCTGTGCAGTATTGCAAATGCAATCCCAGATAGCATCTACAGTACCCTATTTTTTCTTAGGTGTTCGTAACTGTAAAAGATAAGCAGAATAATAAAACATACATGTCATTAACAAAAACATAAACCATAAATATAGCTTTATATATTATATATTTAAATATAGCCATAAAATTGCTTATACTCTAGCGCTACAAAGAAATAAATCAACTTTATTTAATGCGCTCACATTTATTTTCCATCTGCTGGAAAGCAGGTCAAATTATTTGCATGTATGCGCATGTCCCCAGTTAACACGATGCCCAGTTGATCCATAACACCGCTATAGCTCATTTGTTCACTTAGAATGTTGTGAAAAAGAAATACGTTTTTCCCCTTGGCCCTTGCATTTCTGTTTATAATGTGTATATATCATGAATATTCAAACTTACTGTATACACAGTATTTGTGCACATATCTGCGCAAGGGCCATGTCAAACTTGTTCATATCACTGGACATTGAACATACAGAATATAATATAGCAGTGCATTTGTCATATCCTTGTGTAGTTGGTTGTGTATAAGAGCTAATCATTATGGTTTGTAATGTATGTTGCAAGTTATGTTGCAAAAACACAATTTTGGAAGTGTTTGCTTTTGCAAGATAAGTCTGATATTTAGCATTGTCTGTGTTTTGTAGAAAAAAGTTTAGAAGAAAAGGAGCCATTTTAAAGAGTATTTTACAATGGCTTTCAATGTGGCTCAGCCAATAATCAAGGACCGGAACTGTTTTATCTGTATATCACTCTTGTTATTTATTTTTTAACCATAGAGTTGGTCAGATTGTTTAAACATTTAGCATTTCATAGGCAAGAATAAATGATCTCAGGCTGTCCTCAAAGGTTCACCTCTGACTGTTTCTGTTTGCTCTTCAGGTGTGTTTGCTGGTGATGTGGTGCCAGTGTCAGTGATGGAGGGAGATTCTGTCACGCTACATGCTGATGCAAAAATAAAGACAACTGAGATTGAATGGAGATTTGGAGGACGTTTAATTGCTTCAATTTATACTGACACCAGTGAAACATCGGTTGATCCTGAAGGAGTTTTCGGAGGCAGACTGCAGCTGGACAGTCAGACTGGAGATCTTTACATTACAAACATCAGAATCTCAGAATCTGGAGAATATAAACTACTGATCAACCGCAAAGAGTCAATGGCATTCAGTGTCAGTGGTGAGTATGTTTTATTTAATAATTCTGTTTTTGTATATAAATATTTATTCCACAATTAATATATAATTATCCTACTCTGATTTAATTGTTAAAGATTCACAATGTGACTGGCAAACTGTCATTTATTATTTAGTAGGGTAGAATGGGGAAAAACGCCCCCTTAAAGGTCCCAATGCATGGATTTAAAAAAAAAAATATTTTATGTTTCCTGAGGTGTACTTATATTGTTAGCATGATTTTTACATCACAAAATGTCATAATTTAGAAATAAAAGGCATTTTTCTATTTTGATATTAGTCTTGTAAGGGTCCATCCGTTAGCCCAAAAAAAACGGATTCTAACGGCTTGGTCGAAGGAATTCTGTGTGTAAGCCTTTTCAGCATTTCTGTTAAATTCACTAAATTTATTGATATCTAATTTTAAATCTGACTCCAATTTTATGTGACTCCATTAAGTGTGTTAAGTTTAGCATGTATCAGCTGATTTTAAGATTAGTAGTGATTTAATTTAGATCGTTGATTTTTCTTAATATCTCTTATTTTTGAATATTCGTTCATCAAGGGACCCGATATCGCACAGAAACAGACGTGTCATGACTGCGCGTTCATGAGCACAAACAGTTACTTCTGATATTAGTCAGAGGATTGCAGAGTGAATATTTTACCTTTAAGTGGTTGCATATGCTCACTCAACAAAAAGTGTAATTTTAGACACGAAAGCTGCAACTTGCTAATACAGTGATAGTCAGAAATCGGATTATCCCAAAATGCTGTGCTTCAATGCTCCAGTCATTGGGTCCTCGGTTTGATCTATCATAACACAAGATTTGCGGAAATACAGTAAAGGACTCCACATTGATCTATACTAGAATAATGATTTCAGAATAATACAAGAAAAATCAAGATTAACATTTATTTTGGCCAGAGAGAAGAAGTAAATAAGTAAACAAGAATCCATGATACACAACTGATCAGCGTAAAAACATAAAACACAATTAAAAAGTAATATGAAAATAATTTCAAAGATTCATCATGTCTGGCACAATACACACAGTGTGTGTGAGTGTCTCAAAGGCACTGACACAGACTCCATGGGGGTTCTGACTACAGAATGTTTCCCCAATGGCAGCTCTGTTATCCTTCCTCAGCCCTCTGGTGCTCTTCATTTAGGGGTTGCATTGGTTGTCTTCCTGGTCATAAGTGACCGGACACCTAAAAATTAAATTTCCTCCACCTCAGTAAAACCAATGCAATTTATTTTTCTTCAATAATATTTTTTCTTTTTAATTTTGTATTTTGAGATTATTTGATGGTATTTTTTAATATGTATGCAATAATGATGGTCTATTTTTGCCATTGAAAATTATACAAAAATATTTTGTTTTACCTTTTTAAAAAAAATTGTTTTTATTATTTCAGGTTAAAATAGAGACTAGGCCTTCAAAATGTATTTTTTTGAAGGCAGATTAGCGCCCTCTTTTGAAATTATTTAAGAAATCATGCAACCATGGGTGTAATCACTAGAGGTCTCTATGGAGAATTCCCTAGTTCTGTTTTGAACACATTTAATGATTTTTTTGTTGATGTATTTGAATATATATTAAAAAAATCTCAAATACTATTTATTATAAAGTTTTAGATATTTTATTTAGGGATGCACCGGTTGACCGGACAAAAACCGGAGCCGGCCGGTTTTCTTTGTATTTTTCTGCTGATTTATCCGGAAGTGCGCCCGCGTGCACATACGCCTATATTGCAATCATTCGCGAACATGTCACTTGTGTGTTACAAACGGAACCTGGATAATTGAGGGAAGAGACGAGATACGCTGAAGGGAATGAAGAGCCGCTTTCCTGCGCGAGCTGAAGTTGCGGAAACTGATCATTTGCGCATGTTCAAGCCTTGTCAATTTAAATATTCAAGCGCTCATAGACGAGAAAGTGTCTCTCTCAGTTTGGTACTCGAAGCGCAGCAACAGCACACATACGCACGGCCACGCGTCTCACAGCACGCGAATATTCACACAAAATTATATCAAAATGACTGTATTGTTGAGTATCATTGTAAACATAGTCGGTTAGGTCTTTTAAATGAATGTAAACATGAAATTTGCCAGTCACCGCCAGCATTTATGGTCATTTTCACAAGTTTTAATGGTCCACAGAATATCTAAACATGCAATATATCAAAAGAAAGAACAGACCCACTGTTTTATTCCAGCTTCATACATTATTTTTTTTAATCAACACTTGAATGTTGCAAGTTTCATGAAAAAGCAACATTTTGAGCATAAAGATGAGAATCACGTTTTTGTAAAAGACTAACGTTATGTCCGAGCGATGAACAAAATACAGATGTTGTAGATCGAGTCCATCAACACCCCAAAGCTTCACAGTCCTATAACTCGTCCTGGGTTGACATTTCATTCAATAACATTAGGCAGTTGTGATGTATATGCTGTTTAATAGTGATGATCGCGTTATTTTACATATGCATCTGCTTATGATAGCGCACGTTCCTGCTTCTTCGGCTGTTTTGATCAGGAGATTCTGTTCTCGTGCAGGAAATGCGCTACAGCGCCCCCCACCCGTATAACAGTGAACACATGGAAAGACGGAAAATATCGTCATTGGCTATATAAATATAGAGATAACAAAAGACAAAAAAAAATAAAAAAAATTCACTCACTGCTCTTAACTGAATAACTTTTAATCTATATTTATATGCATCCATCCATCCATCCATCCATCCATCTTCTTCCGCTTATCCGGGGCCGGGTCGCGGGGGCAGCAGTCTAAGCAGAGATGCCCAGACTTCCCTCTCCCTAGACACTTCCTCTAGCTCTTCCGGGGGGACACCGAGGCGTTCCAAGGCCAGCCGGGAGACATAGTCCCTCCAGCGTGTCCTTGGTCTTCCCCGGGGCCTCCTCCCGGTTGGACATGCCCGAAACACCTTCCCTGGAAGGCGTTCAGGAGGCATCCGGAACAGATGCCCGAGCCACCTCAGCTGTCCCCTCTCGATGTGGAGGAGCAGCGGCTCTACTCCGAGTTCCTCCCGAGTGACTGAGCTTCTCACCCTATCTCTAAGGGATCGCCCAGCCACCCTGCGGAGAAAGCTCATTTCGGCCGCCTGTATCCGGGATCTTGTCCTTTCGGTCATGACCCAAAGCTCATGACCATAGGTGAGAGTAGGAACGTAGATTGACCGGTAAATCGAGAGCTTCGCCTTACGGCTTGGCTCTTTCTTCACCACGACAGACCGGTACATCGACCGCATTACTGCAGAAGCTGCACCGATCCGTCTGTCAATCTCCCGTTCCATCCTCCCCTCACTTGTGAACAAGACCCCTAGATACTTGAACTCCTCCACTTGGGGCAGGAACTCTCCACCAACCTGAAGTGGGCAAGCCACCCTTTTCCGACTGAGGACCATGGCCTCGGATTTGGAGGTGCTGATCCCCATCCCAGCCGCTTCACACTCGGCTGCAAACCGTCCCAGTGCATGCTGAAGGTCCTGGTTAGAAGGGGCCAACACGACAACGTCATCCGCAAAGAGCAGAGACGAAACCGTGTGGTCCCCAAACCTGACACCCTCCGGCCCTTGGCTGCGCCTAGAAATTCTGTCCATAAAAATTATGAACAGAACCGGCGACAAAGGGCAGCCCTGCCGGAGTCCAACATGCACCAGGAACGAGTCTGACTTACTGCCGGCAATGCGGACCAAACTCCTGCTTCGGTCATACAGGGACCGGACAGCCCTCAGCAAAGGACCCCGGACCCCATATTCCCCCAGCACCCTCCACAGGACGCCGCGAGGGACACAGTCGAATGCCTTCTCCAAATCCACAAAACAAATGTGGACTGGTTGGGCAAACTCCCATGAACCCTCCAGCACCCTGTAGAGGGTATAGAGCTGGTCCAGTGTTCCACGACCAGGACAAAAACCACACTGTTCCTCCTGAATCCGAGGTTCCACTATCGGCCGAATTCTCCTCTCCAGTACCCTGGCATAGACTTTCCCGGGGAGGCTGAGAAGTGTGATCCCCCTATAGTTGGAACACACCCTCCGGTCCCCCTTTTTAAAAAGAGGAACCACCACCCCGGTCTGCCATCCCAGAGGCACTGTCCCCGACCGCCACGCGATGCTGCAGAGGCGTGTCAGCCAAGACAGCCCCACAACATCCAGAGACTTGAGGTACTCAGGGCGGATCTCATCCACCCCCGGTGCCTTGCCACCGAGGAGTTTCTTGACCACCTCGGTGACTTCAGCTTGGGTGATGGACGAGTCCCCCTCTGAGCCCCCAGCCTCTGCTTCCTCAATGGAAGACGTGACGGCGGGATTGAGGAGATCCTCGAAGTATTCCTTCCACCGTCCGACAACATCCCCAGTTGAGGTCAACAGCCGCCCATCGCCACTGTAAACAGCGTTGGTAGGGCACTGCTTCCCCCTCCTGAGGCGCCGGACGGTTTGCCAGAATCTCTTCGAGGCCAGCCGATAGTCCTTTTCCATGGCCTCACCGAACTCCTCCCAGGCCCGAGTTTTTGCCTCCACAACCACCCGGGCTGCAGTCCGTTTAGCCTGCCGGTACCTGTCAGCTGCCTCAGGAGTCCCACAAGCCAGCCAGGCCCGATAGGACTCCTTCTTCAGCTTGACGGCATCCCTTACTTCCGGTGTCCACCACCGGGTTCGGGGATTGCCGCCTCGACAGGCACCGGAGACCTTGCGTCCACAGCTCCGAGCAGCCGCTTTGACAATGGAGGTGGAGAACATGGTCCACTCGGACTCAATATCTCCAGCCTCCCTCGGGATCCGGTCGAAGCTCTGCCGGAGGCAGGAGTTGAAGATCTCTCTGACAGGAGACTCGGCCAAACGTTCCCAGCAGACCCTCACAGTACGTTTGGGTCTACCGAGTCTATCCAGCTTCCTCCCCCGCCATCGGATCCAACTCACCACCAGGTGGTGATCAGTTGACAGCTCCGCCCCTCTCTTCACCCGAGTGTCCAAGACATACGGCCGCAGGTCAGATGAAACGACCACGAAGTCGATTATTGACCTACGACCTAGGGTGTCCTGGTGCCATGTGCACTGATGGACACCCTTATGCTTGAACATGGTGTTCGTTATGGACAAACTGTAACTTGCACAGAAGTCCAATAACTGAACACCACTCGGGTTCAAATCAGGGGGGCCGTTCCTCCCAATCACGCCCCTCCAGGTTTCACTGTCATTGCCCACGTGGGCGTTGAAGTCCCCCAGTAGAACGACGGAGTCCCCAGTCGGAGCACTCTCCAGCACCCCTCCCAGGGACACCAAGAAGGTCGGGTACTCTGCACTGCTGTTTGGCCCGTAGGCACACACAACAGTGAGAGACCTATCCCCGAGCCGAAGCCGCAGGGAAACGACCCTCTCGTTCACCGGGGTAAACTCCAACACATGGCGGCAGAGCTGGGGGGCTATAAGCAAACCCACACCAGCCCGCCGCCTCTCACCAATGGGCAACTCCAGAGTGGTGAAGAGTCCATCCCCTCTCGAGAAGTGTGGTTCCAGAGCCCAAGCCGTGCGTGGAGGTGATTCCGACTATCTCTAGTCGGAACCTCTCAACCTCACGCACAAGCTCAGGCTCTTTCCCCGCCAGCGAGGTGACATTCCATGTCCCAAGAGCTAGTTTCCGTGTCCAGGGATCGGGTCGTCTAGGCCCCCGCCTTCGACTGCCGCCCGATTCGCTTTGCACCGGCCCCTTACGGTCCCTCCCGTGAGTGGCGAGCCCACGGGAAGGTGTCCCCACGTCGCTCCTTTGGGCTGAGGCCACCAGGCGCTCGCATACGAGCCCCAACCCCAGGCCTGGCTCCAGGGTGGGGCCCCGGCTGCGCCATACCGGGCGACGTCACGGTCCTCCTTTTCTTTGGCATCATAAGGGTTTTTGAACTGCTCTTAGTCTGACCCGTCACCTAGGACCTGTTTGCCTTGGGAGACCCTACCAGGGGCATATAGCCCCGGACAACGTAGCTCCTAGGGTCATTCGGGTACTCAAACCCCTCCACCACGTTAAGGTGGCAGTTCATGGAGTTCTATTCTTTTATTACTGACTGTCTTTAACAATGTACAATTTTTTTTGAGGATTTAGAAAATCCTAGAGTTAGGATATTAGTTTTTAGAGTCATAACCTTATTTATTAAAGGGGTGGTAAAACACATTCTTTTGAAGGCTTGATTGTGTTTGTGGGGTGCACTGTAACGTGTTCATGCTTCGTTTAAAAAAATAAAATCATTATTTTACATATATTTGACCTTTATTCTACACTGCTCTGTCCCTCCTTGTAAAACGCTCTGATGCTTTCCAGGTTGTATGAAGCCAGTCCCTCAAAAATACGCGATGGGCTCAGATTGGTTAGCTGGCCCAGTGTGTTGTGATTCGCTAACCGCCTAGTGCACGTTTATCGGAAACGCCACGCCCCTTACCTTTACCGGAGGCTGTGCTTTGATCAGTATTAGAAATAATGGCGTCAATAAAACCACACCAATCTGAGCCCGAATCAGACCCAGAACATTTTAGTGAAGATGATCGAGCAGAACCTGTTCATTCCTCAAGAGTAAAGACTGCGGATCTATAGTGATCGCTACTGAATGGCACTGTTACTTTTGTACTTTTAGAACGATTATAGCCAAATATATGTCGCAAGAACTATTAACCCAAAACGAACACTAAACACTGGCTTTACTAGTAAGTTAGCCAAATCACACACAGAACCATGTTTAGCATGCCTGTAGACAATGCATAAAAGCTCAAATCAAAGAATCATTTACACTAATGCCAAGTTCGCTGTTGAGATTTTAACGTTAGTGTTTGTAACGTTAGGTGTTCGTCGGATAACGTTAAGTATGAATGAGCATTTAACAGACTGGTTTGCAGAACAGCGTTGTCATCTGTTTACTTCCTTGCTACAACCTATTACAGGAAAACACATCGATGAAAAATAAATCAGACTTACAGGTTGTGGCCCGTCAGCAGCTCCTGTTTGTAAATCCAGCTTTCAGAACAAGCCGTTGTGCATATCCTGTATTGAACTCGCAAAGATGGTGGAAGTTTTCCTCCGTGAAATGTGCTGCGGGAGCGAGCCCCGCACGCGTCGTGCATTCACACACTGGCCGCGTTTGTCTCACGCAGCTGACGTTGTGCAAATCCGGCATTAAACTCGCAAAGATTGTGGAAAACTCGCGAAGATTGGTTTTCCTCCGTGAGATGTGCAGCGGGAGCCCCGCACGCGCCTGTCCCCCTCTGTCTCAAACACACGTGCATATAACATGCTGTGTGTTAAATGCTCTGAAACGCACCCCCGTTCCACAAGGAGGGCTGAACAAAGCAAGTACCCCAGACCTGCAATCCGGATGAAAATAACAGCGTTTCCTCGGCATCGCGGCAACAACACTCCAGCCTAACTATACCACAACAGCGCCGATACAAAATGGCCTCACCCCCCCCTTATTTAATATTCGCGGAGGAGGCGTTTATGTAAATATTGAGCCTGGTGATGTCACCAACCCTGGAGGAATGTCTGTAGTTGCCTGCTGGCCGTTTGCTGTAGTTCTTAGAAACTGATTTCTTTAAAAGCAGATATCTCCCTTTGCTTTAAACTTTGAACTTTGTAACTTTGCAGATGTTGTTTATGCTCAAGCAGCAACATTACACGCTAGCTAAAGTTAGAATAGTGAAATCGTGGTTTACCACCCCTTTAAGGTTACATGGCTCAAAAACAATACTAGGCCTATTTTATTTTATTTATCAGTTTTTTTTGTGGTGGGGCCAGTGAAAATTCTGGCAGGGCAAGTAAAAATTTTAACCCCTAAAAAAAATCCTTAGCATTGAGCCATGAAATATATTCACCCCAAAAAAACAAAACACGGATTTGCGAGTAGTAACTTTAGTGGTAAAAATGTCGAAGAGGAATGGAGAAGGTGACGAACCTAAACCTTTTTTCTTAAAAGCAACAAAATCCGGAGACAGAACTTAAGCAAAGCCAACCTCTTTTGTGTTGTAAATAGTTGTGTGATGTATAAAAAAATGCTGTTTATATTTGTTTACCAAATTAATTAATTTATTGTCTATGGCAACACCACGTATCCATAACCCTCCAGCTCCGCGACACTAGTAGATTCGTTGCACTAAACAATATTTGATTTAACATTTTGGAACAATTATATACTTTGGTTTTATTGAATTTCACTGGTAAAGACTTTTTTTCTTTACACTGAATTTAAAAACAAATGCTGATTTAAGTAACATCTTTGTTTGGATTGCAGAATATGCAGTTGTTGCCTTTAATTTCACCTTTCAGCCTGTTAATTTCCAATTAAAAGTCCTGTTAATTTCAGATTGCGGACTTGTTTTCATTAGCCAAAAGCCAATTTAGCCTGTTAAATACCAAATAAACATCTTGTTCACGTATACTTTCATTACTTTATTGTGTAAAAAAAAAATCGGAAATCGGAATCGGACAGTTTTCTTGAAAAAATCGGTATCGGAATCGGCCTTGTAAAATCATGATCGGTGCCTCACAAAAATTTTTTTTTTTGTTAGTTTGTGAATTTGTGTTTTTGCAGATTTCCCATTCATTTCTTATGGTGTCATTTTTGACCGAAGAGCACAAGTGGGAGTATTTTTTTACGACCACTTAGCATGCTCAAATAATTTTTTGTGTTTACATACCTAATGCTGGAAAAGTCACCAAGTTTCATATCATTCTGATGAAGCTGTGATTTAAAAAAATTCCAAATGTGGTTCATAGGTTCAGTTTTTCATAGGTGTGTGTGTGTGTGTGTGTGTGTGTGTGTGTGTGTGTGTGTGTGTGTGTGTGTGTGTGTGTGTGTGTGTGTGTGTGTGTATAAGTGTGCGTGTGTGTGTGAGCGGATGTGTCAATATCAAACTCTTGATGTTTTAGAGTGTCAGCCCTCTACTGCTGTGTACTTTTTTCAGCATTGTGGCCGATTTATAGATTGTACACACAAATATTCAGTGAATTTTTGTGTTTTTGCCGATTTCCTCATTAATTTCCTATGGTCGGTCATTTATGACCGAAGACAATTAAACGCTACGGTTTTTTTTACGACCAATTAGCATGCTCGAATCATGACCCCAATTTTTTTGTGTGTTTACATACCTAATGCAAGAAAAGTCACCAGATTTCATATAATTCCGATGAAGCAGTGATCTTTAACATTTCAAAACTTTTTCGGTCAGAAATGACCGAAGAGCACCAGAGGGTTAAATAGTCAGACCAGAACAAAAGGGTTGTAAATATTTGCAACACAAACACCTGGTTTTGGGGGAGAGGATCAGATATCTTTGAAGAGACCACTCAAAAGGGAAAACAGAATTCTCATTAGTTTTCAATCTGTCTAAAGGCATCGTTACACAGCCGAGTTAAGGCGGCTCTAAAGCGGCTCTGTGTCTGCTCAAAATTCTGTGTAAAGACGCAATGCCGCATTAAAGCAGACTTAAAATATGCCGGGTCTGATCCACCTCGGCCCCTAGTATCAAAGGCGATGCTGAAACGGCTTTGATTCAGTGTAAATGAACGCGAACTTGTGCCGCCTTAAACTACCCCATTGTCATGACAACCGCCTGTTAGCGTCAGCTCACGCGGCGCGAGAATCAAGAAGCAGGAGTCAAACCATCTAGGAATTAAGGTAAAAGAGTCCTGTACTCACATTTAAATTGAATGGAATAGGGAATTGAAGATCGGAATTATATTCATTTTGCGGAGAGGTGTAAGACAACCTGCATGTTTTAATTTTTATTAGTTTAGATTGTGTAGCCCGTTTCGTTTGCGAGCAGCATCAGCCTCAGCTTGTCAAAAAACCCTTTTGTGGTGGTGGTGGTGATAAATGTTTAAACTAAAATTGTGATGCTTTAAGTGTTTTAAATCTATGGATTTTATTATAGGCAAGACAAGTCAAGTGTTGATTTGAGAGGCTAAATTGATCAAACCTGCGGTTAACTCAGCCGCGTTTCCCTTACGGATTTGCGCAAAACTTTTGCGATATTTTCTAAAAGTCGATAAAAAAATATTGCGAAACGACAGCGTTTCCAATAACTGATGTTATGCGACTAAAACAATTTTTTTCCTCTCGTGATAAATCATTCCAAAAATCATGCTACGTATGTTAGGTTTATGTATATCCCAGTCACCGCACGCCATTCTTTTTAATGGTAAGAGACGTGTGTGTGTGTTGCACTGATGGCAAGGAAAGCACCTTATTCTTGAGCGGCACATATGAGGTGTTATGATAAATTGTGGCATTTTATGTTCTATTGTTTTTTATGAGTTTAATAAAGAACTCGTCTTCTGTCCAAACATACCATCATCTGTAAAGAATGATCGACTTTTACATACGCCAGGTTATTGTGATGCATTGCGACATACAGAGACGAGCGAAAAGTTTGAATTTGCATGGTGGTAACTCAATGGGGTTTTTTTACCACTTCGTTATTTTGGCTTGGAATTTCGTTTGTTGGAAATATAAACTGAATTTAGAAATGCTTTTGAAATGAAAAACTTTGCGTTTAAAAAAAAAAATTTATTTTTGAAATGAAGACAGCGTTTGGAGTGGAGTGCAAAATAATCCGTTCCCTGAGTCCACGGCCTTTGCCGTTATTGAGTGTACACAAATAAAAGTAGACAGTTTACTGTTTATAATTATGTCTTGCACTTATCTGTATGCCTAAAAATGACGGAGTATTGTGAGTTTCTGCTGGAATAAGGAAAAAATCCATCAGAAGGCGCAGACGACTTGGTCGGACAGAGGGTTAAAGAAACCGTAGCCTATTTAGTTTCATATCGCCTAGTTAGGCTATGTTTAAATATTATAATCTTTTAATTTCATCTTTTAACTTTAATTTAACAAACCAAAAAATGCTTCAAACATTTTTCTAAATTAATTTAATAAAGAAACGAAACGAAATATAACTACTTTGACATTAAAAACAAATCTGAATTATTTGAATGGCTGCAACAATGTGTAGCCTAATGGGGAGAAAAAAAAAAAAAAATTTTTAAAAGGCCTCCAGTCGGACTCAGGCCGAAAATTTTGATAAGCTGTCAGACACGGGCCAGGCTAGGGCCTAGATTTGTGGCCTGTGTAGGGCTCTAACTCACATCTTCAAGCAAACCACCGTCGTGTGTACACTGTAAAAAATTATGCTGTGATTTTACAGTAAATTACTGGCTACTAATTGCATTACTTTCACAGTAAGTGAACAGTATTGTGAAATTTACTGTGAAATTCACAGTAATTTCTTGTATAATTTTTACAGTAAATAATTGTGAAATTAAATACAGTACCTTACTGTGAAAGTAATGCAATTAGTAGCCAGTAATTTACTGTAAAATCACAGCTGTATATTGTGAAATTAAATACAGTACCTTACTGTGAAAGTAATGCAATTAGTAGCCAGTAATTTACTGTAAAATCACAGCAGAATTTTTTACAGAATGCTTCTGTAAAATTACAGTGTAAAAGTAATGCAACTCAGTAACCAGCAATGTGCTCTTAATTTACACTTAACAACATACTGTAAATTTTACATTGTTATCTGTTAACCCATCAGTAACCTATAACATTGAAAAGACATGTTAAATTCAAATAAACACAAAAACATGATCAATTTAACACATTTATTTAACAGTTTAATAAAGTGTGTAAAATTTCCAGCAAAGAGGTTTAGACGGTCATGTTTCTCTCCATTGAACCAGGAGACGCCACAGATAAGAACATATTCAGTGACCATCTTACTGCATAAACACATCTAGCTTAAAGGAATAATTCTCCCTATAATGAAAATTAGCCCATGATTTACTCACCCTCAAGTCATCCTAAGTGTGTATGACATTCTTCTTTCAGACAAATAAAATCTGAGTTATATTAAAAAAGTTCTGGCTAATCCAAGCTTTATAATAGCAGTGACTGTTGCTCTGTTTTTGAAGTCCATAAAAGAAAGTGCATCTATCCATCATAAAAGTGCATCATCTATCCATCATATAACTGCTCCACACGGCTCCGCGAGTCGAGTTGCGCTAAAAGAGTAACTCTTGACGCATGCGTATATTGATGAATGCAGAACCGCAGATAGAGCAAAACAAAACAGATAATTTTTTAAGGTGGAAGATTTTGATATAAGAGAAGAGGGGCTTGAGTTTGTTGCCCAGCTGTATCCGCGAGAGGCGTCAAAGCTTGAGATGCTCCTATACATCGCGTCAGGGGTTACTCTTTTAGCGCAAGTCGACTTGCTACCGCTAACCACCGGAAGTTAGTTATTTTAGTCCGAGTACCGATTACCGAGTACTGATCCGATACCTGGGTGTGTATCTGTATATACAGCTGTATATACTACTAGCCCTGTATGACTTGCTAGAATTATTTTATGGTGTGCTTCAGACTTATCCCTTAATAAAACATGAACAAATACATACAGTGAACTACTGTATTTATTACAGTATTTTTATTATCTGACATGCATTTGACAGTAATATTATTTATTTTTCTTAAGTGAAAAAGAACTTCAAATGCAGCCACAAATCTAACACTGCAAACTGAAAAATGTATTTTAGTTTTACAATATAACTGTATAAAAAACTGTGCAACAAAGAAATGTAGGAATATAAAAAAATATGTATTAATCAGAAAATAATCTCTTTACAACAAAACAAGTGAAAAATAAGCAACCATAATTATTAGGCATAATTATTATTATTAGTAGAGACCTATTATTATTACAGAGACGAAGCTAAATCTACTGTACAACAGTAGCCTAATTCTGCATTCTGAGCAGTGAAGAAGAACCGTGCAGCTGTTAGGCAAAGCTAGCGGTCATAATAACTAGGTCTTGTTTAAGAAAATGGTATCGGATCGGTACGTGGGTTCAAGTACTCGCCAATACCGATGCCAGAATTTGTTGTGGTATCAGTGATATTTCCGATACTAGTATCGGAACAACTGTATTTTTTTTCTTACACTAACGTGCCACTTCACTTCAGAAGGCCTTTATTAACCCCCCGGAGCCGTGTGGAGCAGTTATATGATAGATAGAATATTAATTCACTGCCATTATAAAGCTTGGAAGAGCCAGGGCTTTTTAAATATGACTCTGATTGTGTTCGTCTGAAAGAAGAATGTCATACACACCTAGGATGACTTGAGTGTGGGTAAATCATGGGTGAACTAACCCTTTAACACAGAGCCAGTGTTTGGTTTGTCCGTTCTGGCGTTGGAACACTGGTTACACACTAGACTGACATCCATTCAAAGCCAATGAGTTTCCTGATCAGTCCACAAACTTGCTGGTTGAAATGTCCTGTCTGCCTCTGGATTGATGCCCAAGATGCACCTATAAACAAAAAGGGAGAGAGGAAAGCTGTTAGTTTTATTCAAGTAGGATGAAAAAGGTGTCAATTCCCAGTCACCACCTTCAGTGTTAGCAAAACTAAAGTTATTTTGAACAAAGAGACATTACTTTGGATCAGCTAAACCACAAACAACTGAAAACCATTTCTATCACAAACAAACAATCAAGAACAGTCCTGCAACAAAGTATAGATGTGTGATTTACCCAGGCAGAGCATTTGCAAATAACAATTTACATCATTTACATATACTGTTTGCAGAGGATGGAGTAAAAGCTCCATCCTTTAAAAAAATCTTCCTCTCTGGTCTCCAGCAGACACACGAGTTGAGTCTGCAACACACCACTTGTTTGAGGAGTAGAATGGTGGTCGTCACCGTTTGATACTGTGGTCCTGCGTGGTTCGCAAAAACACAACTCATCCAAACATTCCTTATTTAACCCACCAAATAAAAAACAAGCCCTCAAGCGCAATATTAATTTAGACATTACCTTTGGATACATTGCAGAGTGCAAGAAGCATCTTCAGCATACTTCAAGTTGACGTTGTGGTAGCTAGCAAAAATGGCAGCCAGACCAGTTGTGAAGTAAAGGTGAGGTCCCATGACCACTTGAGCCTCCAACGACAACATCCATGCCCTCAGCTTCATTGTGTCACCTGAAACAAAACCAGATATATTCATCATGTCCTACTGTTCAGAAAATGAATCAAGAAATTAGAGTGAAAAGAGTAGTGTTGTGGCATATATCTGGCTTTTTAAATGAAAGGCTGCCAGACAGACACAGAGCAGGCCTTTGGACTAGTAAGTAATGTAAGCTGGCTTGTAATGTCCTGTGTTGTTTCCAGAAATAATGACACGGTTACTCAAGATATCCACAGACCTTATTGTGTGCATTTTCATGTAGGAAAAATCAGTGTAAAGAAAATAGTTCCCACATGAAACTACTAACAAATCTGTGGACGACTTTGACATTTGAAAATACATTAAAAATGAGGATGACATCAAAATTACCTTGGACAGTCAAGCGAGGGGTGCTTGATAACGTCACAGTCCTTCAACTTTAGTGGCTGTGGCACAAGGCTGCAAAAAATAATATATAAATAGAATAAGAGTAGAATAAGACTCAACTGTTAATCATCTGTATTTATGGTACAGTGTCAAAATTTGCACACAAATCATCCCTTGCCCCCATCGATTTATATTAGATTAGGCTGTATACATTTGGTAAAGTTTAGATTGTGATCATGTCTTTGGATTATGTAATGTTATATAAAGAAACATTACTCAGTGTGTAATAAAAGGGTTAGGGGTTAAGGGTTATACAATAAAATAAGTCAAATAAAATCTTCCCAAAGATGGTATCTGTCATTTAGGTAGCTCTTATCACACTGATGTATGTTCAAGTGTTCGTTTTTCTTATAAGTTTGGTTTTAATTAGTTATTTGATGCTATAAAAACCAAGTTTCATGTCATGATTGACAGCCGAGCCCTGCAACGGCTGCTCCGCATCGCGCACACAAACACAGCAGGGGAGAAAATTACGAAGAAGCCCAGCTAACGTTACTCATTTCAGATTAATTTACTCTATCTTTGCCCTAATACACGACACTATCATTTATCTGGTTGATAATAGCACATAAATAATGCCTACGTTAAGGCCACAGCTTACCGTACAACTGTATTCCCCAGTGGTCACCGCAGAAAAATTCTGTGGGGAAAGAGAGAACGCTGTTAGAGTAAGAAAAGCATAATGCAAAGCTCAAATTAAATTCTCGACGATGTTACTAATGTCTCAAAGTTACTAACTTAATACGATACAATTAACCCTAACATAACATTACAACCAACGTCTGTTCATTCAAATTAGCGCGCTCAAACCTACGCGAGCTAACGTTAGCTCCAGCTACAAAAACATACACATAACAACAGAACCTACAATTAACGCTAATTTGGTTGATACTTTTAAACAACATGTAACGTTACTATCATATCAAAAAAATGGAGAAAGTTGACATTTAAACACTTACCGCTGCTGAATCCATATGAGTCCACCGAGGAGACGAGAGAGCTCAGATGACGCAGCGGGAAAAAGCCTATTTGAAATTCACAGTAGTTTCCTGTAATGGCCCCGCCTGCATTATTTTCACAGTAAAATTATGATTACGGCATTATATTGTGAATATCACAGTTAAAGCCTGTGAAGTGATAATAACGTAATTTACTGTAACGTAATTTAACGTAAAATCCTGGAAATTTTTACAGTGTAATAAATTGGCTTTCCCGTTTGTAATCTTCCTTTGAAGAGTCTGGCAGATCAACGCACTGCAACATTTCCCTCAGATGGGTTATGCTTAACCCAGTTGGCGTCACTGTGATTGTGCATTGTAATATTGTATTCCAAAAATTATCTCTTTGAGAACAATATTTGATATTAGATTTGATATTTGCTGATATATCTGCTGTCTTGAAACGCTATCATTTTTCATTTGTTGCGACTGCTCCAAAGGGACTTTGTTTCTTTAAAAAAAAAACTTTCGTCCACTTTAAATCCTGCAGTGATATACCCGTAATAATATTAATTTTTTATAGCATTTGTTCAATCAGGCACAATTTTATTACGAAATATAAAACAACTAGGCTATCGTAGCCTACACAATCATGACAAACATCAAAAGCACCAGCATAGGCAGAGGAAAATAATTTAAAATTCTGTATTTATTTTATTTTTTTATATTCCATATTATATTTAACACTTTGTTAAAACTGTTGTAATGTTCAAAGCATTGTTTCCCACGATTTTCATTCCTGTGTATATGCATTTATGCCGCTTCAGAATCGGTTTCTGTGCCGCGTAGACTGTGTAAAGATGCCTTAATACTCCCAGTGACTGCAGTGAAACTGCGACATTTGAAAGGACACCAAACATGAAAGGGATAAAACAATAGATTCACAAGATACATCATCGTTGGTATATCTGCATTTGGTGACTTGAATCAGGGGGAAGGGAGGGGAGGATGGAGAGGGGGAGAAGTTTTGGGCAGGGTGCTGTCCCACAGTCTTTCTGTTACCTCTTTTCCACCAAGGCAGTGCTGGTGCTAGTTCGGAGCCAGAGCCTAGTTTCAAATCGATTCTTTGTCTTTCCACACCCAAAGCACCAGCTCTGAACCAGGAAAAGTGGTTCTTAAGTAGGGTTGGGTACCGAAACCCGGTGCCAATATGACCGGTATGTACCGGACCGAATCTAAATGCAGATTTCGGTGCCTCATTTCGGTGCCACTTAAATTCAAACGTGCTTTCGCGCTTTGGCTGGCGCCGAGCCAGAGACAGACACGCTCAGCGCTCGTCACATATCACAACTATTCAGTGTTTTCAACCACATCATGTTTATTTTAGGTTTCAGACATTTAAATGCTCATACTGTAAGTACTAGCCAAAAACACACACTGATGTCTATGGAAACGACAAAAACAATCCTTTCAGACAGTTATAACTTGACTGCGTGTTTTATTCATATCAGATACACATTATATAGTAACTATAGTTTACTCTATTCTTCTCCCAGTTCAGCGGTCCCTTACTTTCATGCATTTCATGAGACGTGAATTAATTTACGTGATGTAAATCCGACAGATCTGATTCTCTGAGGCGCAAACATGGCGCCGCCCATCATGCGGAATAGATCAATTAACACACATTCACACACATATGGTAAGTTTGTCATATTCAATTACTTTTACTGTTTTTTGCCGTGGTATCGATTCAGTATTGGTATCTGTGTTTTAGTCTGGTGTCGTATCAGTCATAATTTTGGTATCGTGACAACACTACACTAAAGTGTGTGTGTGTTTATATATTTGTTGAACGCTTTTTTTTGTTGTTGTTGTTGTTGTTGCTCAAATACATTATGGAAGTAAAATTGTTTGTAAATGCTTGTTTACTGATAGTAATAAAGCAGTACTGCATTTGTGTTGGCCTAATATGTAGACAGAATGTGTTCAGTATAAATAAAGATCAGTTAATTTTTCAAAGATTTTAAGTAATTCGGTACTATGACAGTAGCCTTGTATTCAATGTAATGTGTGAAAGTTCAGATAGAAACGCAGTTATACTTTCCTCAAATGTTTATATGCCAAACTGAAAAAAGTCATAATGGGACTTTAACTAGTTGTAATCTAATGGTGTAAGATGTGGACTGACAGCTGAGTGGTTTAAGCCGCAAGCATAGCGCTTAACCCTAGATTAGTCCAGGGTGACTGGAGTTGCTGTTGGTGTACTGTAATTCAGATACAAAAGTACAAAGTAATGAATGCGGTGCCTACATGAACTTCGTGTTATACAGTTAAAAGTTTAAAGGGATAGTTCACCCTGAAATTAAAAATAAAGTAATCTTTTACTCACCACGCTGTTCTTCTAATGCCCTATGTCCTTCAAATTTTTTTTTTCAGACCGCAAAAGGAGAATTTTTTTTTTTTAGAAACAACCTGCATGCGCTAGCCTGGTTAAAACCAGACCATTCTCAGTAGTAACTGAGTTATGGTCTGGCAAAGCTTCATAGACAAATCATTTCCAAAGGGGCGTCACCAACGGGCGTCGCTCAAATGCCTCTCGGCGCAATAGGATAGACCTAAAACCAATCAGAGCGATGAGGGAGATGACGTATGCAGAGCGACGGAGAAACATCTGAGACTCTGGCCGTTTCTCAATATGCGTTCTTGTCTGTGCTTGTGTTCTCAAATAGGAAATGTCCCCGGTTTCCATTTCAGAAATCAGGTCACCTTACCTAAACCACATATTAATATTTAATATATTATTTTTAAAATGTAAACGAAAAGAGGCAGGGTGTTTTATACTTCGTTTTATTATAAATGTATAAGATAATCAATGTAGGCCTAGCTACGCGTTGCCTGAACCACATTCGTGTGGCTATTATTATTATTATTATGTTTAATTTTTATTTTTTTATGAAATGAGGCAGTGGTGTTTTATGACATATTTCGTACGCGAACTTCTGACTTGCGTCCGTGACTTACCAAGTTTGACTCCGGAGAACGAACTCCCGAGGACGGGAGGAAACTAGTCCGCCTACTATGCTCTTGACAGCATCACTCAGTATATATTTGTATATGTAGTGCACGCAATGCATATTATCTTCAATGCATGTTTATAACAAAACGAAATATAAAAAACCCAGCCTCTTTTCGTTTACATTTAAAAAAAACACACACACACACACATAATATAGGCTATGATTATCACTGTAATAAATTAAATATGACACAAAACACAACCCAGTCTCTTTTTGTTAAATGTCAGTTTATGTGTGATCATCAATAGCAATTATACAAGTATAAGTAAAAGGTATAAGAAGCTATACAATAAATAAAGCAATTCAGTCAAAGACAGCGCCAAGAGACTACAACGGTAAAGTTTAATATCTTAAAAATATAAAGTTATGAAACTTCACTTTGCCCTCAGATAAAACGATCTGTCTAGGAACAAATTATAGATTAATGAGAGCAAAGATCAGCCGTTAGATCTACACAAGACGAGACGGTTTAACCACTACAGAGACATCAGAGCCAGCGGCAGACGGCAGAAGGACTGGCCGAGGAAAGGCGCCTCTCGGCGGGGTTAATGATCGATTGAGCGCCGCTGAACCACTGGAGCTCACAACTCCGAAAACGGCAGATCAAATTTTTAAAAAAAGGCGCTCTCTTTATAAATAAACCACAGATTTGAGCTTTAAACAACTTCATTCACTCCTGAAAAGGACTTAAAACTATATTTTGTAAAACATTAACACTACCAGAGGACTCTTGCTAAGACCCATTCGTTTTTCCACACGACTTTTGCCGAATCCAGTCGGTAAAACAGCGATAACATCTTTTTTAGATATAAAGGCTTCGAGTGTTGTTCTTTGCTCGGGTTTTAACGAAAAGGAGAAGTTTAAATCGCTTAAAACAGACGCGATAGCTGATTCGAACGAGTGATACTCCACAGCAGCGGCAAATCTGCTTCAACGTCGCTGCGCTGTCGTCATCGTCTAAAGCCCGCCCCAACGTTTCTAATTGGTGCCGCGATTTCTAGGGTTTAGAAATGGGTTTGAATGGACTCTTTGCCAGACTACTTGCAGAGCAAATCTAAATTTGCCGGAAGTTGTCTGGGTTTTCCCAGGCTATGCATGCGCTCCTCCATTCATAGTTTTCAGTCACGTGACTGTCGCAGAGCCTTGGAGGGCAAAACCAGCATAGAACTCCATGGAACTGAGCACAAGCCTGTCAAATACATTGAGCTGTCATACAGAGCTATTGTGGCAGCTGTGTGTCATGTGAGAACCATGACGCGTTGCCATGGAAACAATAAGGCAATACGTTCAAAAATATTTAGCCAGAGTATATGGTCATATTTCTGCAAAATAAAGCTGACGCTTAAAGCTGGTTTGTAGCAGACCAAGAATACAGACGACTGCTGTTATTACTGTGACTGTTATTTAGAGTTAAATCAGGCCTGTTGTAGTTGGGTTAGGTGGCTTTAGTTTTACAGTGAATTTGTTAAGTAAATTGTGTCAATCAATAAAAAGCCATTCTTTAATCTCATCCACCTTTTGTGGCTCTTTTTTTTGTTTAAGTATCGGTTCAGGCACCGTTTAGGCACCGGAACCGTTTTAAAAGTATCGGTTTGGCACCGGTATTGAAAAAACCCAAACGATACCCAACCCTATTCTTAAGTAGCACCAAAACATTGCTGGTCTAGAAGTAAGAACCGATTGCGTCAGGCGCTGGGGGCGGGGTTACCGTGACCAACAAGACCAACACAAATTTGTGACTGTCATGTTTTAAATAGCAGTTAATGGAGCTAACAGCTGCTGCTCATTTGTAATCTCCGTCTATGCAAATCACGGCGAGCTGCACGAATGCGTTGGATTCGCTGTATTTTGATGCCGATGTAGGATCGTAAAGCCATGTGCATCAATAGTAACGCAACGTTCGCCATTGTTGATGGAAGGCTTGTTCGAGATGCAGCGGGTTCTGGGCAGACCGATCTCCGTATGATAATGAGTCCAGCGAGAGCACACGACTCCTTGTGCTTTTGAATCACTCATGCCGTGTTTTGATATCATACGCGGATCGGTTTGCGCAGCGCCGATGCATCTCGAACAAGCCTGGTGTGTTTGTGTTTCCCGCTGCCTCGCTAGCGTTGCTGAGAAAGATGAGAGTACACAGTGACGTAAGACCTGGCTCTGTTGTGGCTCTCAGCATGTGGAAAAGCTAACGGTTTTTAGAAGGCTCCTCAGTCGAACCAACTACGAACTGGCACTAGCACTGGCTCTGAACTAGCACCCGGTTCATTCTGGTGGAAAAGGGGTATGTGAGATCTTCTCTCAAGATTAGTGAGTTTTATTGTTCTATTGCTGGGGGTTGGATCTCAGCTTTTGTCTTAGCAGCAAAATGGATCCTTACAGTCTGCTGGCTTGATTGCTCTGTTTCAAGGGGCGTGTCTGCTGTGAGACTTCAGTGAAAATGCCCACTGTTGTGATTGGCTGACATCTTGCATTTGAAATGAGTATTAGAGTATGTGGCGGAGGGGGCGTGGTTTAGTGAGATCTGCAAACACTGCCAGAGAGAGAGTGACGGACGGGACTGCATGTGGACCAGAGAGATGGAGAGCTGGAGAAAGATTGCTGATAAAGTTATATTGTACCGAGTTGTTGAGAGCGCGAGTCTATTTTGTTTGTATCTGAGTGCTCTGAATAAACATGAGTCCCAGTCACGCCGACCCTGTCTTCTTCCTCCTTATTCTACAAACTTTGTAACATGTGGAACCCCTCTCGAATACTACGTTTTTTTTAACCATCACAGCCGTCGAAATGAACGAATCGTGAAAGTGTTGATTATAGCATTATTTTTTTAGATCTTTTCCTATCACATGAAAGACTGCAGTGATGAGCATTGAATACACAGACAGTCTGTTGATCAGTGAATGCAGTGATCTCGTCATTGCAACGATATTTCTCTCACAAAATGCTTTTACCACAACTAACAGCAAACACGACATCGACAGGAATACAGTAAGAGCCTCGTTGTGCAGCATAACAGCGTCATTCGTTTGCAGTTTGGACAAGTGTACAGATACACAACGTGTGATTGACAGATCCGAACATTGTTCTTTGATCGCTAATCTAGCGTCTAATCATAATTGAAATAACAGATTTGTTTCATGATACTTAGAGAAGCGATGTGAAGTAGGGATGGGCATTTCAAGCAAAAATGATATTCGAAGATCGCTGGGAATTATTCGATTTTTATTCGAAAATCGCAACTCCTCCCCCGCATGCACGCATGTATAGGCTACACACATAAACAGAGAGAGAGAGAGAGAGATAGAGGGAGAGAGACCATTCACACTCTCAATCTGTATGATAACAAACTATTCCAAAAAAAAGGAATAGGCTATATCAACTCAAGCCATATTATTGTAACATGCTGAAACATATGACTGTAATGTGACATCGCCCCAAGTTACCTGATAAATGCCACAAGTTTACAGCGTGCGCGAGACGTTATTCTTCTGTTGTCTCAGGGCGTTTTTACTCTGGCATTTTAGTTCGGAATGGGGCACGGTTAGCATGAAAAATTGCTAATGTGAAAGCTTACCTACAGAGCTTGGTGTGCACTGAGGTACCGAACCCGAGAACACACAACCGGAGTTCGGTTGCTCTCGGAGCTGTGCCACGATTCACGTGAATTTGTTTCACGCACTTGTTGTGGAAGAAAGTAACCAGCGCATGCGTTTTAGCCGATTACAATGTCATTCGTTCAATAACATACACGTAAGAGATAGTGTTGATGATTTAGCTGAGATACGATCGCGAGAGCGAGCCTGCAGTGTATTCGCGCATAGAGTGCAATCAGGGCAGCAAATGAATGGCAATTCACCGTCTCCTCAAAAGAGTCTGTTTGCAAGCAGCAAAGCCGCCTTCAAGCGACACGCATACGGTAAACACAAGTGTCGTTTACTCAGCTGCACATAATAGCACCAAATTAATTGAAAAAAGCCCGATATATTGACCCGCATTCTGTTTTCTATCACGCCCGTGCACGTTTGTGATGACGTAAGATGAACGCAAACGCACCAGGGTTCAAGTTGAGTGTGAAACCAGACCAACACTGCGGAGGCGGAGGGAAGAATCAGACTCGGACCGCAGCAAACGTGTCCAGTATAAAACACCCTGAGAGCTGACTGGCAGCTTTTAGGAGCGTTATTGGCAGCGCCTCTGGTTACATGAACGCGTCAGCACCACATCAGCACCGACAACATGGGGATTTTTTTTGGACGATAATCGCACATACTATTCGATATTCTATAATTAAATAACTAATCGAATATTCGAAAATCGCGACCCATCCCTAATGTGAAGTTGATCGTTTAGTCACTGGCTTGATTCACGGACGCATAAATGATTTAGAGAGAAAGTCTGTGTGAACTTGAATGATTAGCTACACATCAGAAATCACTGATCACAGATCAGGCATTAATGAACACTGTTACTCACTGTTTGTGGCGGTGCTGTCGAATCCATATGGTAAAAGTCTGTAAAGCCTGTGCTGACGTTGCGACTGATAAACTGAATCCATTTTCTCCAAATTCTCGGGGCGGGCAAAGCAGAGGAAGGGGAGGTAACCTTTCCTGGTATGACGACATACAGGGAAGATTCCAGATCAGCTCGTCTGAGCACTCATTTTCTCAAAGGCAGAGCAGGACAGCCAGAACTAGCTTTACACCTGTCGAAATTTCTAGCCACTTGGGGACCATATACAGGCTAGGGGAAATCATATTAATGTTAAAAAACCTCACAAAATGAAAATGTCATGCCATGGGACCTTTAAGGACTGTAACTAAAAATGTGTCTAGAATACAAGACAATTACATCAATTAGCCTATAAACCAAGTATGAAAAATGTCCAGATTTTTCATGTTATTAGATTTTTTAACCAAAATTAAATTTGCACCAAGGTGGGTAAAATGAGTCTGGCCACTCTCCATTGACAAGCGTTTACTTCCTTGAAGGCGGGAACTCTATTGAAGTTTAAAACTATTGGATCTGCCAAGAGTCACTCTGGATCTGCCATAACCAATCGCTAACGTTTGGTCGTGGCGTATGTCACGCGCCGTTCGCCTTTGATTCTCACATTAAATGTGCACACCACCTCAGTGTCAGTGATAAAACCTTGTGCATTCGGATTGTGATTTATTCCCGGTGGAGAGGAGAGTGTGATCGGAACGCGCTGCTCTCGTGGTGCATATCTCGTGCAATCATAACATGATTGTATATGCTGTTAATAAAATGTCATGCTTGGTATGATAAGAATAAATGCTGCCGTAAATAACAGCCCAATTCAAATGTTTGCGTGCTTTTCTTCTTTTATTTTTTGAGCGGTGAGGAAATATTTTGCTCTTGTAAACACTTGCCAGCATTTAAAGAAATACAAGTCTAGAAATGCATCCAAATTATAGCGCACGCAACCGCACGGTGCTCTGCAGGGGTCAAAAAAGGATATAAACAGTGAGTTTTCAAGAATATATCACTTCAAAATTCAGAGATGTGGATTCGGAGAGCAATTACATTACCACATGACTAGGGCTGGACCAGAATATTCGAATATTCGTTCGATGGATTGGTATTCGAATTTCAAATTTGTGATTCAAATATTCGTTGTTGTTTTCAAATGTTCGTCAATATCAGAGCAAGTGACCTAAGCACTGTAAGAGCATTGAGTCTCATTCATTTTAATGAAGATGATTGTGTTTTTGAGCATCTAAGACGTTCGGCAGTTTGCGTGTTGGCTTGCTTTACTCATTTGCGCTGATACTCTAAACACTGTGCGAGCTGTCTTGACAGTGGTGGTGTCATGGTCTCATGTTGTTTCCACCAGCGCAGCACACCTCCTTGTTTCTTTTAATTAATGAATGTCTAAAATATAAAATGAAGAAAAAAGCCTGCGTTTGAGGTATGACGTGAAAATTGGCCCGAAGCCTGGCCCCAGGGGCGGAAATGCAGGGCTCTAGTTATTCTGTTCTATAACTGAACAGAATTATTTTCACTAGCTACTATAATATATCAAAACTGGGGCATAACAGACCTGTGTGTTTTGTACTAGTTCATTGTCCGTTCGTGGAACATAAGCCCTGCCCGCGTGAGGCACGCCGCATCTCCAGATTCCAGCCTTTATTAGAGAGAAGGATATGTTCAGCTCCTTCCCTCCGAAGCTTCGAATATTCAATGTTGATTACTACCAAAGCTTCGAAGCTCAAAAAATGGTATTCGGACCAGCCCTACACACGACCTTGGTGTTTGTCAAATGCAGTCGGTAATTCAGCCTGGGTTTTTTTCGCGGGTGGTGGGAGACGGACGGCTTCAGCAACTCCTTCACCACTAATGGAGCGAGCTGAAAAAGACTTTTCCCGGACCACAACATCATGGCCACCAACAAAACTCAGCAGTGATTGTTCTTGCTCCATGTAACGGAGTTTGTTTGTTCAGGGAAGAAGGAGGCGGGAACCAGCAAACATTTAACAACTTTTAATCAAATAATAAACACAAAATGAAAGCAGAAGCGGCAGCCCCTCACGGACAACTGCCGCACACGCATTACAAAACGTAAACAAAACACAACTTAAAATCCAGGCCTGGTCCTCTCTCGTCCTTCACCGGTGTCGCTCGTCCTTCTTATATGCCTCCGTGCTCCCTCGTGAGAGGACTCAAGACCGGTGTGTCTCATTCTCAATCACGCACACCGATCTCGCTCGTCCACCTCGCCACACTCCGGCTTTAACTTCTGGACATTCGTCAGCGGTGCCACACACTCGCATCTTTCACCGCCGCCATTACTGAACTACAACTCAAACTAGCGCACAACATCAACGTCATCGCTCTCAGCCACTCCCTCTGTTCGCTGATTGGACCCGTAAAAAATTATTTGGGAGAAAACCTAAGCATATACAGCAGTCCCAGACGTAGTACTGAAGGAAAATGAAAATTGAGCAGAAGTATGTAGGAGGGCGGAGCCAGGCTAGGTAAAATGCCCCCACTCTGTCAAAGCAATTTGCTTTATACTTTTACAGCAAAATCAGAGCTTGTTTTAGCATAAAATTAAAAAGACGAGCCAAAACAACAGTAGATAAATATGAATATTATCAATGAAACATTTTGAAAAGCAACCTTTTTAAAAAATATTGTTAGCTGATGCTAACTGTCTGGCTAACTAGTGAAAGGCTGAGAAAAGTTACATTACGCCAAGTTGTCTGGTGGAAAACAATTACTCACTGAGAGGACACTTTTTTGCAGCCGACGTCCCCAAAGTGAATCAACTGAGAATGGCCTTTATTTGCATATATTTACCTTGCCCCAAATATCCCCCATCTTACTCCACTTCATGTTGAGAGATCATTTAGAATTCACCCAAAATCTCTTGGATTTAATGTCAAGTCTCACTATACAGTATTAAATGTGTTTGATATCGTTTGAAATGTCTCAGTGCGAATGGTACAAAAATCTCATAACCACATAAGTATACAAGAAGTTAATAAGAGTTTTTAGAGTTTTTAGAGTCAGATCACTGAGAGCCCAACTTTGGGAGCCCAGACGTTGCCCTTTTTGTCTTTAATGGCTCTTTGGCCTGGCTAGTATCAGCATGCGAATAGTTAATGCTGATTCAATGGGACTGGTAGGGATTTCATAGTCGGGTGTGTCTTTTTACCTACACAACAAATGCATTCCTTTGTTTGAATGTCTCCTCCTCTGCTGTATAACCACTCCCCCTAACATGTAGATAAATTGCCTTATTTTGTACTGTTAAATCAGACTATTTTCGGACGACCTGCAGCACAGAGAGTTCTCATTAAAAAGAATCACTTCTGTCTTAATCCAACGTCTCCTGGTCTATTTTTCAAGAAACAACTGAAGTTCACAACAGATGAACTTCACAACAGTTCACAAGTTCACAACTCTAAGTTTTTAGAGTTCTCAGAGTTTTTATCTGAGTTTTGTTTGTTTCCAGGGCGACGCTGACAAGAGCTCGGGAGACTTGTCACTATAATATATATATATATATATATATATATATATATATATATATATATATATATATATATATATATATATATATATATATATATATATATATATATATATATATATATATATATATATATATATATATATAAAATTATATTATATTTAAACATATATATATATATGTCACATCTGAGCACAAAACGCTGCTTGGATAGTTTCAAGATAGTAAGAAATAATTAATACTACAATAATAATTGAACGGTTCATGTGTATTAATTCTTGTTAGAAGCTTTTGTTTGATTTTACTGATTATGAACACAAATTAATCATGACAAACCAAATTAGTTTTAATTGTAGGCTATTAATTTGGCTATACCACTGATGAAAACACAAGCTGATACCAAGGTATTTAGGCCTATAATTTTAACATTTATTCATGAAAAATCATGATTATATAATTTAGTAAGGTTACTGACTAGAGCCCTGTGAAATCCATTAAATTGTTTTTTTATATTTTTTTATTCGTTTTCTTTTCTTCTTTTTTTTCGTTTTAATTTTTCTGGATTCTGTTTTTTTGGACTCTATTTTAATGGTTAAATTATTATTATTATTATTATTATTATTATTATTATTATTTTGTAATTATAAAGCATGTCTAATAAATTTAAATAATGAACCTATACAACTGAACAAAAATTACATCTTTAGGGCCCTATGAAATACGTTTCTTTTTTTTTCTTTTTTTTTCTGTTTTCAAATCAAATGAAGACATAAAATATTACTTTTAATTTAACTTTTAATCATGAGAAATTAAACTGTTTTGTCAAACAACATGCTGCACTGAACTTTATTGATAAAATTAAAACATGGAAGAAAACGTGATTATTCCTTAAATTTTAAAGTTTTGATAATATTTTATTATTATTATTAGTGTTAGTATTATTATTACATTGAGACTTCTAAATTCTACTGTACAACAGTAATATATTTTTTGGCTGCTCCTCGCTGATTGGATGTCAAATTTGTAACCATTGCATTTCATTAACACTGGCACTGATTTAAAATTTTTATCCCAGCCTTTTGCTCTCTGGGATTCTAATATTCCCGCTGTCTATTTACGGGTTCTACTGCTTTACGGGGTCAGGGCTTTCCCTGTCCGTGCAATATGCACATCCTTGAATGAGCGCGGAATTCTAGCGCATTTACTTGAATTTCTTAGGTAATATATATGGGTTGACCCATTTCAGAGGCGGCTAAAATCCGAATTCGAATGGACTGTGAATAAATCTCTCTACGAACTTTACGTGCATGCGATGCCGCGCTGACTGACATATGCGCAAGAATCAGTCACACACAGTCTCACGCACAGAGAAATATTGTAAGTTAGATTTTTAACAAACAGATATCAAAAATTCAATATACATTTTTAGCTGTGTCTTTGAACTATTACTAGTATTTTGAAAAACTAAAACATATACTTTAACATGAACCATTATTGGCTTTTGCATTAAGCTGTCACTTTACTTGTGTGAGGCCCTGGTGAGGTGCGAGGCCCTGTGCGGTCACACACTTGGGATGGTACTGTGAGGAGGTAGGCTACTGTGCTACTCCGCAGCTGTGCAGATGTAGTAGGTGCTCATAACAGAAGCGACGCAGTTGCGACGCGCATGAGGTGCGGCGCGCTTGTTTTTCCAGGCGCTCTTATGTCGCGGCGAGATGACAACTCAACTTTTCAGAATGTCGCAAGTCCACCGCAGGTCATGTAACAAAACCCAACCGATCAACTTCGGCCTTTCCGTATAACAAGCTCGGCCAAACAGCTGATCATAGCTGAACACTAGGGCAGATTTGGGACCTGATACAAGGGACCGGATAAAGGATAGGGGGCGCTGGCCCAAAAAAGGTTGAGAACCAATGCCTTATATTGAGATGGTTTGGGCGCGTTTGTGCGGAAAGACCTTATATGGAGATGGTTTGGGAGTGTTTTATGCAAATTACTAACTTCGTGCACGCCGCCGCTCATTTAGAATACTTCACATTCACTAACATCAGAAGAGGTTAAGAACAAATTCATGCGTGTACGAACGTGTTGTGAATTTGTTCGTGAGAAGTTCTCCTGTGCGTACAAATACGAAATCATCGACGCAATTATTAGTGGAGATCCAATGTTTGAAACTTTGTATAGTTAGCACTTTTTATGTTATTGCCTCCTTAAGATGAATCACTTTTGCTTTACTTGTTATTATTTCATGTTGTGTAAAAGTGTCCGTTAAATTAATAAATGTAGATGTTGTGCAGTGTTAATTTCGTTGATGAATAATTTTCGTCATAATTTTCGTCAACGACCTTTTTTCCCTGACGAAAACGAGACGATAACTAAATAAAAACTAGTGTTAGATGACTAAAACTATAACGAAAATCAACTCTCATTTTCGTCAACAAATAAAAACGAGACGAAAATGTTAGGGAGGGACGATTAGGGAAGAGATCCAGTCAGAACTGATGTCTGCGCACATTTGATTTGGACGTGCTGATCTAACCGCTGGAGAACACAGCGCTGTTGCGCTTCTACAGGCTCACGCAAGCATCCCCAATCCAGCGCTCCAGAGCGGCTCACAATCAATGAATAACACACATTTATGCCTGGCAATTGTTTATGAACTAATGCTGATGAATAAGGACAATGTTTAATTTACGATGTTTATATAGTAATACGTTTTAGACGGTTGTAGCATATTTTATCGCCCTCATCTGAACTTGAATGAGCTTACACAATACGTTTTTGCTTACACAATAAACTGTATTTAGTTTCATTCCCATTTAATTCATAGTCAGGAGGAAAGACCAGTATTTAACACATATTCAATAAAGTATCAGGGTTATAATAGTTCACTAAAATCATAAAAAAAATCTTTGTTACTTAAAATTAAATAATTAAATAAATGTCAATTAAAAAAAATGAATAAAAAAAGTTATTTGAATCTTTAGCTTAACATGATATAGGCTACTAACTAAAACAGAAAAACAAAAATTTTCTGTTTTAGATACAAACTATATAGATGTTTTTAAAAACAAACAAAAAAGTGAATTGAGCTCTCTTTTATGAATTTTTAATGTTAAAAACAAAATTATGTCAAAATGTCAGTTCAAGTGACAGTCGGTTATGTGATACTTAAATGCTTAATGTATTACAATTTAACTAAACTCATTAGATTTTAGGAGACTAACTCTACTGTAGATTTAGTCGACTAAAATCTTATGATATTTAGTCGACTAAAACTAGACTAAAACTAAAAACAATTCAGGTGACTAAAATATGACTAAAACTAAATGGCATTTTAGTCAAAAGACTATGACTAAAACTAAATCAAAATATGCTGTCAAAATTAACACTGATGTTGTGTATGTATATGTGGATTCACTGAACTCAGGAGTTAAGGCATGTCAAATTGATTTTATGAACACATTCTCTTCTAGAAGTTGCTGCCTCATCCAGAAAATCTCTTTGCAGACTTGACATGTTGGTTTTGGACCAGTGAAGATCTGAATAGTTGCTGTGCAAATCTTAATAATTATGTTTCTTCTGCAGTTGTGCCAGCTGATCCAGTGAAGACCGTGTCAGTGATGGAGGGAGATTCACTCACTTTAACTGGTGTTACTGAAATACTGAGATATGATGTGATGCAGTGGAGGTTTGAACATGAAAACTCTCCTGTAGCTGAAATCAATAGAACGGCTGGAATCTTCTCTACATATGATGGCACTGATGGGAGATTCAGAGACAGACTGAAGCTGGACTATTTGACTGGATCTCTGACCATCAGGAACATTGGACCCAAACACTCTGGACTCTATGAAGTTGACATCAGCAGCAGCAAACACACCATACACAAGTCATTCACTGTGACTGTCAGAGGTGAGTCCATCAATGTAATAAGTATATTTAGATCAGCACTGTGTGAATGGTTTAGATCAGTGGTTCCCAACCTTTTCCAACTCGCGGCCCACACAACCAAACACGCAAGTTTCCCCGGCCCACTGCTACAGTTTTGAATTTGTGTTGCATTAGTTATGAGGACTTAGAAATGGAGATGGAAAACCACTGGTTTAGATGAACAAGTTTACAATGAAACAATCTGTTTGTGGTGTTAGTTTATTGACTGTTTTTCACAAAATCTTGAGGATAAAGCAGCGTCACACACACTTTTTGTTCCACCGTGTCCTCATTGGTGATAAAAGTTGTATGCATGTATTTGTGCTTAGGAAATGACATACTTTTTTTTTTATTCCTCAGTTTGTGCATACATTAGACTGATTAAAGCGGCCCTTAACACAGTTTTGAAGTTTTTTAGCTTTTAGTATGACTATGTTAGCCTTAAGGTTATGAATAAGCTGGTGTGTTCCAAAACAATGACAAAATTTGCATTTAGGAAATGTAAGCATTCAATACTTACAGTCTCACTTCCGCTAAAATGGATTAACATATTTTTATGACATCACCGCGGATTCATCTTCTCATCACACCTTCTGTCCAATAAAATGCTCTCTAGAATCTGAAGCGTCCCACTTCCTGAAGCTGCGGCTGAAATCGGTCACTGTTTTCTACATGGTGAATGGCACATAGTGCACTATAGGGGATAGGAAACGATTCAGACAGTGTATTTATGCTCTCAGTTGAGGCGAATAAAGTCTGGTTTACGTTAGTGTCCCGTGAAGCGCCTCAGTGCACACACACACAGTCTGCTCCGGTCCAGAGACACGAGAGCGCAGAGCGGATCACATGTGAGAGTCAAGACAACAAAACATATCAGACCTATTGAAATTCTGCACAGAATGCTGTATTTCAAAGCGATATGGAGGAGATTATGATGAGAAACTGTTAGAGATTAGGAGGAAACTGGCTTTACCAAAAAGAAAGGCTCTAGTCAAACTGTGATATAAACGAAACGCTATTGGCTGTTTTAAAAAAGGGGAGGAGCTGCTTACAGCTGGAGCTGTTTCAGGGGAAATTACGTCAAATTGCGGTTTCAAGGCACTTCAGTGGGACTTTAATTTCTCTGCTTTTTGTTAAGGCTGAGCAAGTTTATCGATTCTGCGATATAAATCGATATTTTTTTTTCCCCCAAGAAAGTATCAATTTTTAAGACGCGAGTATCGATACATAAGTCCCATTCAAATCCCCCGTGTTTACCCCCATTCGCGTTGCAGGAAGAACGATTTGGTCAGCCAGACGCTAGTTTCGCTGTAGAGCAAGTTACCCGTACTACTAACTTTACACAGACGCCGACCTCTACCTCTTCCTGTTTACGGAGTCAGAGCGAGGAGATTCAAGAAAATGGCGGCGAATATAAATCCAGCACCTTCATGCTTAAAAGCAGATGTGTAGGAGCACTTTGGGTTTAAAAAGAAAAGGAAAGCGACGACTTAGACCAGGGGTCAACAACATGAGTCGGCCGCAAGAACCACATGAGTTCTAAAAAAATAGCTCACCATAGCAGCTGCGTTCAGTCGCTTCCGTGTTAATTTAAGCGCAGGGCTCCAGACTGAAGCCGAATATATACTAGTGTCTGTAAATATTAAACTGCAAAATACTATTTAAATATTACTCCTGCATGTTCTGCGTCTGTGTGGATGATGGATGACGGGCGCAGATGCGCGGGCGCGTGAGCACTCGCTCTTGTAGTCTCTGCCGACACGAATGCATAAACCGTCACTTCATGAGAATTTACCGTTTCATTTGAGAAAACTGTGTGCGTCTCAATCAGCTCCTGGTTCAGTAGTCAGGGCATAAGTCAATGGGCTGATCCCTGATCAGTGCCCTGACTGAACTAGGGAGCTGATTGAGACGCACCCACTGTCATATCATGAACACAGACACTCAAAGGTATTCACGGCAACCCGTCAAAATAAAAGTTTGGTTTAACGTGAAGAGATTGACTACGGATTGTAGCCTATCGTAAATTTAGCTATGTCTCTATGTAATAATAATACGTCTCTACTAATAATAATAATTATGAAATAAATAATACTAATTATATAATTATTAATGGTTGCTTATTTTTTACTTGATCTTTCATTTATAAACAATGTTTACTTTTTAACAGCATACAGCCTTTACATGTTTATGTATTATTTACTTATGATTATAATCATAAATAATAAACATATAGATTTTTTTTTTAAAATAGTTAAATAAAATAAAAAACATTTTGCTGTGGTACCAAAATTAGTACAGATTACCATTAAATTTGTATGGTATGTCGGTACCGACTACTGGAACTACTACTATACTCTTTCAGGTGTAAAACAGTTTGGATAGTTGTTAATATGAGAATTATGATGCATTATTTAAGAGTTTTAAGTATTATATAACATGAGTAGCTCTCTGTGACTTTCATTTTTAAAAAGTAGCTCTCAAATTAAAAAAAGGTTGTAGACCCCTGACTTAGACAAAAGCATCGCGTTGGTTTGCAAGCTGTGTGACACAAACGTGAAATACTCCGGAAATACTACCAAGTGTCAGTGTCAAGCTAAAAAAGCTGTCAAAGAAACTGTTCAGAACAGGCCACTTGCTGCACTTTTTAAAACTCCATTGTAAATTGCAATACTGCACTTTATTTACTTTTCAAAGGCTTGTAAGCTACAGTTTGCACTGTTTCAATAAATGGAACAAATTTTCTCAACACAACTTTGATTCATTTTGTCCAGCATTTGCAAGCTGTAGACTCTCTGTCCAGTCAGAGACATATATTGTGTAATTGATGTTTTTAGTTCAATTAATTCAATCCAAGTAAATGAAACACTCACAAGATGTCACCAAAATCACTCTGTCCCCTTTAAATCTTTCAGAAAATGATGTAAGTGTAACGAATTATATCGAATCGTATCGCGAGCTGAATATTGTGTATCGTATCGTGAGATTAGTGTATCGCTACAGCCCTACTTTTTGTTCAGTATGTAGTAGGGATGAAACGGTATGGAAATTTCACATGACCATTATAGTGACCCAAATTATCACGGTTATCAATATTATCACGGTTTTGTTCAAATGAGATGAAAGTGTTCAAAAAGAACAGATGCACACACTGAAAACTAATTTTGTTGTTGGTTATATGTAAATGAGCTTTGTACACACCCAAATCAAGTCTACATGAAATGTATAGCATGACAGGTCATCAAATAAGCCTATTTAGCTCTGATAAGGTTATGTGTAAAGCTCCTTAATCTGGACAGAGAAACACTAACAGTTGCTTGTCTGAAAATAATAATTTGGTGTAAATATAATCTCTAATATTATCTTTGTAAATATATTCTCAAGCAATATTCTCATCAGTGTTCTATCAGCTATGACCCATTTAAATCTAGAATATTTTGTGTACGAGCTCAAATAGTATCCTAGTGAAATAATGCATATCCATATTTTCATATGATTTGACAGTTTATTTTATTAAATATCAAAAATCCAAACTGACACCTCTGATTATTAGACATTGCATTCATAAACTCTATAGAAACACGTGTGATTGGTTATAATGCACAACGTGATTATAACAGATGGCTTTTGAGAAGACTATAACACGGTCAACCGCCAAAGTGGTGAGTGTGAGTGACTGAGTTACACGCCTCAGCCGAAATACACCCGCAAATGGCGAGCCCTGATTATTATCCCTTAAATGTCACCCTAGTCCTGTCTGAACTTGTTTGTTCATCTTTGGCTCAAGCTTCACGATATTATTTCCCGTACGTAGTTTTAGTATTGAGGTCAAAGTCCACTTGCCTTGCAGTGCCACCCCCCCCCCCCCCCAATTACAGTGACTTTCTTCTGGCATGTTCTGCAGACAGGATGATCATCTTCAATTAAGTTTTCCTCAGGACTTTTGTAAAAGCCAAAATATGACCCCACCTCAGATTTGGCCCTTTTAGAAGGCTGAACAATCCCCAGAGTGCTGTCACTGCCTTCTGCCATTTCTTCTCATTCAAAAAACAGTGTCACGCACCAGAAGGACGCTGACTGGACAGGATTTACCGCGCGTTTTCAAAATCGTGATAATCACACGCGGTTTTAGTGATAATTACATTTTAAACGATATTACTAACCGTCACGACGGTAAATTTTATCGTGGTTTATCGTGAAACCGGTAATCGGTCCATCCCCAGTATTTATACTTGTACTATCATTTTATCATATGAACACATTTCTCTTCTTCTTTTTAATGTTCTTTCCCAGGAAATGTCCTATTAGACCTCAATGCATCTTTCTGACCAGTGAAAGTTTGCTGTAGAAATGAAACTTTAACTGCGATTGAATTGAGCTTTATGTTCTTCGTGTGTTTGTTGTGACAGGTGAAATGAAGTCAGTACTATCCGTGGAGAATGGACGTCCTGTCACTCTAGACACTGCTCTTACTGAAATACAGAAAGATGATTCTATACAGTGGATGTTTGAAGACACTCGCATAGCTGAAATCTATAAGGCAGACAATCAATTTTCATTAAATGATGAGGGATTCAGAGGCAGACTGAAGCTGGACGATCAGACTGGATCTCTGACCATCACGGACACCACATTCACAGACTCTGGACATTATGAACTGAAGATCATCAGCAGCAGACGCACCATAGACAAGAGATTCAAGGTTACTGTCACTGGTGAGTAGATCATATCTGTCAATATGATGATGATGCTATTGAGTTGAGAGCTGTGAGATCAACACTGAAGTTCAATGAACACAAGTTAGCACTCACTTACACTGAATTTGAATAGTTAAAAATAAACAATGTATCTCTTACTGTTTAAGACTGTTATCATTTGTTAGTCGCTCGAAAGATTTTGGTGCAAAAGACTACAAGATATTCATAAAGGGAATATTTTTGTTATTATTTTAACTAACAATGTCTCAACATTTAATACTTGAGACAAACTCTTTTTAATTAACTTTGTAGTTATTTAAATGATTGATAGCATTGATATAATGCATTACTGTAATGATCACACCAAAATTGCATGCATTTGTATGTTTTTATTTATAAAGTATTTATAATTGTCTCAGTCTCCTAAGAAAATATAAATGATGACACTATGCACTTATCTATGAACATGTCACGCCTGTTTCACACATAAACCGCTTGCAGTGCGTATGCGGTGTGTATGTTTTTTCTGTACCCATGTTAACCGGTTGTGCGTTCACACTGCACGCGGATGCGATCCGGCAGTGTGTTCCAGGAGCGGTGCGTCTGCAGCAGTGCGGCCAGTCTATTTTTTTTGCTGTGCTGTGTGCGCTAAATTAAAGTGACAGCGCATTGTTTGCATTAAAACAAACATGTATTGAAACAAATTAGGCTGTGTTCACACTTGACGTGTTTTTTGACCAGAAAAAGTTGACGAGTGCTCTTTTAGTAAAAAAAAAAGCTGGCAGATACAAAAAGCACTCATGACTTTTTTGAAAACACTGTTTACTCCATAGGATTGTAATGTAAAACAGACACTGGCTGCTTAAAAAAAGATGTCAAGTGTGAACACGTCCTTACCTGGCACTTAGGTAAACAAGGAGACATAATGGATGACACTCGTTAATTATTGGACGTGGAAAACAAAGTTCCTTATGACCTGGAGGATTTCTTGTAAAAAGATTAAAAAATGATAGAAAATATGAGAGTATGCTGTTGTTGTCTATTGTAAGGTTTAATTTGAAATGTTTGTGATTTTAACATATGCTATAGTCTATGTTTAAATGTTTTGCCACTTGCGTGAACAATATAATGTCTATAAATCTAAAGTAGGCTACTAGGCTATACGAATAAAATAATGAATTTAATAAAACATTGTTTAAATGTAGTTTAAATGTGACGTCTATGAAAGAGTGTAGGCTATACAAAGATAATTGCAATGTTCAGTAACAACTTTTGGATTTGTAATAAAAATAATGAATAAATGTTGTGTTTGTGGAGTACAGTAAGTGTGAAACAGGCGTCAGAGCCCATGACATCTGCAGTAAATCCTTTAAAAGATTAGTTCACTTTAAAATGTAAATCAGCCCATGATTTACTCACCCTCAAGCCATCTTAGGTGTATATGACATTCATCTTTCTGATGAACACTATTGAACATTACAGCTCCTCTCTCCCCAGTCTTGGTGAATGCGTTGTTTGTGCTGAGATCGTAGCTGACCCAGTGTGTTGTGATTGGCAGTGATTGGCGCGTGTTTGGGAAATGTCCCGCCCCTTCATAACAGCAAGCTCCACTCACTCAGATGGACAAAGCGTCAATTTCAAACCCATTGATTTAGAGTTATCAATAATATTAATAATAATAATAATGTTAACAAACAAGAGGATCATGAATGGATTTTATTCACAGTCTATGCAAGCACAGCTTTCACAGGACGTTTCAGAGTAGTGTGTTTTGTTCAGAGGTGGAAAGAGTAACAATTTTCTACTCAATTAAAAGTACTATTACTTCAATGAAATTTTACTTAAGTACAAGTAAAAGTTCTGGTCTAAATATTTACTCAAGTAAAAGTAAAAAGTAGTTAATTTAAAATGTACTCAGAGTAAAAGTTACTGAGTTACTTTTTTTAACAGCGGGGTGGGGGACTATGTGGGGTTGTAATAGAATGAGATTTTCATGAAAACATCAGTTTCACAGCATCACAGTATTAATTATTTAATAAATAAACTGTTTTATTAAATTATGGTTATTATCACCAGTTAAAATGGCGTTAAATTAATAAAAACTGTTTTTCAATTATGATTTCCATAATGAAAGATTTCAATAAAACATGTCTAATGAACTAAATTAAATACATTATTGTGAATTAGATTAACAACTTTAAGAATAATAGAGTCCTAAGAAATGTTTCTTTTTATGATTTAATACAAATACATTACCAAAATGGTGGTAATCAAATAAAATGAAACAAACTTTTATCCTTTCATTCTTTTGGCAAAGCACTGCAAAACAGTTTTACTAAATTAAACCATGGATTTAAAAATATATTCTTAAATCATGTTTAAATTATGTGTTATTATTATTATTTTGACAAGTATTCTATTGTAGGCCTACAATAGTGATATATTTCTGTCACAATTTCATCTAGTTAAACCAAACGTTTATTTTGACCTGTTTTTAGAGTGTATTTGACAATGGTTTTTAATCAAATAAAATTATGAAAATGGTCATTAGGGGGTCTCAGATCAGCTCTGGAAATGTCCATGTCCAAATATGGTTTGTGGGACGTTAAAAACACCTCGAGCATTGCGTACTTGAATATGTATAGGCTAGTAGACGAAACGGCGCTGCTCAGTCACACAGAGATAGAACAGGCAGATCATATATTTCAATAGCAGTGTTTTGAGCTTTAATATTCACAGACAGATCATGTAGCGATTTGATTTATTGTACAGCTCTACTTTCGATGTATTAATCCATCCATCCGTTTGCGCGTGTTTTACGTGACATCTACGTTATACTGTAAATTAAATTGTCGTGACTGGATTCCCTCCTCAACACAGAAATCATTCGGCCTTAAGTTATAAACGTACATTAGCTTTATCCGCACAGAGGGTGTTCCCGAACATCTTCTATGTGTTTCCTCCTTTGCATTTTGTTTGCTAATTTGATATCCCCCAGGACAACACCCGGCTATTTAAGTATTGCCATACTATCCAGAAGTTCACGACGGCGTTTCGCTTTCAGCTGGGTCTGACGTCTATCTTGTCCGTCCGTCTCCATCTTTTTGTGATTTTTGCGTGTTCTCCCCATAGACTGTAAAAAAGTGTTCTCCCGCCCTTCAATTCAATGCAGTCGTTTCCGGATCGCAATTTTTTTTCACCCTTTGTATTATTTATTTTTACTCGGTAACGGATGTGGTTTAAAATGTAGCGAAGTACAATACTTCAAACAAAACATACTTAAGTAAAAGTAAAATTGCAGATTTTAAAAACTACTTAAAAAAAGTAGAAGTACACAGAAAAATTACTCAATTACAGTAACGCGAGTAAATGTAATTTGTTACTTTCCACCTCTGGTTTTGTTTTTGTAATTAGTGGTGCTCGCGGTAGCAAGGCATCACTATTGTTATTCTCCATACTTATTCTTCTTCTTCTTCCGGACAAAATTTTGACGCGCTTCTCCTCCCGCATCGTTTGTTACAGACCCATGAATGCGGCGTCAAATCGTACTGCTTATTCAGGAATGGTGTGTGCTATGATTTTTATAAGTGAAAAAGTAGCTGAAAAATCCCATTGACTTAACATTGTGGCAAACTTTAACGAGTCATAACTCCGAGCGAGGATTTCCCATGTCTTTTAATCTGAATGTCATAGAGGCATGGGGGTTGATTTATATCGTTTATACTGACAAGCACAAACGGGTTATCTTTTTTGGAGTATCATTGGCAGCTGCCAAGCCACTCCATAGCAACCAAACAGAGTACCCTAGCAACCATTTAGCAAGAGCTATATCTCTGCATCAGAACATCATAGAGACATGAGAGGGTGTTGGGTCTTTTGATTCGTGCTAGCAAACTGAGTTTCAACATGCTACAAGCAATTAGGTTGGGGTTAGAACATGATAAAAACAAGTTAAAATTGTGCTAGCATCATGCTAGCAATATGCTAATCATGTTAGTGTCATGCCAACGTAATGCTAATTGTGTTAGCATTATGCTAGCAAACATGCTAATCGTGTTATAATCGTGCTAGCAAAATGCTAATTGTGTAAGCATCGTCTAGCAAAATTATAATTGTGTTAGCATTGTGTTAACATGCTAATTGTGTTAGCTAATCATGCTAATCGTGTTAGCATTGTGCTAGCAACATTTTAATTGTATTAGCATCATGTTAACAAAATGCTAATCATGACAGCATCATGCTAGCAACATGCTAATTGTGCTAACATTGTGTTAACAACGTGATAATTGTGTTAGCATCATGCAAGCTACATGCTAATCGTGCTAGCTACATGCTAATTGTGTTAGCTAATCATGTTAACATTGTGCTACCAACATGCTAATCATGTTAACGTTGTGCTACCAAAACGCTAATTGTATTAGCATCATAGTAACAAAAGGCTAATCATGTTAGCATCATGCTATCAACATGTACATTCTAGTTTTCTTAGACACTTTAGATACAGTGTTATACAGCATTTAATAGTGATATTTGTCTGAAAACTATGGTAATTCAAAGTAATCGACACATTTTATTGTATAATACACCTACTAGCTGAAAAAAAAAAAAGAAAGCACTGTTTATTTCATTTGTATACTATATTGTATTTTGCACCTTTGTTATATACCTTTTTTATATCAATGATAAAATAATTAAATAAAATAGTGAAATCAGATTTTCATTTTCATCCATCCCCAACTTTGGCCTAAATAGTTTATCATTCTTTTTTTCCTTTATATATTTTATTAATTTGTAAGGCTGCATTTCTAAAATAGGGAATTAGTTTATCTGTACTGCTCAGTCTCTTTCAAAATATAAAAACCAACCTGAAAATTAATCATAAGATCGTGAATCATGATCCTGAAAAAAAAAAATTGTGATATGATATTTTTGCCGTATCGTCCACCCCTAGTCGCATGTGTTCCTCTTATTTGTATTACAAGTGTTTAGAAGTCTGGGGAATGTTAAAGTAAACTGGAAGACACTGATCATTTATGTTAGTTATCTATGAACATGTCTGAGCCCATAACATCTGCAGTAAAATCTTTTGCACATTTCTGAAGGTTTGTAAGCTGTTTAATCTGCATTTACTGCTTGTAATGTTTGTATGAAAATCAGTCCTATGTTCACATCAAACACCTGCTGTAACACACAGTGATACAGGAGATGAACACAGTGAGAATCATGATATCTGAAATTACATTAGAGGATCATTTATGATTCACCCTACACAGAATCAGATTCATATTGATATAGATCAGACTGTCAGATTCACTCACACTAATGACTGTCTGTCTTCAGCTGTTCCAGATCCAGGTCTGTCTGCAGGAGCTGTAGCAGGGATATGGGTTGTTGCTCTTCTGGTGATTGGAGCTGTTGTAGCTGCTGTTGCTGCTGTGATTTACTATCGCCGCCGGATCTCTGAACTAAAAAGACAATGGCGTAAGTATTACAGCACATAAAGCAAGAGAAAAATCCTGAGCATTATTATGCTACAGTAAATATTAAAAATATAAATGTTTTATAATGAAGGACTTTAAATACATTTTTATAACATTAAACACTTATTGTTTGTGTAGCAATGAAATGCACAGGTTTGGGTTAGGTTACAGTATTTATATCTAGCTTTAACATCAGAAGCCTGTGCAACGTCCCCATTTAGATCTCAAACAGATTTAGTGCACTTTTCATCTGGTCAGGTTCAGCTCAGGCTGGTTATGATGCTTTTCATACCAATGAAATGGAAACATATAGAATAGAAATTTTAAAATGTAATTTATTTTTATTTAATATTTCTTAATAGAAAAGTTATAGATTTATTTTAACTGATAAGAAATGCAGAGCAGTAGCTTCAGAGTGTCCCAAATGTCAAAATAATAAACAGAACCATATCACGCAAAACCAGATGAAAAACAGAAATGAAAATAAAAATACAAAAGCCTTCTCTGACTATCTAACATGAAACACATTTACACATTTAGCAGATACTTTTGTTTAAAAAGAAGCATCCAATGATGAGTACAACACAAAACATGAATATTTGCGAAGTATATCAGAGAATGTGTTTGTTTATATTGTCTTGTGGAGTGAGTGTGAATGTGGTTTAGTGTTACAGGCTTTAATGATCAATCATTGAGCAGGGTCAGATGTGGGGCAGTTGATCATGATGATTTTATTTATTTATCAGCTAATGTCTGTTCTGTGTTTCTCTGTCTCTGTTTTCTGCTGTGACATGAAGGTCGTATGCTGTCAGTGACTGAGGGAGAATCTGTCCCTCTAACCCCTTTATTCCGTGGTATTAAAATACTTAAAGACGACCACACACAGTGGAGGTTTGGAGGTGCTCTTATAGCTGAAAGAGGAGCCGATGGAAAGATCACTCTACATGATGGGATGCTCAAAGGCCGATTGCAGCTGGACAGAGTTTCTGGATCTCTGATCATCAAAGAAACCAAACTCACAGACTCTGGACCTTATGAACTACGGATCATCAGATCAGAACATGAATTATTGACGACATTCAATGTTTCTGTCTTTGGTGAGTTACTCAAATCTTTGTGTAATAATGATGTTATGTTAGATCAACACTGTGTGAATCATTTAAATGAAGGACTCTGAGTTTGTATGACAAGCAGATGAATCATGTGATCAGATATTATCTTTGTAATGACTTGTTTTTGTTCATTTATTTTCACTTTCGCTCTGTACTTGATTCAGTTATAGTTTATGTGTAGTAGGCATGTGCCGGTATCAAATTTTCATGTTGCGATTAATAGCTGAAGCTTTTATCACGGTATACGGTATTATCACGATATTGAAATAAGTTGCAAAATATGTTTTGTCATACTACTACAGTTTAAATCACTTTCTTATAACAAAAGAACCAAACATTTAAATACAATAAAGCAATACACAAAAATGTATAAAGTAAACAAATATTTAAAACAGATTAAAGTGCAAAAGATTTATAAAGAACAATAGGTATGCTGAAATGTACGTTTAACATAGATTAATACATGCTGTAGAAGTATTTTTCATTGTCAGTTTGTTAATGAAGGAACTAATGTTAAATACTGGAGCCTTGTAGAGTGTGTGATTGAACAACAGTCAGAACATATTCAAACAATATCTAGGGCATGTAATTTAGTCCAGATTAAAATATAAAATGCAAGTTTGAAAATTAATAGCCTTAAGTCTTTAAGTATTATGTATTAGATTACTGGGGAAACGGCTGCATTTCTGCTGTTCCGTCAGCGCCCTCTGCTGTCGAAGAATGAATGTGCACTTCAGCGTGTCTCCTCATTCCGCCATGTGCTCGGCTCATGCACGGTCTATTTACCACGTTCCTCTTTGACGTGTTGTTCATTTTAAACGGTTGATGGGTAAAGTATTCTTAAAATTCATTCAAAAAATCTGAAAAATTCGTAATAAATAATTATTCACGGTATTTTGAAGTGCCCACGATAACAATATTGTGCATGTTCATTATTGCGGTATATCGTATTACCGTTTACCGGCACATGTCTAATGTGTAGCATTCAGCACAAGTATTGAAACATAAGGCAAACCGGCTGTTCGAAATCGCCCCCATACCCTTAAATAGGGCACTATTTGAGTGAACATCCATTTGTAGTGGTGTCCGAAACAATAGTGGACGTTTTTGAGTGCACTCATTCAATCCCACAATGCACCACAATAACGAGTGTACAGATGTGCGCGCTGGAGAATATGCTTGTTTGATGCACCAGCGCTGCGCAGACCGATCAGCGCATGACAGTAAAGTCCCGCGAGAGCGTTTCGAGAGCAAACGAGAAACAACTCCTTATGCTTTTGAATCGCTCTCACTCTCAATCATTTACATTTACATTTATGCATTTGGCGGACGCTTTTATCCAAAGCGACTTACATTGCATTGCATTACATTTAGCCAGTTCTTGCTTTCCCTGGGAATCGAACCCATGACCTTGGCGTCACTAGCTCTACAGTTTGAGCTACAGGAAAGACTGTACCAGACAGTGAACTCTCAACGCACTGAGAGTCGCTCTGAATGAATTAACTTACCGCTGTCCGAATCGCCCCATGTACCCTCATTCTCCATTACTCCACTACTCCAAAAACGAGCCAACAAGCTTAAAGTTAACCCTATAGCTTTTTACTTGTGTGGCACTGAACTTACTTGGAAAGGGTAATGAATAATAAAGTAACTCATAAGCATTTAATTTAAAAATAAATACTTAAAATTTTTATGAACAAATTTTATAGTATAAAATAGCCTATATATAGTGTAGTATATATTTTATACTATATAGTAGGCTACTATTTATACTATATTACATGGCACCAGAAGCAAAAAATGTGGGTGGGTCCTTTCACAGAAAATTTTTACTGGAGTAGATGCAATTCACATTAAGTACAAATTTATCGGCTTGTTTACTAAACGTTGAGGCAGACAAAACTACGGAAAACTCAAAATCTTACGCAGCAACAATAGTGTAGGGGTAAGACGCATGAAGTCAAGATTTGACACAAATCGACCCATGGTTACAATCCGCCTTTTGCTGAACTCGCTCTGATCCTTTTTCCCATCACATATCAGATCGGAAAGGCATTTATTTTCAATGAAAATGAAGAAAATATTAGAAAAGTGAAAATAAAGCTTCTAATGCGTTTAATCAGTGTTTATCAGGGTGTGTAAACAGACATGTGCTCAATTAGAGCCGATAAAAGTGAGTGGGTCCAATATTATTGGTCTTAAAAAGTGTGAGTTGATACCATCTGGCGAAACTCGGGAATTCATTCAATGCACGGCGCGACTCTCAGTGCATTATGGGTATTCTCTAGCCGTCGAGCATACATCGGTTGTAAACTCGTTATTGTGATGCATTGTGGGATTGAATGAGTGCACTTAATAACGTCCACTATGATTTCGGACACCACTAAATGGCTGTTCCCTCAAATAGTGCCCACAGCTGAATCAATCATCCATCCATCTTCCGAACCGCACTAGTCCAGCGCAATATCATGCAAACAGGTATAAATTCCTTTTTAAAATTATTATTATATTTTTTGATTAAGGTTTATACATGCTAGTTTCCGTGGCAGAGTTCATGATAAATCTTTTCATTATTACTGGAGCTGCCGGTTTGCTACCTTCAAATAAACCTCAAGCACAAACTGCAAAAACGGCAGCCTTTCCGGCGCACTTAGTGTCCGAAATCACTCACTCGTTTTCAAAGTGGAATATATGAGTGGACTAATGTAGGGAATAGTGAATGAGGGTATAGGGGGCGATTTCAACACAGCCAAGATATTATGCTGTGTGTTTAATTTCAAATCACTTAAAAATCAACAGAGTATTGATAAACTCTTTCCCCGCAAGCGTTTTTTTTTTTTAAGTTGCCAGTCAGCGGCAGTATTTTGATAGTTTTCACCCAAATGTCATGACCCCCAGAATATTTTGTATGAATATATGAACGTACAATATATCAATAGAAAGAACAGAGCCTCTGTTTTTAAACAAAAAGACAAAAAAATTATTCTACACTCTAAAAAAAAAAGTCTCGTAATCATTAGGGAACCTTTTTTAGTGCTATATAGCACCAATTTTGGTGCTTCAGTGGTTCTTCAGAGGTGCTATATAGCACCTTAGTCAAAGAACCGGTGAAGAACCTCTGAAGAACCGCTGAAGAACCACTGAAGCACCAAAAATGGTGCTATATAGCACTAAAAAAGGTTCCCATATGATTACGAGCCAAGAACTATTTTTGGTGCCATATAGAACCTTTTTTTTTTTTGAGTGTAGCTTCAGGCATTCTTTTTTTTTATCAACACTTAGATGTGCCCACAAGCAACATTTTAAACAAAACATTTTTGTCAAAGACTCCAGATCAGTCGCTTCATCAACACCAGGGCCGTGCAGAGAGTTCTTCAGAGGCAGGGGCTCAAATGTAAAAAAGGGGCAATATGTATATATATATATAAGATGTCTCTTATTCTAATCAAGCCTGCATTTATTTAATCAAAAATACAGAAAAAACGGTAGTCTAATATTGTGAAATATTACATTGTTCTTTTTAACTTTTTATTAATCAAAGAATCTTGAAAAGAGTATCACAGTTTCAATCATTGACATGAAATCCTCATATTAGAATGATTTCTGAATGATCATGTGACACTGAAGAGTGGAGTAATGATGCTGAAAATCCAGCTGTGATCACAGGAATAAATTACATTTTAAAGTTTTTTTAAAATAGAAAACCATTATTTTAATAATATTTCACAATGTTGCTGTTTTTTATCAAATAAATGCAGGCTTTATGAGCATAAGATTCTTCTTTCATAATGCTGCATAATCATCAAAAATGGTAATATAATAAAGTCCTTTCACGTAACCATTTCGCCAGCCTACACTTCACATAATAGGCCTGTAGGTGCTGGTGGCACTTGGGCTTCATTAACTTTGATAGTTTCATGAAATAGTAAATGGTGTAGCCTATAGCAATATACATAAATACAAGTGAATTTAACACTACTTACCATTAACGCGACTTTTGATGCTGTGGTTTTGTGCAGGGATTTGTTTGTTGTCAGTTAACATCCATTTAGTCAGTGATGCAATTTATAAAATGAGACAAACCGCAGGAAATCGTTCCAAAAACGTTAGTTCATCTGTCCATGTAATTGTCAACCGATTTATGAATAAGAACAGAAAATTACCGCTCCATTTCACATGCCCAATGGAATTTGAAACTTGTTCTGCCAGATCACGATTGGTTGGTGTATATACATGACAAACGGGCATTGATGAATTGTGTAATATTTTAAAATATATAATATATGTAGATTTGTAGCTAAATTAACATATTAGCTTTGATTATGGATGAAAAAAAAAAGATTGGTTTACTTTTTTCCCGTAAGGCCACACACTCTCTGAAAGAACCATATTTGGCTCGAGAGCCGTTTCCGAACAGTGGAAAATCAGCTGTCAATCAAAACGCACGCAACCCATAGCAACGCGTTATAGCAACGCTTCAACAGAAATTGTCTGACTTTTGAGCCGTTCGTTACTATTGTATGCATTGTCATGTTATTATAATCACATTTATTTATTTTTATTGACCACGATATTATCATTGATATTTGTCTGAGAGGGGCACTTTTGATTAATTTTGAAAAAGGGCAGGGGCTCGAGCACCCAAACATACCTTCACAGGACGTTAAACGCACAAGAAAACAGATGAGAAAGAAAACAAAAGACTTTTGAACTCAGACACTGTGGGCGCGGTTTTAATAGATAAAGGCAATTTGGATTATGCTCAGTAAACAACTCTGTCAGGTACTGATGAGCAAGATTGTGTGAGGCTTTGTAGACAAACGATACAATTTAAAATTCAATACGATATTGAATCGGTAGCCAGTGAAGTGAATGTAAAATCGCAGCAATGTGGTCCCTTTTTCGACTGCCCGTGAGCAAACGGGCAGCAGCATTTTGGACCAGTTGAAGTCTATGAATAGATGAGACAGGCAGCCCGTGATACAGCGAATGGCAGTAATCAAGCCGTGATGAAATAAAAGCAGGAATTACTATCTCAAAATTCGTCCTGCTTAGGAAGGGTTTAACTTTCGCTAATCTTCGGAGGTGGTAAAAGCTGGAACTGACAACAGAATTAATTTATTTGCTCAGTTTTAATCCACTGTCAAGATTAAAACCCAGATCTTTAGCAACAAAAGAACCATATGGGCTGAGAGAACCAAAATCAACAGTGCTTAGATCAGTTTTTTCAGTAGGCCCAAACAAGACAGTTTGTGTTTTTTCTTCGTTCAGGTGCAGAAAATGATTGGATAGCCAAGTTTTCAAATCTTAAAGACAGTCAATTAATTGATTTATGGCAGACCTGTCGTTATGCTTAATTGGTATATACAGTTGCGGATCATCAGCCTAGCAATAATAGGATACCCCATATTTCCTAAATACGGTGCCAAAGTTAAACCCTGAGGGACACCACATGTAGCATGCGCAACAGAAGAAGAGTGCTTCCCTATGTTTACTGAAAATCTTCTGTTGGACTGGAAGGACTGAAACCAGTCAAGCCCGGTGCCTCTAACACCTTTGCAGCGCTCTTAAGTGAGACAGCAAGTTTTAGAAGATGTGTAATAGCGCCCCCTACCGTATAACAGAGAATTCAGTCAATGGCGGAGGAAGAGTTAATGAGCTTCAGGACAGGGACCCATTTTCCCACATGAATTACTCAGTTACCAGGATTTTACTGTTGACGATTTGATATGATCCAGGATTATTAGGTTCTTTGAAGCTCATCCCGGAGTTGTTGTCATAGCAACAGGTCCATACGCTCAGACACTGTTACTTTATTATAAGTGTACCCCATAATAACAGAGACAATAATAATTTTTAATAATAATAATTTCAAAATTAATTAGTAAATTATATTATATTGTGTAGTCTATCATAATTCACTCATTGAGAGATTTTTTCGTGAGGGAATAATTAATTAATACTTAAAGGGACAGTTCACCCAAAAAATGAAAATTCTGTCATCATTTACTCACCCTCAAGTTGTTCCAAACCTGTATGAGATTCTTTGTTCTGCTGAACACAAAAGAAGATATTTAGAAGAATGTGTGTAACCAAGCAGAGAGAGCAACCATTGACTACCATAGTATTTCTTTCCTACTATGGTAGTCAATGGTTGCTCTCTCTGCTTGGTTACAAAATTCTTCACTCTATCTTCTTTTGTGTTCAGCAGAACAAAGAATCTCATACAGGTTTGGAACAACTTGAGGGTGAGTAAATGATGACAGAATTTTCATTTTTGGGTGAACTATCCCTTTAATTTTACACACACAATGTACAGTTAGTATGAGCTGTGCATTAATTTGAACAGTTATTATGGGAGTGGCTTAATGCAGCGCAGGAGATGCAGATCACTTAGTAAAAAATGTTCTTGACCCTTAAGAAACTTTAATGAACTGGGAACTGAGGCCATTTGATTTTTGATAATATATTGATACTGACATTTAGATAAATATATAATGAGATTACATTTATTTGATTTATAAAATCAGTAAAAAATTATCCATGTGGCTTTCAATGCTTTTTATTATGGTCCATTTGTTTTCTTGTTCTGATTTCTGTTGTGTTTTTCTATGTGCAGCTAAGACAAATGAGACAAAGATTGAGATGGTGAATGAGGGAGATTCTGTTACTCTGACGTCTGAAGTTACTGGAATAGAGAGAGAAGATCAGATACTGTGGAAGTTTGGACTTGAAGACTCTCTCATAGCACAAATCAAAGAAGGGACCACGGAAATCTTTCCATCTGCTGTGGGGAGATTCAGAGACAGACTGAAGCTGGATCAGAACGGATCACTGACCATCACAGAGATCAGACCCAAAGACGCTGGACTTTATGACCTGTACATCACCAATCGTGGAAATAACTCAATTAAATTATTCAAGGTCGAAGTCTTTAGTGAGTAAATCAAAATTTTCGGTATAATAATGATCTTATTTTAGATCAACACTGCCTGTCAGACATTTAGATTAAAGACTGAATCTGTATGACGAGTACTAATCGTAGACTTCCTGATCACTATGTGTGTATTATTGTAAATGGTTGTGTTAATATTAAAAACATTGAAATGCACTGATACATTCAAAATCAACTCCTCCTTACTATATATTCAAAAGAAAAGCTTTTCTTTAATATGATCTGTCTCATGTGTTTTCTTTCAGAACCCAAAGATAACAAAAATAACGCAGAGGAGGGGATGCTTTTGAAGCGTGTAGGCGGTTCCTGACTCCTGACTGTGACATTATCAACATTCAGAATCAATCCAAATCAGATTTCTCCTCATGTGAGCATCTGAAATCCCGTATGAACGAGCTCTCGCTGTGTTTGTGTGCGGTCGAGCTGTGCAGTTAAACAACTGTAAAAAACACAAACATTTCATTCACTGATCTGTAGACTAACTCTCATCTTTATTTGATTCTCCAATGTATATCTAATCAAAATCTCACATTTCACACCTGTTACTCATTATATAATGCAACTAACCACTTATTGTTAGCTCTGATGAGCTGTATCATGTTTATATATTACACCAGAATGTGTGGACTAACCCAGTATTTCTCTGACTAATGTGTGTTTTTCATATAACATGTTCATGTTCAATCCTAATCAGATCAGTGACACTTTAACAGTCTCATCACTTCTAGAAGTTTCTAAAAACACGTGAGTTTGTGTTTAATTGAAGAAGCTTCAGTGTCACTTTGACTGTTCATCTCTGTGTGAAAACTCTGTGTGACGCTTTTATTGCAGAAAATATCTGCACATTTATATTACTTTAGTATTATTTAGCTTTACACGATTTGCTTGTGTTATAATATGTGCCTTGTTTTTATTAAACATAATTGCACTTATATTGTATCCTCTATATTTTGTATTATCTGAAGTAAATCCGCCCATCTGTCTCTGATCAGATGTGAATGTAAAATTGTAAACTCTGAATATTTTCACTGTTGTGACATTGATTTCTGATCGTTCTTTATTTCATTTTATTAGAGAAGCTTCAGTGTCACTTTGACTGTTGATCTCTGTGTGAAAACTCTGTGTAACGCTTTTAATGCAGAAATGATCTGCACATTTATATTACTTTAGTATTATTTAGCTTTACACGATTTCATTTTATTAGAGAAGCTTCAGCTGGAATCTTTTGTATTTGCTATTTTGAGCCGGACGCACAGCGTTCACTTCATGCGGTTACTGAATAAAACAATAAAAATAAACCCACAGAAAAATAAAATGCTCATCCTTACATCCTCTCAGATTGGTTCTTCAGAATGTCACACTGATGTATAAAGAAATAATAAAGTTGCTCAGAATAAATAAAAAGCCTGGTAAAAACAAAAGTATGATGTAAAAGAAATAACACCGATATATATAATATACATCAACACACAAAAACCTAAGGAGAGGATTACAACATTCAGAACACTTTTTTAAAACATTTTTAATAATAATGTAATATTTCATTCTCTGCTTGTGAATTAAGTGTTAATGTGAGTTATAAACATTTTAAGCATAAGTTTATAAGGAAATTGCGATGAATGAGCTGTTTCGATGCTCATCCACTAGTTGGCGCTCCAGTGTCATCGTGTCTCTTTTATTCAACAGTCTTTGCTTTTTTCCATGCATTTTTTTTTCATATTGCAGCTCTACAACATGTTAATTGAAAACTAAACACATTAATATTGGGTTACAGTTACTGCTGTTGTTCATAGTTCGGCCACAGTGAGGCGCCACTAACACTGGTAAGAAATCAACCTGTACTTCCCAAAATGTAGGGTGCATTATATTTTAGTAAATTTCTCTAACATCATACATGTCACAGTTTTACAGTCTGGAGATCCTGTAAAGAACACATTCAGGGCTTTTCAGAGATACCACACGTGTGGAGGTTTCAACATGACAACATCTCCATGGTGTTTAAACATGACTGACAATAATATAGTGATCACATTTAGCACTCTTATGGATATATATTGTAATTGTCATTTAAATCAGATGAATGTTTAATTTTTTTGTCATAAATCAACATCTCAGGAAAGTGTTATGGGGTTTCTGTTACAAAACAGGCATTGATTCATCATGTCCACTGTAGAGACACCAGGACTTCAATCATTTTGGGAGACACAAGTGAATAGAGAAAGAAATTATACATCAATATTCCTATGAAATATTAGATATTATTATGATGTCCCCAATTATTACTCCCATTATTACACTTCTTTTTTCATTACATGTTGCTCCAAAAACACATTAATATCCAGATTAGGTATAATTAATGTATTAAAAATGTATATTTAAAACTTGCAATAAACATTTAGCCATTTTTTTAACAGCTGACAAAGAAATACAATATCACGAGTAATGTAGCAGATTTACTTTTACAGATTTACACGCACACTCTGAGGAAAGTGTCACTCACGATTATAATCCAACCGACCGATGATCTCTATCATACTGAATACTAACTGCGTGACAACCGACTGATCATCTCTATCGTACTGCATAACTGCGTGACAACCGACTATCATCTCTATCGTACTGCATACTAACTGCGTGACAACCGACTGATCATCTCTATCATACTGAATACTAACTGCGTGACAACTGACCGATCATCTCTATCGTACTGAATACTAACTGCGTGACAACCGACTATCATCTCTATCGTACTGCATACTAACTGCGTGACAACCGACTGATCATCTCTATCATACTGAATACTAACTGCGTGACAAATGACTGATCATCTCTATCGTACTGAATACTAACTGCGTGACAACCGACTATCATCTCTATCGTACTGCATACTAACTGCGTGACAACCGACTGATCATCTCTATCATACTGAATACTAACTGCGTGACAACCGACTGATCATCTCTATCATACTGAATACTAACTGCGTGACAAATGACTGATCATCTCTATCGTACTGAATACTAACTGCGTGACAACCGACTATCATCTCTATCGTACTGCATACTAACTGCGTGACAACCGACTGATCATCTCTATCATACTGAATACTAACTGCGTGACAACCGACTGATCATCTCTATCATACTGAATACTAACTGCGTGACAAATGACTGATCATCTCTATCGTACTGAATACTAACTGCGTGACAACCGACTATCATCTCTATCGTACTGCATACTAACTGCGTGACAACCGACTGATCATCTCTATCATACTGAATACTAACTGCGTGACAACCGACTGATCATCTCTATCATACTGAATACTAACTGCGTGACAACCGACTGATCATCTCTATCGTACTGAATACTAACTGCGTGACAACCGACTGATCATCTCTATCGTACTGCATAACTGCGTGACAACCGACTATCATCTCTATCATACTGAATACTAACTGCGTGACAACCGACTGATCATCTCTATCATACTGAATACTAACTGCGTGACAACCGACTGATCATCTCTATCATACTGAATACTAACTGCGTGACAACCGACTGATCATCTCTATCGTACTGCATAACTGCGTGACAACCGACTATCATCTCTATCGTACTGCATACTAACTGCGTGACAACCGACTGATCATCTCTATCGTACTGAATACTAACTGCGTGACAACCGACTGATCATCTCTATCGTACTGAATACTAACTGCGTGACAACCGACTGATCATCTCTATCGTACTGCATACTAACTGCGTGACAACCGACTGATCATCTCTATCATACTGAATACTAACTGCGTGACAACCGACTGATCATCTCTATCGTACTGCATACTAACTGCATGACAACCGACTGATCATCTCTATCGTACTGCATACTAACTGCGTGACAACCGACTGATCATCTCTATCGTACTGCATAACTGCGTGACAACCGACTATCATCTCTATCGTACTGCATACTAACTGCGTGACAACCGACTGATCATCTCTATCATACTGAATACTAACTGCGTGACAACCGACTGATCATCTCTATCATACTGAATACTAACTGCGTGACAACCGACTGATCATCTCTATCGTACTGCATAACTGCGTGACAACCGACTATCATCTCTATCATACTGAATACTAACTGCGTGACAACCGACTGATCATCTCTATCATACTGAATACTAACTGCGTGACAACCGACTGATCATCTCTATCATACTGAATACTAACTGCGTGACAACCGACTGATCATCTCTATCGTACTGCATAACTGCGTGACAACCGACTATCATCTCTATCGTACTGCATACTAACTGCGTGACAACCGACTGATCATCTCTATCGTACTGAATACTAACTGCGTGACAACCGACTGATCATCTCTATCGTACTGAATACTAACTGCGTGACAACCGACTGATCATCTCTATCGTACTGCATACTAACTGCGTGACAACCGACTGATCATCTCTATCATACTGAATACTAACTGCGTGACAACCGACTGATCATCTCTATCGTACTGCATACTAACTGCGTGACAACCGACTGATCATCTCTATCATACTGCATACTAACTGCGTGACAACCGACTGATCATCTCTATCGTACTGCATACTAACTGCGTGACAACCGACTGATCATCTCTATCGTACTGCATAACTGCGTGACAACCGACTATCATCTCTATCGTACTGCATATTAACTGCGTGACAACCGACTGATCATCTCTATCATACTGAATACTAACTGCGTGACAACCGACTGATCATCTCTATCGTACTGAATACTAACTGCGTGACAACCGACTGATCATCTCTATCGTACTGCATAACTGCGTGACAACCGACTATCATCTCTATCGTACTGAATACTAACTGCGTGACAACCGACTATCATCTCTATCGTACTGCATACTAACTGCGTGACAACCGACTGATCATCTCTATCGTACTGAATACTAACTGCGTGACAACCGACTGATCATCTCTATCGTACTGCATACTAACTGCGTGACAACCGACTGATCATCTCTATCGTACTGAATACTAACTGCGTGACAACCGACTGATCATCTCTATCGTACTGCATACTAACTGCGTGACAACCGACTATCATCTCTATCGTACTGCATACTAACTGCGTGACAACCGACTGATCATCTCTATCGTACTGCATACTAACTGCGTGACAACCGACTATCATCTCTATCGTACTGCATACTAACTGCGTGACAACCGACTGATCATCTCTATCGTACTGCATACTAACTGCGTGACAACCGACTATCATCTCTATCGTACTGAATACTAACTGCGTGACAACCGACTGATCATCTCTATCGTACTGCATAACTGCGTGACAACCGACTGATCATCTCTATCGTACTGCATACTAACTGCGTGACAACCGACTATCATCTCTATCGTACTGCATACTAACTGCGTGACAACCGACTGATCATCTCTATCGTACTGCATACTAACTGCGTGACAACCGACTGATCATCTCTATCGTACTGAATACTAACTGCGTGACAACCGACTGATCATCTCTATCGTACTGCATACTAACTGCGTGACAACCGACTGATCATCTCTATCGTACTGCATACTAACTGCGTGACAACCGACTGATCATCTCTATCGTACTGCATACTAACTGCGTGACAACCGACTGATCATCTCTATCGTACTGCATACTAACTGCGTGACAACCGACTGATCATCTCTATCGTACTGCATACTAACTGCGTGACAACCGACTGATCATCTCTATCGTACTGCATAACTGCGTGACAACCGACTGATCATCTCTATCGTACTGCATACTAACTGCGTGACAACCGACTATCATCTCTATCGTACTGCATACTAACTGCGTGACAACCGACTGATCATCTCTATCGTACTGCATACTAACTGCGTGACAACCGACTGATCATCTCTATCGTACTGCATACTAACTGCGTGACAACCGACTGATCATCTCTATCGTACTGAATACTAACTGCGTGACAACCGACTATCATCTCTATCGTACTGAATACTAACTGCGTGACAACCGACTGATCATCTCTATCGTACTGCATAACTGCGTGACGTCAGATAGGCCTATAGTATACAAACCAGCGCGCGCTTTTGCTACCCTATTACACGCACTGAATAAACGGGAGTGAAAGTGAAACATAAAGCACATTGTGGTCAACTGTACTAAATAATAGCAACACTAACATAACTTTGGGGCCTTTTCTACAACTTCATTTGGACAACTTTAAAGGCGATTTTCTCAATATTTAGATTTTTTTTGTCCTATTATAACAAACTATTAATCAATGGAAAGCTTATTTATTCAGCTTTCAGATGATGTTTAAATCTCAATTTAAAAAAATGTACCCTTATGTTATGACTGGTTTTGTGGTCCAGGGTCACACGTGTGTGTTATTAGATTCAGTGTTGAAAAAGATACAAATGAAGTCTAACCCATTCGGTGCCATGTTTGTTGTGCATTTATGTCAGGTTGTTGTAAATGAAAATAATTTTAAACAAACTTGACTGTCTTTGTCTTAATTTACTGTTTAACACAGTTCTCAATTTGTTGTTTGGATTGTAGCCTCACAATGTACAATACAGTGCAGACTGTTATTCATCAGAGAAACTTTGGATGCTGTTCTTCATTTAGTGATGTAGTGTCTCAGGAATGATCTGTAGTGTTTATGTTTTCACTGCTGTGTGTATGATCTGAAAGCATTGTTTGATTTTGAGCATCGATACAAAGGTTGAGGCAATTGTTTGATTTTGCCAGAAGAGTCAGAGTCAGAGGTTCTCTGAATGTAGTTTGAAGATATTTTTTGTGTTTAAGATTCTGAGAAAGTGGATGATGGTTTCAAGAAATGTGTTTTAGCAATTAAAAAAAAAAAACCTGTAATGATGAATGTGTCCATGTGTGGATTTGACTTCTTATGATGTCATGCTAAATAAATCTGAGGCGGCTGCACTCATGACTGTGCTGCAAGATGATGGAAACTCAGACGTCACGCCCTCGGACCGTTGGCTGAGATTCTGATGCATATGGCATAACATATTGGAAAGACTTTGGGATATTCTCTCTGTTTAAGAGAGTTATTGCTTGTTTGACTTCTACAGGATGTCCAGGAGACGTGTGTGTGTGTGTGTGTGTGTGTGTGTGTGTGTGTGTGTGTGTGTGTGTGTGTGTGTGTGTGTGTCATGTTCTTTAATCGTCCTCTTGGAAACAAAGTCGTCGTGGCGTGTACTAAAGTGTACTAAAATAAAAATCATCACCTGAGTAGCCTACATTAGCCATAGACAGTAAAACAATTGGACACAGCGACCCCATGGACTTCACGGAGAAAAATTGAAGTCATGTAGAAGCACTCACTTCCTGATGGCTGAGCATACAGCCACAAGGCAAATTTATACTTCTGCGCCGAGAGTACGCCGTAGGCTACGCACGTAGCCGACGCCGTCGTGAGCATTTATACTTCTGCGCTGTTGTCTGCGTCAATGTGCAATTACACATGCAGACGCTAGTAGGCAGTGTCCTCGGGCAGCTTGTTGTGTAGAATGTGTACATTCATGTCTGAATATCAGCTGCAGTGAGAGAGCGATTTTTCTTGCAGCTTGAGTTGTTGTATCGAATACAAATTAAGCATCTCTTGTTGATTAGTAAAGTTAAATAAGGTGATCTGGCGCTGGAATGCGTTTGTGAAATCATGCAGAGCTTGTGGCCGCTGTTTTCAGTAGTGGTGGCTCGAGCAATCGATTGCTGTTGCGGAGACTTCATTCACGAAAATGTGTCCCTTTTCTTGATTTGCAATCACTGATTAACATCTTTGAATTTAATGAGAAAATAAATCAACTATACTCAGCGGATCTATGTATTTATTTACTACCATAAAGAATCGCTGGACTACAAAATATTGTGTTATAGCAGACGTAAGGAACTATCATCCCATTTCTGGACACACACACACACACACACTCCTATCGCAGATTTTTTATTTATTTATTGACCTGAGGGAGGGGTTCTGGCAGACCAATCACAGCGCTTGCGGTCCGCGTAGAATTGACGCGTTGTTACATTTTTGGAGAGGTGCGCGTCAGGGTATGCGTTTAGTACGCCGTACCTTCTGCGTGCACTCGACGCAGAAGTATAAATTGGCCTTCAGACTGAGCTTGACGACGTAGATGTGACGTGAGCAACCTGTCTGACAGTTGTAAGTCCTCTAGTAGTTGTGCAAAGTGAAATCTGAATCACGTTGTTGAAATATTTTGTCCCGTTGCTTTTGGCTCTCTATATGGTCTTCTCCCCATGCTTCTCCATTGACTTTATCGGACTTTATACCTCTACTTCCCCCCGATTGCCTCATAGACAGTAAAAGATTGCCTGCGAGCTTCTCCTCGGGTCTATACGGTACAGCGCGACAGAGTCGCATGGTAATGACGCAATCGTTAGCCTATGTTTTACAAAAACGGCTTCTACGGGGCGATAGTGTAAGATACAAGGTAATGGAGCATTTTATACATTGTCGTGTTTGTTTAGAAATAAACAATGGACAAATGGAGTCTTTAAACGCCTCAGATGTAAAGATATTCGCTGTCAAAGTGAGGCCAAAATGAATGGGAGTCAATGGGATGCTAACAGCAGGTGATGGCTTGGTTAGCAATGGCTGCCCCTATGGAAGGTACGCTTTCCGGGGGCTGGATTACCCATAGATATCCATAATAAAGGCTAGATGTCTCGTGCGCGCTGCTGGCCAATGGAGATCGACGTCCGCACCTGGCGGCCATCTTGTCACAGGCAGCTCGCTCACTCGTAACATTGTTTTCATGGGTGCTTGCACTTTTAAAATAACCATAACTTGCTCAATTTTCTACCGATTTTCAAACTGTTTGGTTCGTTATAAACGTCAGAGATGTAGTTATGACACTGCATACTTATGAAGAAAATTATTCATAATTTGTTCAAGCATCCATAATTATAACCACGTTAATAACGTTTGTAAGAAACCAAATCATTTGTAAATCTGTCAAGATTTCAGTGAGATAAGAGTATTTGTGTTCATGCAGATCATCAGGTACCACAGAGCCCTGCCTGTGACAAGATGGCCGCCGGTGATGACATTAGAGACTCCGCCGTAAGACATCTAGCCTTTATTATGGATATCTATGGGATTACCCCCTTGACATTAGCCCACTACTTCTCGATGCTTTTTCCTGATGATTTATAAAACAATTACTCCGAGTCGCCCTCTGTCGTTTCTAAGAATAGCACAACGGCGAGCGCGTCAAGTATAAACGCCTTGTCCGTTTGGGGAGGAGCGCGCACAGTCAGCGGAGGCTCGCGCTGTGGAGCTAGGCTAAAGTATAAACAAGGCTTGAGAGCGTCAGATTCGCGTCATGTTCGGCAGCGGCAGATCTTTCAGTGACAGCAGCCGTGCTAATGATTAATATAGCTTTTAATTACTGTAATGTTGAATGTATCATTGTTTAAAAAATCACTTTCAGAGACATTAGCAGTAGCAGGGTTGCCAACTATCTCGCATTTGGCGTGATACTCACGCTTTCAGGCTCTGTCTCACGCTGCCCAACTTAATCTCACACCAAATTGCCAAACCTGCTTTTGATATTAAACAAAGTCTAAGCTAAGCTAAGCTAAGTTTTAATGCGAAATTCAAACAATAAATAGCGTTTTGGCGCTAATATGGCATAACAGTTAAAGCCAGAGTGTTGAAAAACGGAGTTGCGACATGCTCTCTCATCTCGCGGTCGCGCGCGGTCACGAGCTTCACGGAGCGCTCAATACTTCTAGCGCTGTGTCAATACATTTGAATGGCTTGATACACAATAGCTTTACTTTACAGGTGTTTGCAGCAAGTTTTGGTAAACATTACTGCATAGTGTGCATTGATTATTACGTCAACCATACAAGATTGTTTTATAATGGAGAGTGATGGAGATGCAACATTGTTAACATTAATGTTAATGTTTTTCTTGTATTTAGCCCTCAGGTATTCCTGACTAATTGGTCACACTCATACTCATTGATGGTCAAATGTGGCCATACACCTTCACTATTTTTCAATTGAATAAATGTTCTATATTTTAGTTCAATAATATTTATGGAATATTTTGGTACTAAATACTATTTGTGCAATAATTATGGTCCATTAATGACCACTTAAAATATTTTTCTTCTAATATTTGTATTATTTATATTACAATTAGTGTAGTTCTTAAGGTTAAATTAGAGAATTCTTATTCAAAGAGGCAAATTAGAGTCATTTTGTGGCTCGAAACATAATTTCCATTTGTAATGCCATTACCCACTATGTGCCTTCATAGCTCTTTAATCAATATACATGTATCTAATCTGGTTGCTCAAAAAAGTATTGCAGTTTTGCATTTTAATAAATATTTAGATATGATCAAACACTTGATTTCTTTAAATGCGAAATTTTAAAATGTTAATAACGTACATATCCTTATTTCCTTATATGTACAATAGGCTATGAATTGATACTGAAATCGAAATCGATATACCGTCGAATACCGTCAGCCCCTCAACAACCCCCAAAAACGCATGTTTTTAATCGCGATTAATTACAAAAAAGTGTGATTCATTCGTTTATTTAAAACAATTGACAGCACATTGTACAAATCTTTTTTTTCAATCTTTTTTTTTTAAATATAAAAGTATAACTATATAAAAACAGCCACACGTGGATTTTGATGATGATGATGATGGTGGTAATGATGATGATGTTTCATGCCCAGCTCCAGTTCCTTTTAAAATATATTTAATGTATGATGTATTATCTTTTACTTAATAGGATGTCCTACTTTAGCTGAATGCTACTGAAGTATTTTATCTAACATGTTTATTAAAGGACATTTAACAAAACTTTAGCCTATACTTCAAAAGAAAAATCGAAAGAAGAAACTTGCACATCATTGCATAAAACTGAATTATCACATGACAATACAAATTTATATTTTAGATTGAAATAGTTTGTATTCTACCTGAACAATTTGATTAGACTTTCTTTAACTATGTACAGCCAAACATGTGCTTTCTCAGACATTCCAGTTTGGAGTTAAACGCAGCCCTGAAGAGATTCCGTCTTGACTCTCCTCACGTGTTTACAAGGCGGAGGCGTTTGGCATCTCAGAGCTTCACGTGGTCTCTTACAGCAACAGCGACACACCGATAGAAAGCGCTGTAGTTCAGCAATGCTGTTCAATTCATTCAAAGTATCAGAATCACGTTTGAGAAGAAACATGGAGACAAAGAAGTTTTTCGTTGGTTTGTTCGCGGTTTCTGCATTCCTCTTGCACAGTAAGACATTTATTTATTTATTTATCTTCAGGTCAACTATTAAAAGAATGAGTATTTTATAGAATTCCCTGCTCAAACCAGATCCAGACAAAGACCTGTCAGTCCAAGAACCAGCCTAAATATTAATGAACCAAATAATAATATTCAATAACTTTTCATTTATTTTTCTTTACTGAACAAATATCAATGACAGCTAAACGTTTTATTTGTTTCAAGCTTAAAAAAAAACAAAATAAAAAAGTAAATACACTTTATTAATTACCTAATTTTGTTGTAATTACCTAAGTAGTTTTCAATGCGAATCAAATAACCACATTTCGAGTGTCTGCATGATGCTTGATCGGCGCTGCAGCCCTAATGTAGTATTATTTAAACGTGAACACACTATTTTGAAACTCTTAAAGACCTGAGGGAAAAAAGCAAAACGACGTTGGTTCTGCACACTACGGAAAGCACGAAGTGTCCGACCTCCAACCAGCAGATCTCGCCAGCCGGTGGCAGTCTTGACTGACGGATAAAATAGCCAATCAGAATCTGCTTTACAGAGCGTGAACATTTGACAAAACTAGAGCGCGCTTATAATAAACAGAACGTTATCGTTCGTTTGTGTGAATGCTAATATATATATATATATATATATAAACTCATTTTTATGTTGGAAAAAAATTAATATTTCTGTTATACCTCAGACTGATGGCTCCTGCCTGGGCCACCCCTATCCTGGCTCCGCCCCTGTTAGAAGGGTAATGCCAGGGGCCGGTTGCATAAACTGCTTAGACTAGTCTTAAAAGTTAGTTGTCTATTTTTTTCTTCAAGACTGTTCTTAACTTTTTAAAGTCAGCTACATAAAAAGTTAGATTGGTCTAATTTGAATCAGAAAAGTAAGTCTGATTACCTCTTGACTAATTACTAGTGTGTCAAATTAGTTCTTAAGACACAGTCTAAACATAATGGCTAAGTTTATGCAACTGGCCCCTGATGTTGAAATAATTAGACCAGATGTAGAGCATTTGATAGTTTGAAGATGTCCTGAGATCACACAAGATCTAGACTCCACCTCTGGCTCAAACTATGCTGGTGTGTTTAGGCTGGTCTCCCGTCTGGCCTAGCAATTATTTGGACTAAGTTAAGTATATCAGTTTGAATACCTCTGCCGTATTGTTGACGTGTACAGGGTTCTAGTCTGTGCGCACCCTGAGATAAAATCCTGCAGGTGCCCCTGGTAGACATTACATAATTATGTTCATTTCTTCTCCAGGTGTTTTCGCTGTTGATGCAGATGAAGTCTCAGTGTCTGTGATGGAGGCAGATTCAGTCACTCTAAACACTAATGTTACAACAAACCAACAAGATGGTATTAAATGGTATTTTAGTGGCACTCTCATCGCTCACATCAGTGGAGATCTCAGTGTGATCTGTATTGATGTTCAGTGTAATAATAAAAATGGGAGATTCAAAGACAGAGTGACGCTGGATCATCAGACTGGATCTCTGACCATCACAAACAACACAAACACAGACTCTGGAGAATATAAACTACTGATCATCAAAACCAGTGACAGTGAAACAACCTTCAAAGTTACTGTTCATGGTAAGTCTTTATGTTTTGAATCATATTGTGTTTATTATATGAGTGACATTCAGAGCTGTTTTTCTCTTTATTTCCGTCATTGAACAGAACAGAATTACTTTAAACCATTTAGTTTTTTCCACTGGTGATCCATTCGTTTTTAAACATAACAGTTCATAACATTTGTTGTCATCTGTTTAATGCATTTCATTGTTTTTAATTAACCAATAAGGATTTGATGTAAAAATAAATAAATAAAAAAAAAGGTTAAAGAGTGATAATGTGTAAAGAACTTGTTGGAGAGTCTAAAGACGATGAAGAAAAAATCAAATAGAAGTGTTTTTTATTAACAAAATTGTATTTAATTAAAGGTGGACTATGTAACTTTCCCGTCCACTAGAGGTCGCCTATTCAAAACAAAGGCGTAGTTTGATGACGCCAAGTTTGAGCGCAGAATCTTGGGACATGTGGTCTTCACCTCACAGCCGGTGGAAAAGAATCGGGATAGGACTCTACTCTAATCGGGAACATTACTGTAGTATGAAGCAGAGCAGGACCGAGTTTTGTGGAGCTGAGGAACCGCTGGAGCGATTGTTAATGAGATGAATGCAACACACGCCTTGGAGCAACAGGACTTTTATTATGACACAGTCGCCGGCGCCACTTCCGCTTTTACGGTCATGAGTATGCAGTAACGCAGCTCTGTTTATCATATTAGACACATCTGAGTGTGTTGAAAATTATGTTATGACGTTACTCGTGTGCGTTCTCTCGGCGGCTGCTATGACACTTGTTCACACTGCAGTGAGAGTAAAGCGTTTCTGCAAAATAAAACCGGAAACCGAGTGTAACGCAGATATGACGCGATCGACAGGCGACTCCGTCACACGTCCCGGTTCCTCGGTTAAAATAACAATTTCTCACGATTTACAAAAATAGTTGGAAACATTTGGGATGTTGTAAGTACTAAACTGAACAAAGTATATAACACTGGTGGTTTTTGGGTATTTTACCGTTTTTTTTTACATACTGCACTTTTAAAAGTAAACTCAGGTAACCCACAAGGATTCGAGACAGTTTGCAAGCATGAACACATGCACAATACCAGACAACGAACTGAATGCAAGGAGGAACTTTAATAAACACAGATGATGAACTGAATACAGATGCTCGTTAAATGAATGTCCATGACAAATGATTAGTGGCGGGAAACTAGAACAAAGGACACTGGCTAAAAGTCCATGAAAATGAGCCTATAAATAAAGCTAAACTGGTGACAATTGAATTTGTCTGTTTATCTCGTTTAATGATCGCAAGTGATTGCAAATCCTTTTAAATATTTTATATTTATAATGTGCTTATTTTGGGATGTTGTTGCAATGCAGAAAGGCAGAGGTGGACAGTAACTAAGTACATTTACTTGAGTACTGTACTTAAGTACACTTTTTGAGTATCTGTACTTTCCTTGAGTAGTATTTTTTCTGGAAACTTATGACTTTTACTTCACTACATTTGAAAGACAAATATCGTACTTTTTACTCCACTACATTTTGATCAAGGCCCTCAAAGTAGAAAGTCGTAGCCGCTTTGAAAGTCAGTGGATGATTCTTTTTTTTTTTTGTGCAGACAGCCTATCAGTAATCACTCTTGTAGGATCACATGAAGTTCAATGATTTACAAGTATTTTTTTAACACTTATCAATTGATGGCAAAATAGAGGGCGGCAGTTCCCAGACGCAGTGCAGGCAACCATGGTCATACTTAAAAGTTAAAATTCAGAAGAGCAGACGTGGATAAGTCTGAAAAAGTGCGAAAACACGAAAGTGCACTCAGAAAGTTGCCTCTCAGATGCCAGACCACAAGTACTGAATTTTAGTTCTACTAAAATCTTTTTATAGACTAAAACTAAAACAATTCAGATGCCTAAAATGTTATAGTCAAAAGACTATGACTAAAACTAAATCAAAATTTGCTGTCAAAATTAACATTGGTATGAAATATGGTTGGTCAAATGATTTTTATAGATTTACCCGCCAAGTTGCCATAGCCTTGTGGATACAGCGCTAACGCATAGGTAATGTTCGACAAAGATGTTAGTGTAACACAGGTTAGAATCCTGTTATATGAGAAACAGAAAGAAAATAATATAATTTCCAAATAATTATAACTAACAAAATGCAAAAAGATTAAATAGAATGTTGCGTAAAGTCATTGCAGTTTAATATAATAATATAATAAATAATAAAATGACGGAATGCTGAAATGATATATTCAGTTTAAACCGCGACTGCGCGTGACGTCATAGAGACGAGACGCGGGAGCATTGAGAGGCGAACACATTTGCTGATCGCGAGTGAGAGAGAAGAGCAAGATCAATCCAAGAACAAGATTGTTGATATTACAACTGACGATTTCTGATGAGAACCCCTGAAAATCCATGCGGGTGTCAGACATATAATACCCCCGGATTTGGTCAGGTTTTTTGTGCGATTGGATGAACCCTTTGACATCGAGATGGCGAGCCTACCCACCCGAACCACAATGACTTGAGAGAAACGCAAACGGAAGATTCCGGTAGTGATTTCAACTAAACAGGTGGAATCCATTTATCATTGCGTGCATTCTGATCGGAAGGATCAGATTCTTTTCCCGACGTTGATCATTTTGCACTATTGACTGTCGCAATACAACCTTCACCAAAGACACTTGCACACACCAACATATTTCTGCACTTTGACAAAAGAACGTTTCTATTGAGGAGTAATTGACTGTTATATTGTTGAAGAATTTAATTGTTTCAATTTGTTTTGATTTGCCTATTGTGATTTAATGTAATTTATTTTCTCATAATTTGTTTTAATTTTGGTTAATCATTTTATGAGTGGGAACTAAAACCCCAAAATAACAAAGCTCTTATTAAACTAAAAGTTAGTAAACCTAAATATCTATAACTAAAATTAGAAACTAAACGACTAAAATATAACTCAAATAACTAGAATTGAATAGTGAACAGAGCTCAAAAGATATCTAAAAGAACAACAAGGGATTGAAAGGGACAATTGTTTAATTTGATTTGATTTATTTTTATTTCATTGTTGTTGTGATTGTTACATTTGCTTTTATTATCATTTTTTTACCAATCAAAATACATTCATATGATTCCAGTCATTGCCTGTCTTGAGTGCCTTGATTCCTACCCTCCTGTAACCGAACCTAGACACTGGTCCAATATCAGGTGCTTAGAGCGACCTGTCACTGTAACATAGAGTTGTTACAGAAGTGGCGAGCCAGCAGCCAGGAGTGGTATAGTTGTAATTAAAAAAATTTGAAAGGCACAAGAAAAAAAGAAAAGAAAAATCAAACAGAGTGGTGCAAATAGAGTCAAAATGGAAGTAATTGAGCTTGAAAACGTTGTAATTGAAAACGCAGTAATAATTAGTGGACTGACCAACACAGAAATTGACGAAGATCTAACTGACTTCCTGAACAAATATGGTACTATCCATAGACACCTCACCATAGACGATCCCAAATCGCCTTACCATGAAGAAGTCATTGTAGAGTACAGCAGTTGTTCTGCATTAGTGGCTCTCAAACCCCTGTTGCCTTACACTTTCAAGAGCCCACATGATGTTGATTACCACGTAAAGCTTCTATCAAGTATCTACACGTCAGCAGTAACAGAGAGTGCTACAACTCGCTGTTTTGCTGAACTGAAGAGAATAGCCAAGCTCAGTGGCAGAACTTTCGACGATCTCTTGAAAGAGCAACTTCTTGCAAACGCAACTGATGTTGCTGACGATTCGGCTGATGCCAATGATCTTGAGTCATCTCAAATGACTGATAATTCTTCCTCTGACATTCCGCTTCCAACCAAGCGAACTGAGCATTCAGATGGAAAATGCAACTCTGGCGCAGTCAAAAGAGTTAGTATGGAAAGTTTCTCACCCACACTTGAGACAAAAGATGTGAGCCCACCTGAAGTTCAGAAAATGATCATTGAACACATTGTAAAAAGTGATGGGGTTTCAACCTCTATTGCATCATTCAGGCTAAGAGTGTTCTCAGGCAAAGTTCCTCGTCCTAGTGGCGAAGCCGATTACGACACTTGGCGGAACAGTGTGGAGTTGATTCTCCAAGATCCTTCATTGTCTGACTTGCATCGTTCCAGGAAGATCTTAGACAGCCTTCTGCCACCAGCGTCAGAGATTGTCAAGCAGTTAGGTGCAAGAGCCTTACCTGCTGTTTACCTTGATGTCCTAGATTCTGCTTTCGACACCGTGGAGGACGGTGATGATCTCTTTGCCAAGTTTCTGAACACCCTGCAAAACGCTGGAGAAAAACCTTCTTTGTACTTGCAACGATTGTACACTAACCTTCTCAAAGTGATCAAAAGAGGCGGTATTCTTGCTGATGAGGCCGACCGACAACTCCTAAAACAATTCTGTCGAGGCTGTTGGGATGACATGCTAATAGCTAATCTTCGGCTTGAGCATAAGAGCAAAACACCCTCTTTTCCTGAGTTACTTCTACAGTTGCGCAGTGAGGAGAACAAATACTTCACCAAAGAAAGTCGCATGAAGCAGCACTTAGGAGTACAGAAACAACGAGCCAGTTCCCATGTCGTCACTGCTAACCCTCTTGATCAGAACCACAATGAAGTGTCAGAGCATACAGAAGTGGCCGAATTGAAGAAACAAATCGCTAAACTTCAGAGCCAGCTTGCTAAGCAAAAGAGCAAACCAACAAGACAAAGTGAATTGCCATCAAATGATGCTGTTCTTGAGCTAAAGCAGCAAGTCACAGAGCTCCAGAGTCAGATGACAAAGCTCAGAATACAAAAGAACCCAGAGTCAAAGAGCAATTCAAGTAGATCAAAGCAAACAAACACACAAGTTCGCAAAGACTCTTCTACAGCTGACCATAGGCAACCTCACCGGCCTAAGCCAGGCTATTGCTTTCGATGTGGTGAGGATGGACATGTTGCTTCAATTTGTGAAAATGATCCAAACCCATCCCTTGTAGCTGATAAGAGAAAGCAGTTGAAAGAACGCCAAGTCCTATGGGATAGTCAGTATGGTTCAAATGCCTCAGAATTTTTAAACGCCGCCCAGCCCTGGTAGTGAGACGTACGAGGGCTGTCACTTGTCAGAATAGTCTCAAGAGACCTGTGAACATGAGCAACTTGAAGTCCCATGGTAAAAAACGTCCAGTTGGTCTACCCAAAGGATTGATTGGTACGAAATGCACTGCTCAAGTGAACATTGAAGGGAAACCTTGTCCTTGTCTACTTGACACAGGGTCTCAAGTGACCACCATTTCCCATTCATTTTACAAGCAAAATTTGCCTGGACTGAGCATAACATCTCTAGACAACCTGCTGGAAATAGAAGCAGCTAATGGTCAAGCAGTACCCTACCTGGGGTTTGTTGAAGTGAAAATTGCATTCCCCAGAGACTTTCTTGGATCCGATGTTGAAGTGTCTACTCTTGCCCTGGTTATTCCAGAAACAGGTGGCACTGCCCAACCAAAGGTGCTAATAGGCACAAACACCTTGGATCTTGCATATGACCAGCACCTTGAAACAAATGATTCAGTCTGTCAAGCCGTTCCATCTGGTTATAAAGCTGTGATCCAGACCATTGAACACAGACGCCAGCAGAAAGTAAATAGCAGCATAGGAATCGTTAGGCTTCCTGATGTTACCCCTACTGTTGTTCCTGCAGGTCAAAATGTTGTTATTGAAGGAGTGGTCAGTGTAAAGGGGCAAGTAGCTGAAAGATGGGCTGTGATGGAACCTCCTTCGTATTCTCCTTTTCCAGGGGGATTGCTAGTTGCCAGTTGTTTACTCAACCTACCTCAGCATCCCTCACGTAAAGTCCCAGTGGTGTTGAAGAACGAGACAGAGCATGATATCATCATCCCCGGAAAAAGTGTGATTGCAGACATTCATGCACTGCAGAAAGTGATGTCACACAACGTTGTGCAGTCTGATTGTTCAGTATCAAATGTCCGTGCAAAACCCATCAAAGAACTTTGCTTTGACTTCGGTGATTCCAGTTTGCCAGGAGAATGGAAGAAGAGAATCACTCAGAAACTGTGCGCCATGCCCGAAGTTTTTGCATTGCACGACATGGATGTTGGACAAACGTGCAAAGTGAAACACACCATCAAGTTACACAACGAAACCCCCTTCAAGCATAAAGCAAGACCGATCCATCCCAACGATCTTGAAGCTGTCCGCAGACATCTAGAGGAATTGCTTGATGCTGGTATCATCCGCGAATCTGAATCATCCTTCTCTTCCCCTATCGTTGTAGTGAGGAAGAAGAACGGCGATATAAGACTTTGCATCGACTACCGCAAGTTGAATATGCAGACCATCAAGGATGCATATGCCTTACCCAACTTGGAGGAAACCTTTTCAGCACTTCGAGGTTCAAAGTGGTTTTCAGTGCTCGATCTCAAATCTGGGTATTATCAGATCGAACTAGAAGAGAAAGACAAACCCAAGACCGCTTTCGTATGCCCATTAGGTTTTTGGGAGTTTAATAGGATGCCCCAAGGTATCACAAACGCTCCCAGCACATTCCAAAGGCTGATGGAGAAATGTATGGGTGACATCAACCTCTCAGAAGTCCTAGTGTTCTTGGACGATTTGATTGTCTTCTCGGATACCCTGGAAGAGCATGAAAGACGTCTTCTTCATGTCTTAGGACGTTTGAAAGATTATGGATTAAAGCTTTCATTGGAGAAGTGCAAGTTTTTCCAGACATCAGTGAAGTATCTCGGTCACATCGTCTCAGAAAACGGGGTGGAGACCGATCCCCAGAAAATAGAAGCCATCAAGACCTGGCCAAGTCCAAAAAACTTGAAAGAGTTGCGTTCCTTCTTGGGTTTCTCCGGTTATTACCGGCGTTTTATCAAGGACTATGCAAAAGTAGTGAAGCCATTGAATGGACTAACTGTAGGATATCCTCCGCTTCAGAAAAGTTGCAGGACAAAAAGTAATGAAAAGACTTACCTTGATCCCAAAGTACCTTTTGGAGGACGCTGGACTACTGACTGTCAGCAAGCATTCGAAACACTCATCTCAAAACTTACCCAAGCACCAGTGTTAGGATTCGCAGATCCTGGGTTACCGTATGTGCTACATACAGATGCGAGCACCACTGGACTAGGTGCAGCGCTTTATCAAGAGCAAGAGGGAGTGCTACGAGTAATTGCGTACGCCAGTAGAGGACTGTCAAGAAGTGAAGCCTGGTATCCTGCTCACAAGCTGGAATTCCTAGCCTTGAAGTGGGCAGTTACTGAAAAATTCTGCGACTACCTCTATGGAAGTAATTTCAAGGTGATTACAGACAGCAACCCCCTCACTTATGTCTTAACTTCAGCCAAGTTAGATGCAACGAGCTATAGGTGGTTATCTGCTTTGTCTACCTTTTCTTTTACTCTCCAGTATCGACCTGGAAAGAACAATCTCGATGCGGATGCACTTTCGAGAAGACCTCATGGTGATCTGGTGAATGATCCTACATCTCAAAAGGAACAAGATCGTATACGCCAGTTTACTTTGTACCATTCATCTGAAACGGCCAATTCCATCTCAGTTTCCATGGATGCAATTCAAGCTGTCTGTGAAAAACATTCCTTATGTCAAGCAGGTGACAGTAATTGCATCACTCTTGTTGAGTCACTTTCCATGAGTCCCGACGCAATTCCTGAAGATTATGAGCAAATGGAAGGATTGTCCATTGTTCCCTGCATGTCAGAACAGGAATTGAAAGAAAAACAGAGAAATGATCCAGCCATGCAGGAAATAATTCTTCAATTAGAGTCAGGATGTACTGTCTTACCTGTACTAAGACGTGAGCTTCCAGAACTTCCTTTCCTGTTGAGAGAATGGAAAAGACTTGAGTTAAAGGATGGTATTCTCTATCGCAAAAGAGCTGTTGGAGACTGTACAACTTACCAGCTTGTTCTACCACCCGATTTAAGAGCTATGATCATGCAGAGTCTACACGATAATATGGGTCACATGGGAATAGAACGGACGCTTGACCTCATCCGGTCCCGATTCTATTGGCCCAGAATGGCCATGGATGTTGAAAATAAAGTCAAGACCTGTAAACGCTGTGTGTGCAGAAAAACATTGCCAGAAAGAGCCGCTCCCCTAGTGAATATTCAAGTTACCCGGACACTAGAGTTAGTGTGCATGGACTTTTTGTCGTTGGAACCCGACCGTAGCAACACCAAAGACATCTTGGTAATAACAGACTTCTTCACCAAGTATGCAGTCGCAATTCCAACCCCGAATCAAAAAGCCCGAACAGTTGCTAAAAATCTATGGGAACACTTCATAGTGCATTATGGGATGCCTGAAAAACTCCACAGTGATCAAGGACCTGACTTTGAATCCAAAACGATCAAAGAACTCTGTGAAATTGCTGGTATCAGAAAAGTCAGAACTACGCCGTATCATCCTAGAGGGAACCCGGTCGAGCGTTTCAATCGCACGCTGCTAGGAATGCTCGGTACCTTGAAGACTCAAGAGAAAACTCGATGGAAAGACTTTGTGAAACCACTTGTACATGCTTACAATTGTACAAAACATGAAACGACAGGATTCACACCATACGAACTAATGTTCGGACGACAACCAAGATTGCCAGTCGATTTGATTTTCAACACTACAGTGAATCAAGACAATCCTAAGTTCCACTCACAGTATGTGCAATCACTGAAAACTCATCTTCAAGAGAGCTACAAATTAGCTCAGAAGAATGCAGCCAAATCTGCAGAGAGAAACAAAGTCCGTTTCGACCGTAAAGTAACTGAGTCATCGCTCGAGGAAGGTGACCGTGTCCTGGTCAGAAATGTGAGAGTACGCGGAAAACACAAATTAGCTGACAGATGGGATCCCGTGGTACACATTGTAGTGAGTCGTGCTGGTGAATTACCTGTCTATACAGTGAAACCCGAAAGACAAGAAGGTCCTTTACGAACTCTACACAGGGATTTGTTGTTACCTTGTGGATTCTTATCTCCGTTGATGGAAGATGAAACTAATGCGACAAAGCCTCAGAAAAAACGAGTGACTAGACTAAACAGGGATGAGGGAACTAATGAATGTCAGGAAAACTATCAAAGTTCTGATGAAGATGACTACGTACCCCAATTCTCTGGAGTCCCAGCCATTACTACGCAAAGGTTCATCAGAGAGTACAATGTGGTCAGGAACCCTAAAGATGTTTCTTCTAACTCTGATTCTGAAATTCAAACATCTGTCCCAAGTCATGGTTCAGAGACTGTGAATGCAAGAAATGTACCCAGAGGGAACGATTCATCTGAAGTAGAACTCTTACCTGATATTCAGTACTTACCCGGAACTCAGTCTTCGTCTTGTGGAACAGGACCTGTAAGAGAGAACCTGAAAGAAGGAAACCACTTGCCTCAAGTAGAACAGCAAACACTGGATGTACCTGATGGAAATGAGAGGGATAATGACACACCAGCTGTCCAAGTTGAGGAAAGTGTACCTGATGTTCCATTGAGGAGGAGCAGAACTGAATCTGCGGAACTTACTGAACCTGTGGAAGAAACAGATCAAAGCACAAGTGAGGATGAAATTCAGTTAAGAAGGTCCAAAAGAGTGAAGCAGAAGTCAAGAAGACTGACTTACCCGGAAATGGGGAACCCAATGATATCCATTATCCAATCCCTGCTGCAAGGACTGAACACTGCTTTTGTGGAATCCCTTGCAGAACAGCCCAAATCAGTAAGACACCCCAAGCCCTAAAGCCTTAGGTTTTAGCTATGCAAAGGGACTTGCATAGATTTAAGAGGGGAGGATGTAACACAGGTTAGAATCCTGTTATATGAGAAACAGAAAGAAAATAATATAATTTCCAAATAATTATAACTCTAACAAAATGCAAAAAGATTAAATAGAATGTTGCGTAAAGTCATTGCAGTTTAATATAATAATATAATAAATAATAAAATGACGGAATGCTGAAATGATATATTCAGTTTAAACCGCGACTGCGCGTGACGTCATAGAGACGAGACGCGGGAGCATTGAGAGGCGAACACATTTGCTGATCGCGAGTGAGAGAGAAGAGCAAGATCAATCCAAGAACAAGATTGTTGATATTACAACTGACGATTTCTGATGAGAACCCCTGAAAATCCATGCGGGTGTCAGACATATAATACCCCCGGATTTGGTCAGGTTTTTTGTGCGATTGGATGAACCCTTTGACATCGAGATGGCGAGCCTACCCACCCGAACCACAATGACTTGAGAGAAACGCAAACGGAAGATTCCGGTAGTGATTTCAACTAAACAGGTGGAATCCATTTATCATTGCGTGCATTCTGATCGGAAGGATCAGATTCTTTTCCCGACGTTGATCATTTTGCACTATTGACTGTCGCAATACAACCTTCACCAAAGACACTTGCACACACCAACATATTTCTGCACTTTGACAAAAGAACGTTTCTATTGAGGAGTAATTGACTGTTATATTGTTGAAGAATTTAATTGTTTCAATTTGTTTTGATTTGCCTATTGTGATTTAATGTAATTTATTTTCTCATAATTTGTTTTAATTTTGGTTAATCATTTTATGAGTGGGAACTAAAACCCCAAAATAACAAAGCTCTTATTAAACTAAAAGTTAGTAAACCTAAATATCTATAACTAAAATTAGAAACTAAACGACTAAAATATAACTCAAATAACTAGAATTGAATAGTGAACAGAGCTCAAAAGATATCTAAAAGAACAACAAGGGATTGAAAGGGACAATTGTTTAATTTGATTTGATTTATTTTTATTTCATTGTTGTTGTGATTGTTACATTTGCTTTTATTATCATTTTTTTACCAATCAAAATACATTCATATGATTCCAGTCATTGCCTGTCTTGAGTGCCTTGATTCCTATCCTCCTGTAACCGAACCTAGACACTGGTCCAATATCAGGTGCTTAGAGCGACCTGTCACTGTAACATAGAGTTGTTACATTAGTTAGCATGCAAAAACGTAGTTGGGCTAATAATGTTAACTGAAATCCTTTCAGAAATGTTTTTTACATAATCCTATCAAATAAACACAATGTAGAAACCTTTCTTTTCTAGTATGATTTTGACTTTGATAAGAGCTTTGTAACTTTTAAGCAAGTAATTAAATTAGTTCAAGGCATGCTAGCATGTCAGATGGAGCATGACTGGCTTAAACCACCATGATGGAACAGTGTGCATTCATACAACAATGCAACAATAATAAAACAATGCGTTTACTTTTACTTTTGATACTTAAGTACTTTTAAAAGCAAGTACTTTGTACTTTTACTTAAGTAAAAATCTATCTTTACAACTTTCACTTGTAATGGAGTAATATTTAACCAATAGTACTTTTACTTTTACTCAAGTAATGGAGTTGTGTACTTTGTCCACCTCTGCAGAAAGGTATATTTCAATAAAGTAATGCATTTTACTATTCCAGTTGACATATACTAAGTCTATATGAATAAAGACATCCACAATTCATTTAGGCTATATTTAGCAAGTTTGCAGTTAATTTAGTTTCTACTGAATTTATGAAGATTCTGGAATTTTATATGCACAATTATGTTCACAGTTAATCCTCCAGCATCTGTTTGTGTTTCAGATGTTTCTAAACGAGATCAGTCAGTGATGGAGGGAGAATCTGTCACTTTAGATCCTGGTGTAATTAACCCAAATGATTCAATGACGTGGTATTTTAGTGACACTCTCATCGCTGAAATCACTGGAGATAAGAGACAGATCTGTACAGATGATCAGTGTGAAGAGAGATTCAGAGACAGACTGAAGCTGGATCATGTGACTGGATCTCTGACCATCACAAACCCCACAAACACAGACTCTGGAGTTTATCATCTACAGATCAGCAGCAGCAGATTCAGCATCAGTGTGAGCTTCAGTGTTTCTGTCACTGGTGAGTATCATTTAAAGCTACACTATGTAACTTTCCCGTCCACTAGAGGTCGCCTTTTCAAAACAAAGGCGTAGTTTGATGACGCCACGTTTGAGCGCAGAATCTCGGGACATGTGGTCTTCACCTCACAGCCGGTGGAAAACAGTCAGGATAGGACTCGGGCAGAAATCATGTTCATGGATGCGATTACTAACATTACTGTAGTGAAGCAGAGCAGGAGCGAGTGTTGTGGAGCTGAGCAAGGCCGCAGGAGCGATTGAAGAGCGGGACTGTTATTATGGCATAGTCGCCGGCGGGACTTTTATTATGACACAGTTGCCGGCGGCACTTCCTCTTCTCCAGTCATGAGTATATGAGGTAACGCAGCTCTGTTTATCGTATTAGATATATCTGAGTGTGTTGAAAAGGAAGTTATGACGTTCGCTCGGCGGCTGCTATGACACTTGTTCACAATGCAGTGAGAGTAAAGTGTTTCACTGAATAAAACCGGAGACCGAGGGTGACGCAGATATGATGCAATCGACAGGCGACTCCCTCAAACGCATAGCTCACACGTCCCGGCTCCTTGGTTAAAATAGCAATTTTCTCACGATTTACAAATAGTTGAAAACATTTGGGATATTCTAAGTACTCAACTGAACAAAATATATAACACTGGCCTAGTGATTTCTGGATGTTTTACTGCAAAAATCCTACATAGTTCACCTTTAATCGTTAGAATTGAAGAATTTCATTTTTAAACTGGCCCATAATTTTTCATTGACTTTATGGCTTTACTTTTTGAAAATTAATTTGACTTTACCATAATAATTTGTTAACCAATTAGTCAAAAATTAATGTAATGAACTTTAATTCAATGCATGAACAAAAAATACTGTAAAGCAATGTTTTCCTTTTAATTAATTAATACTATTTGTGACCCTGGAGCACAAAACCAGTCATGCGTCTCACGGGTATATTTGTGGCAATAGCCAACAATACATTGTTTGGGTCAAAATTATCAGTTTTTCTTTTATGCCAAAAATCATTAGGATATTAAGTAAAGATCTTGTTCCATGAAAATATGTTGTACATTTCCATAAATGTATTAAAAATGTGTTAGTAGTAGTAATATGCATTGCTAAGGACTTAATTTGGACAACTTTAAAGGTGATTTTCTCAATATTTCGATTATTTTGCACCCTCAGATTCCAGATTTTCAAAGAGTTATCCTATAGGAAATCCTATCCTAACAAACCATACATCAATGGAAAGATTATTTATTTGGCGTTCAGATTATGTATAAATCTCAATTTAAAAAATAAAAAATTACTCCATGACTGGTTTTGTGATCCAGGGGACTTATTAGTTGTATTAATGCAAAAATATGCAATATTAAAATGCAATGTATGAATCAAGATGTGCTTGCATTTTATATTATGATGCACAATAAATACCATATAATCTGTTTGCCTGACGATGAGAGAGAATCAGTGATGCTTTTATGCATTTTGATCTGTAGAAAAACATTCTCACAGCTCTTTCCTGTTGTATATTCTTGTTCCAGTGATTTATTGACATATTCATTCTTTCTCCAGGTGTTTTCGCTGTTGATATAAAGAGAGTGACCGTGTCAGTGATGGAGGAAGATTTAGTCACTTTATGTACCGGTGTTCAAACAAACCAACAAGAAAACATTCAATGGTATTTTAATGACACATATGATAAAAGTTATGATAATAACACTCTCATCGCTCACATCAATGGAAGTCTCAGTGTGATCTGTACAGATGTTCAGTGTGAAGATGTTAATGAACAATTCAGAGACAGACTGAAGCTGGATCATCAGACTGGATCTCTGACCATCACGAACATCAACAGCACAGACTCTGGAGATTATAAACTACTGATCATCAAAGGCAGCGACTGTGAAACAATCTTCAGTGTTACTGTTCATGGTGAGTCTTTATGTTGAAAGCAGGTTATGTTAAATCATATTGTGTTTATTATATCAGTGACATTCAGAGCTGTTTTTCTCTTTATCTCCGCCATTGAACAGAACAGAATTGCTTTAAACTGTTTAGTTTTTCCACTGGTGATCTGTTAGTTTCGTTTTTATTTCACTGGGATCCAAAGTGCAGAAGATTTGAAGTAAAATAAGTGTCAATCTGTAAAGATCTTGTAATAGTTTGTTATTTTATCTCATATAATGATTGCAACTCATTATAAATGTTTTATTGGCGTATCTTGGAATATTATAAATATTTCAGTGTAGTAATGCATTAGGTGCGGTTCTGTAAAAAAGATAGATATTCAAATCTCTGTTTATATATATATATCGATCTGAGTATTTCACAATCTGCTCAGTTACTGGGATTTTCACGCACAACCATTTCTAGGGTTTACAAAGAATGGTGTGAAAAGGGAAAAACATCCAGTATGCGGCAGTCCTGTGGGAGAAAATGCCTTGTTGATGCTAGAGGTCAGAGGAGAATGGGCCGACTGATTCAAGCTGATAGAAGAGCAACTTTGACTGAAATAACCACTCGTTACAACCAAGGTATGCAGCAATTCATTTGTGAAGCCACAACACGCACAACCTTGAGGCGGATGGGCTACAACAGCAGAAGACCCCACCGGGTACCACTCATCTCCACTACAAATAGGAAAAAGAGGCAACAATTTGCACAAGCTCACCAAAATTGGACAGTTGAAGACTGGAAAAATGTTGCCTGGTCTGATGAGTCTCGATTTCTGTTGAGACATTCAGATGGTAGAGTCAGAATTTGGCGTAAACAGAATGAGAACATGGATCCATCATGCCTTATTACCACTGTGCAGGCTGGTGGTGGTGGTGTAATGGTGTGGGGGATGTTTTCTTGGCACACTTTAGACCCCTTAGTGCCAATTGGGCATTGTTTAAATACCACGGCCTACCTGAGCATTGTTTCTGACCATGTCCATCCCTTTATGACCACCATGTCCCCATCCTCTGAAGGCTACTTCCAGCAGGATAATGCACCATGTCACAAAGCTCGAATCATTTCAAATTGGTTTCTTGAACATGACAATGAGTTCACTGGACTAAAATGGCCCCCACAGTCACCAGATCTCAACCCAATAGAGCATCTTTGGGATGTGGTGGAACGGGAGCTTCGAGCTCTGGATGTGCATCCCACAAATCTCCATCAACTGCAAGATGCTATCCTATCAATATGGGCCAACATTTCTAAAGAATGCTTTCAGCACCTTGTTGAATCAATGCCACATAGAATTAAGACAGTTCTGAAGGCGAAAGGGGGTCAAACACAGTATTAGTATGGTGTTACTAATAATCCTTTAGGTGAGTGTATATATATATATATGTCTCAAAGAGTATCTGCGATTAACTTGATAGTTAGCAATTTTACAGTTTATTTTGTATTTATTTCTACTGAATTTCTCAAGATCCAGGAATTTAATGTGCACAATTATATTCACAGATAATTATTGTTGTGGAGTTTTTCTTCCAAATATCCTCCAATCATCTGTTGGTTTGTGTTTCAGCTGCTGAACGAGATGAAGGGAAGAGAAAGTCAGTGATGAAGGAAGAATCTGTCACTTTAGCAACTGGTGTAATGAAAAACACAAATTATTTAATGAAATGGTATTTTAATGGTGTTCGCATCACTGTAATCACTGGAGATCAGTGTCAGATCTGGACAGATGATCAGTGTAAAGAGCAATTCAGAGGCAGACTGCAGGTGGATCATCAGACCGGATCTCTGACCATCACAAACACCACAACTGAAGACTCTGGACTCTATAAACTACAGATCAGCAGCCACAGATTCAGCATCTTTAGGAGCTTCCGTGTTTCTGTCACTGGTGAGTGTCATTTAGTCTTTAGAATTTTAGAATACATAATTTTTAAGCTGACCAAGTTAATTTTTTATTGACTTAATATATAATATAGGCTATTAGAGTATATTAATTACCATAATAACTAAATGAATTAGTTAAACAATAGTTCAATGCAAATAAAATTTAACTCAATACATGAACAAAAACGACTGTAAAAGCCATGTTTTCCTTTTAAAGAGGTCATGAATTGAGAAATCAACTTTCCCTTGAGCTTTTGATATATAAAAGGTCATGGTAATATAAGAATATCCTGTAAGTTTCAGAGCTGAAAACTTCCTTGTTAGTCAAAGAAAAGCTTTTATAGACACCAGGCCCAGCAAACGCTCGATCTCAGAATGTGCCCGGCTATGACGTGAGAGTGTAGTGAAGCACCGTCTCAACAGAAGAAGAACAACGCCTGATTCTGTAGCCCCGCCCACCGACTCGTGCCACTAACATAACACAGGCCTACATGCAGCTAAACCTGCTCGCAAAGCCTGACGTCCCGGGGCTATGTGTTTTCTAGACAGGCTACCAAAATGTAAGCCCGGCCTGCTGACGGGTTATCTTAAATAGTGAAATAACATTCCTTTCTTGATGTGCATTGTTCACTCTCTTGACTTGATATTTGAAGGAAAAATACAATCGCTGAAGTTTTGATTATGCAGTCTGCAACGTACTTAGCTTGTGTGTGTGTGTGTGTGATACACGGTTCGCGCTTATATCCTCAGATTGTGCGTGGCAAGTAGTAAAAATATAACCTTCCAATCAATCGCGGGTGGATGAGAGATAAATCATTGTGTTTGTTTGATAAAGACATTTTGCGAGCCCTGTGGGTTTGAGCCCTTCCGGTTGCCGTTTCTCCACACGCTTTCAAAACAATGCCTCATGTGTACTCACGGGGGAGCCGAAGCTCATTAAATATGCAAAACTGTTATCCAATCCTAGCCGTGGGCGTTTACTTCCAAGTCTTAAATGCGGCACGCCCATCAAAGCCTCAAAACCAGGGCAGAAAATAGCCTATTACTTATTCATTATGATGTTTTTGAATGTAAAAACCACGCAAACGTCATAAGTAGAACTCAGACAACAGTATATAAAAAAAATTTAAAAGCCAGTTCATGACCCCTTTAATTATGGATCCCGATTATTCTGAGCACCAGTGGTATTTGTCTGCAAGTTTAACAGAAAAAGTTAGACAAGCGTAGCTCAGTTCTGGCAGGTCACGTTAGGTCAAGCTCGCATCAGCCGACTGTCAGCTGATCACGTCTACCTATAGGGATACGATGTCTATCACAGCATACATATGTAAGCTCCTTCAGTATTATCAGCTGCTATCGCATTTCTCCAGAGCTCATTTACCCTCCTCCATCCCCAGCTCCTCCTCTCGTCCAGTCAGGATTTGGCATTCTGATTCCCCCTGAATCAGACTAAATTCCCAAATTATGTTATACATTTTAATATTGACATTAATGCAATCTGCAATACATCGTTGCTTCTGTTCTGTTTGCCCTTAGGGTTATCACTGCTCTCCCTGCTCTTATCTATGCTAGGCTGCATGGATGCGCAGGGAGTTCTTGACCAGAACAGAACCATACCGCCAATCCAAACTGTATGCTAATAGTCAATCAATCATCTTTGACGATAGTGGTTCTGAGAGAACTGTACAAGTAGCTATTTCACGTTGTTGTAATGGGCGGAGATTATGCTGATTGTGAACGAGTAACCTGCTGATCATAGTGTTTTGTAGATCAGACTGACCATTTGACTAACACTAAAGGCCCGTTCACAGTGAGAACGACGCCTATAACGATATATTAGCATCAACGCTGGCAGGCGATATCGTTCTGTTTATTCTAAGCATCTGCCACTTTAAATGTTTGTGCTGTTTCAGGATGGATTCTGATTGGTTGTCAATCCAATCAGTTGATTGTATTTTGTTCACCAGCTGGGAAATCGTTCTGAAAGTGAAACGATATCATTCCTCTGTGCTGTTATCTGTATAGCTGTGCTGTGGACTCTGCTGTTCTTTTATCTTTAACGATTGTTAGAACTAGCCTATATCTTTATCATTGTCATTAGTTATTGTGAACAAAGACTCTTGTGTTTCAGATTCAGGTCCTGCTGGAACACGTGACGAGCTTTAGAAAGGGCAAGTATTACATACAGACACCCCAAAGAGCTCTTTAGCTCCACACACAAGAGTAATCTCCATACATTCTCAAAATACTTAAATATTTGAATATACTGTACAATAGCATTTCTCATCTGCTGTAAACTTTCCCGTGAATGAATGGAGTTTCCATCCAAATCATCTCGATGGGAAATAAACATTTCAGACTGAATCATATTCAATGATTTTCTGATTTCAGTTTCTGTAATTGCTGTTCATTTCTCTATCTTTAATCTTCTGTAATTATTGTTTCCTTACAGATGGAGAAAGGTCACGTGATCCGAGAGGATCCCAACAATAGAGTGGTGCAGGTATGATATCACTTTGTAGGCTAAAACACGGAGTTAGCATTTTAGCACTTCTGGTTCCATCGTCCCGAAGTCAATGTTTTTTTTTTTTTAATGGGTTTTTGGTTAAAAGGCTGAAATGTCTGTGGTGAACACAAGCTCAAGACACTGTCACGTTTTATTCATAAAACACATCAGTATTACCCCAATCGTGATCTTTTTTTAAGCTGTTATGGGTCTTGAAAATAGTGTTCGCTAACAAGTGGCTAAATGGGACACATTAAGTGCTCTATCATACACCCAGCACAATGCGACTGCAGGCGCGACACAAGTGTTTTTTGCTATTTTCAGCCCAACGCAGTTATCATTCCCAGTTATCATTCCCAGTTATCATTCCCATGGGCGTGCTGGTCTGAAAACCAGGTGTGTTCAGGCGCATTATTGGTGTGTTGCTATTTTGAGGAACTGAAAACGACTGCGCCATTGACCAACAAAAACCTGCTCTAAAGTCAATAGCGCAGTGTTTTTGTGTTATTTAAAGGGTGTGTTAGTAATATGCACCTATAGGCGGTGCACAACGCACACACACTCTGCTTATTACACACACAGGGACGCGCAAAAGCACACACACACACACACTCTGCTTATTACACACACAGGGACGCGCAGAAGCACACACACACACACACTCTGCTTATTACACACACAGGGACGCGCAGCAGCACACACCCATTTATAAATATTACAATTAAAAGGATTCGTCTCTGGAGAAGCGTTCAGTCTTTCTTCTCAAATTCCTTGATGTAAATAGCGAATCTGTCATGGTGCAAACGCAACTGGCTTTTAAAGGGAATGGGAGATGAGCCTCTGATTGGTTTATTGCATGTTACGCCCAAAACACACCCATGACTCATTAAGAGACTAGAGACAACCCTTTTAGACCATGCTCCGGGCACACAGAACGTTTGTCCGTCGTTAAACTAAAATAGGGCCCTTAATGTCATCACGCCGAGCAGGTCAACTTTTACAGCCTCATTATGCTCATAATTGTGCTCTTATAAACTAGTCTAACTCAAACGTTCTGGGAAAATGTTTTGCCTTTGGAAAATCCTATTGGAATTCCTATGGAGAACCAGTGCGATGTGAACTGCCAGTTGGCCGACAAAGTGACGTCAGACCTGCACCACTCTCTATGATTGAGTGTCTGCAACATTATTCCCATTGACGTGAATCAGCAAAAACACACTTCATCTGTTGAGCTGTAACCTGAAATACTTATTAATCATAAAGCACTTTTTACATGTTATGGAAATAATAAGCTACCTGTTACTGGAAGCACATATAATTTAGGACATTTAGATGAACGTTACTCACATTATCTGGTAGTTGCAGCTTATGGAACACATTTATCATTTATCTTGCTTATTATAATAAGTGCCTTGTTTTAGATTATGGATTAGTGAAGTGCTTGAGGAAAAGGTTTGTTTCCTGAAGGTATTTTTAGCATTCAAATCATAGACTGTAAAAAAATATGAACGTAGAATCCTATGGATCCACCCATAGGATTCTGAAGAGCAGTTTTGAAGCGTAAAGCAGGGTCGAGCTGGTCGTTGCCATCTTCGGATAACAGTAAATGGGCAAAGAGGCGGGACGTGGGCGGAGCTGAGGAACAGACAGCAGACAAACGCAATCCCCCTGTCACTCAAAGTGGCCACGCCCTTAATTATGCAGAACTTTAAGGCTTTATATAATGTAAATGAATGAGTTAAATTCAAAACCACAATTTGTACCAGGCTGTAAACATGTTTTTTTTCTGCTGTAAAGTTGGGCATTTTAACATGGGGCTCAATGAGATTCTGCTCCCTTCTGGAGTCTGTCTCTAGAATTGCACTTGCATTGTCACTTCCGTATTGGCTTCAAGAGAAACTGGAGGAGGTTGCCGCTTAATTCAATTCCATAGAGCAGTGGTTCTCAAAGTGTGGTACATGTACTATTAGTGGTACTCAGGCTCCCTCTAGTGGTTCGCAGATGAATCACTAAATGAATGTCCCTGTAAAGGCAATTCTTACATTTGTTTCTAAACACATAAATGTTAGAAATGTATTGCTGAAACACGTTACCAAGACTTTTTCAAGAATTTTTCTGTGGTGTGACAAACTCAGAACAAATATTTAATTTTGACTTTACAGGGTTTACAGACTTTAAATATAAATGAATGTTAAAACAATACGTTTTATTTGAATCTTTATTTGAGTAAAGTTTTTTAACATAAGCACAGTACAGTTTTAATTTAACTTTTAGGTACAACACATTTTATTTGAATCATTATTTTATTTAACTGTATGTAAGCACAGTGCAGTGATAATGCACAATCTGTGTATTTACAATGAAAAGAGTGTCTGACAACAATTCTTCTTAGGAATAAACTGCCTCGTTTTATTGTCTCGTAATGTTGGTCCTTATGGTGGTACTTGGAGAGACAAATATTTTCTAAGGTGGTACTTGGTATAAAAAGTTTGAGAACCACTGACATAGAACAAATGCTTTGTGATATTTAGGAAAATGGAAACACTCAAATCATAATTTTACACTCAGTTTGCACTGTGACTACTCAAACCTAAGACAAACCTACATGAGCTCTCAGGACAGTCTACACACTACACACACTGTACTGTCAGTTATGTGTTATCACTTGATTTGTTATTAATGTACTGTATTTGCATACTACAACGTGCATATTTTGCTTCAAAACAAAGATTGTATTACTGTGATTCAGCAGAGCTGGTTTGTTTGGTTCATTAGAATCTGAAATCTTCACTTTATCTGAATGATTGTTTTGTAATATCATATTTACTCTTGCATTTAATAAAATAATGTGAAAAAAATTAATGTGTGCTGTTTTAAAAAAAAAAAAACTGTTTCACTGTTATAAATTATCATTATTTAAGCAAATTATATTTACAGTGAAAAGATTGTGTCAATAGTTTTATTAATTTATGTATAGTTATAGTACTTCAACATAAACTAAACAAAATGTTGCCTTGGCAACTAACTGATAAAAAATAAGTTTATTATTCTATTTTAAAAAACACGTTCAACACGTCCACACTGAACTACACACAGACATAAAGCATTTACTGAAGTTCCTCTGAGATATTAATATAATTTCAATAATTAAATGATGGTCACATGACTTGCAAAACATCAAATATTTTATTTATTTTTATGTTTAAATAATTTTTGTTAAGAGCTTAATATAGTGATTGTATTATAATGTAAAACGTTGTGAAGGACAATTATACTATAAAATAAATGATTTGAATGTTGTAATAATAATTGTATTTTATTACAATACTATACAACACTAATATTTATGTCTTAAATTATTTGAAACATTCAAACCCTCAAGCTTTTAACATGTCAAAGCTTTTATTCATATTATGTTTATGGTTTCACACTCATATTTGACACTGTGTGTGATTTAAGACTGTGAATATGAGAGACTTTAACATTAAAAACACATTCACATCACGGCAACTTCAGCTTTTCTGGACCATCTGAGAACTTGTAAAAGTTTTATTGCTGAATTTATCTGTGAGTTTCAGGTATCAGAGTTTAGATTTTGTTTTCTGTTTATTTATATTGACAATAATACAATAATATCCGCTCATTTAGTTTTCAAATATTCATTCTAAATGAATTTTAAAGTAGTTTGAACTATTTCATTATATCACTGCTGGTCTCTAGTTTGATCTTAGATGTTTTACATATATTATTATTTCTCTGTGACTTTACTCTTTTTAGATCACATATATCTTAAGTTCAGTCATGATGGTCAAACAGCATCAGTCTATAATGATGGAAAATGTATCTGCAGTTCCTCAAATTCACCACTAGAGATCATTCAAACATCACAGATTGCACCACAATATTTACTCTGCCTCTACTCAGATCAGGGGCCTATACCATGAAGCCGGTTTAGCTGGCTAGCTAGATATGTTTAAGCTTAGTTTGTGCCAATCCTGGGTTTTGGGAACCATTAAAGTGGTTTGGCTTTTAGCTGTGTTCATCTCCATAGTAACTTACTCTCCATGGCTAACCTGCTCCAGGGCAGGTTATGTTCTGGATAAGAGATCTCAAACTGAAATTGGACCAATCAGCTGTGAGCAAAGTGACACACCTCTGATGCAATAAAGTCACTCCCCCTGTTTCTACTCCAAATTAAAGGTCACTATAGCAAATGGCTATTAAAGACTAAAGTGTCTGGCTTTTAACAATGCTTATTTATAATAATAATAATTTTGAATGATTTAGATATCATTTATATAATTATTATACCCTTAATCAACTACATATCATTTTATAAAAACAATCATTAATAGGCACTTAGTTGAAATTAATATAATAGCCTATACAAAGGTCATACAAATAAGCTTTAAAATCAATAAATAAAGCTAAACAAATTACTACATTACTCAATTCTCTATATATCAACTAAACTAACTTCATAACTTTTACTTGCATTGACATAGTGAATATTTTCTTTAAGTTGTACTCTTTTATAGACAGCTCTTTTCTTCTTGCAGTGTAAATTTGTTTAAATTCTTAATATTTTTCAATCATGTAATATTCTGCTGAAGAGAGAAATTAATCTCGCTGCTTCTCTCGTGAGAAGTGAATCTCAGTTTTACTGATCCACAGCGTGTGATTGGCTGTTCACTACTGATGTCACTAAACTCCTAAACTCAGGATCAAAGCCTGACTTGACAGAGAAAGCTGATGATCAGCATCATGGGACCAACAAAGCCTGAATAGATTGGTTTGGTTTTGTCAACTCTAAACTAATTCTGTAACCCTGAGTTTGTTAAACTACCATCATGGTACAGGCCCCAGGGGGTATTCCTGAAAGCAGGTTGTGTGACATACCCGGGTATGTTTAAGAGTAAATAAGCGGATAACCTCAACTATCGGTTCCAAAAACAGAGGTCACTTTCAGGGTATGTAAGTAACCATAGCAACTCACTCTCTGAACATAACCTGCCCCAGAGCAGCTCATGATCCAGGGTTAGTTTGCTTAAGAGATATTCAGATGTGTGTTATATAATTAATATAGTTATTAATATAACCATTTTTTCAGTTATATAATATATATTAATTCTAAAGAATTAGAATTAAAAATTAAAAATAAGTTTAAATGTTAATTAAATTCACACATTTATTATTTATTTTATTGTCATCGCACACATGGATCTGCATTCAATCAATTAGCATCATGCAAACAGTATAATCCTTATGCTCAGTGAATAAATATTACTTATTAAATGAAAACATTGAAAAATGTATTGGATAACCACCAAAGGTGGCGATGTGCAGTAAGTAGGTTATGTAAATCGCCATTAAACAAAAGAAGAAGAGGAAGTAGAATGGCACTGATGGATTCGTCACTCTGTTGAGAATGTCTTGTGTGTTAACCGGGATCATACTCTGAGGCTGCGTCTCAATCAGCTCCCTAGTTCAGTAGTCAGGGCTCTAATCAGGGAGTCAGCCCATTGACTTATGTCCTCAGTGCCCTGACTACTGAACTAGGGAGCTGATTGAGACGCACACTGAGGCTGCGCAAGCTCAGACATCAGGAAGTGAATGCTTCTAATTGACTCTGTTGAAGTCTGTGGGGTCGCTGTGTCCATTTCTTTTACCGTCTATGATACAGGTAGCCTATGAATTAATTCTTTTTTAATTGCTTATTAAATCATTTAATTACGGTTTATAGGCTACATGCTAGTTTCCATGACAAGTTAAAGAGAAATCTGTTCATACTGGACCTGCCAGTTTGCTACGTTTCAAATGATTATTAAACAGTTTTTCGCATGCATTTGATACGCACTTTATGCACGAACTGACAGGGGCCCCAACAAATAGGTAAAAACTATTTTTTTTATTATATTATACACTAGCCTATACAGCACAACACTAGGGCTCATGTTTGTCAGAGCACAACATACAGACACAATCTTATCGAGGAATGTCATGTCTTCATCCTTGCTTGGCAACACCATGTGAATCGGTACTTTATCTGACAAATAGTGTACTTGTTGCGGACGGCTCCAATCACCCTTTACACGTGAATTCGGAGGTGGGCATTTTTTCTTGAGCTCTCCACATCTCTTGCATCAGCTGACAGCGTCCTTTTGTGAAAGCCGACGACTCTGTTACCTCGGATACTTGGTCTGCGTGGTTGCGCCTCCAAGCAGGAAAGCGGTGGAGAGTTAATCCATTTTCGACGCCAAATTAATCAAATTAAGACACACGACTGAGAGGGAGTACGTCTATAAACAGTGCGTAGTAGTCCGAGTAGCAGTAAAGGAGGCCATCAACATGGCCGCCACGCCAAGTAATGACGTCACAACGCCCAAGCCCTATTTATTTGTAAACATGTTGATCACTATTCTGTCATTTTTCATTGTCAGTCATTTTACTGTATGTTATAAACATGTTTATGCCCAAAACGCTTAATTAATATTCAAGGTAGGCCTAGACTGTCATTTTCCTCTACTGTGTGCATTACTGTTTAAGATTATTTCAATATTTAACATTGTTAACATTACATTCATTTAAGGCACGTACCGAGCATTCATTCTACTTAAGAAGGCTGGAATAAAAGCACCAGCGCACACAAACGATCATTTTAATTTTTAGTCAAATTCATTTAAAAATGTAAACTCAACAGGTATAAAATATGATCAGTAAGAGAAAAACACTGCTAATGAGGATGAGCACTGGACTGTTGCAGGATAGTGGGGAGATATATTTATTTATTATTCAAAATGCACAGGAAATATATTTATAGAAACATTTCAGTGCAAGGTGGTAAAGAGTTCGAAGTTCTGCCATGGCAGCTCGTAGGTCAATGTTTTTGATATCAGCTTCTCTAAAAACCTCAGCTTGGCGCTGGTAGTAAGTTTCTCCCTGTAAGAGACCTCTTCTTCTCCATTTCTTCTAAGTTTTCTCGTAATTTATCCGCTTAAACGCCACGATGATAATTCCTCGAGCCGTCTTTCCTGCTCTGATCTCTGTATCGCTCTTACAATGTTGCCCCTGGCAACCGATAGCGTGGGATCCCAAAAGAGTGGATGGGGCTCAGACTCCGCCCAATTTGTCATGTGACAGCAAGTGACCATGACGTATCTCCGGCATCCTCAATAAACCCGTCTCCGGCGATCTAATATGACCCCTGACCTGTAAAGTTGCCAGAATAATAATCATACGCTGTTTGTTAATTGGCCAGAGGAGAACAATGAAAACAAATGTATTAGCCTACACATTATATTCTTTCACTGTCTATGGACCCCCTAAACTAGCCTGTGTTCGCGCTATTGATGACGCGCCATATGCCGCGCACCAGACGACAATGCAAAACAGTGAATCTAATCACCATACAGGCAAAAAGGTTCACTTGTATCATCGATGTGTTTTGCTGTAAAAAAAACTGCACAAACGGAAACAAAAAAGCACAAACTATAGAATATCTTTCCATAGACACAGACTTTAGAGAAAGAAAAATACTTTAAAAAGTCTATACACACTCTTTCAGCCTCTAAGTCATTATAGCTACATTAACAATGTTTTAAGACGTTTAATAGAAACAGTTGTCGTTTAATAGAAAACTATGAATGGCGGTGCAGGATTGTGAACAACTCTGCCTATTAATCATCTGTTTGGCAACTAACGTTAATATTCTCTTAATATGCAACGTTATTACATGAAAAATGTGCCGCGGCGCCGCTCGTCAAATAGGCTAGGCCTACATGCTGCTTTCAATAGGATGTGAAATGGAAATAGCGATCTAAATTTTGGGGTGGCACCCTGGACACCCCTCTGGCTTCGCCACTGCTATGGGCTAATTTTCATTTTTGGGTGAACTATCCCTTTAAGGTCCTATAACACTTTCAAAGCACTGGACATTTATTTTCATATAGAAGCAACAGAATTTAAATTACATCCAGTTTATTAGAAGCATGCGTGTGAATCCGTGTGAGAGAACTTTCCCCCTTGGCTGCACTTTCTCTCCTCCTCCTCCTCCTCTCACAGACATCAGTCTCGAGACAAGGCACTTCTCAAACGAGTCCATTGCTCTTCCATTCATTCAAAGTCTCAAAGCACGTTTGAGAGGACACATGGAGACAAAGATGTTTTTCATTAGTTTGTTCGCGGTTTCTGCATTCCTCTTGCACGGTAAGTTTTATTCTTTTATTTATTTTTCTTCAGGTCAACGATAAAAAGAATGAGTAGTTAGAGTAGTTAGAATGAGTAGTTAGAGAGTTCAAACCAGAGGTCTAGTCAAGACCCAGATCCAGACAAAGACCTGATCGTCCAAGAAGCAGGTAGTAAATATTAATATGCTATATAATATTCAACCACTTTTCATTTATTTTACCTTATTGGACAAATAACAACAAGACAACTAATAAACTTTTTCGCATCTTTTTTATTCAAGTTCAAAAAATTTAATAAATTAAAAAAGTGAATAAAGATAGAAAATACACTTTATTGAATGAGCCATTCCTCTGAATGAGTGCCATTTCTGTCCTCGGGACATTATTAAAAGGCATAGAAAAATTGGTTCTAAAATACATTTGTATTATCCTGTACATTAAGCTTAATGAAAACGTAAAATATTCAATTTAAAACATGAATAAAAAACTGCCCAGAACACTGAATAAAAAAATAAAAAAAAAATGTTGCTCTCTTTTTACTGCTCACAATGAAATAGGATTAACATCTTTCAGCAGTCTTACTTTTTTCGCATTGTTGTGTGACTCCATATCCATATCTATGCTTTCAATCTTTTTTTTTTTCCAGAAGAAATCCATAATGTTCTAGATAAAATGCACATTTCAGTCGTGTCCCCAGGGTTTCCCCGTAACACATTCCCTCCTCTGAAAAACGTGGAAAATTCCACAGGACACATTTTCAAGAGGAAGTTGCATCATCTGGATCTGAAGGGTCTTCGGGTGTATTGATTAATTTGTGTGAATATTAGTTGATTTAATACTATTTAGTTTATTTATTTATTTTAAGTTTTACAGTTACAACGAGTTGTAGTTGTAAGTTGTAGAAATATCAGTTTTTCAATGTGGTTATAGTTAGGGAGCAAATCCACCACTAAGTGCTGCAGAAAAGCAGCCTGATGCAATGCACAACCAGAGAAGCAACAAAGAACATGGATGTGCACATTCCGAAGTGCACACTCAGAAGTGCACACCCAGAGGTCTCCACTAACCATTTTTACAGTGACGGCCATTAATCAGTATAAATCGGTGGCTCTCAAAATGGCGGCCGCCAGATGGCGCCAGCGGGGCAAGAAATCCTATAAAAAAAAATTTAATTACCTTTTTGTAAGTCGGGAATGTCCACCTTTGAACTATGATATACATAAAAATGAGAAATATAAATAAATTATACTGTGGAAGTGCCAACTTATAAGTGTACTTATAAGTAGGATTCTACTGGTTACTCTTATACCAACACTGCTGAGCTAAAGGCAATAATATAAACAGATTACAATAAACCAATTTACATCTCATTGGTGTTTTGTATTCCTTTCACTCTCTTCCTGTAACACCCAAAAGAAAAAAAAAAAAAACATTTTATAAGATTCCTCCATAGGTCTGTTCAAATAGATAATATAGCCTACAGAAACCTATAAAATCTTTTTAGGTCTGCGCACTCGCGAAAGTGCGGACTCGTAGGAAGACCGCAAATGGTTTAGGGCGAAGGTTCAGGTCCAGAAGGTTCTAAGGGGTCCCCAGAAAATGTCAATGAATAAAGAGACAAAGCAAAAATGAATAAAGTCTACCGATCATTCAAACTGGGTCATTTCTAAATGTTTCTCTCCTTTCTTGCCATATACATATTTTCCAGAATTTAATATGTTTGTTTTGTATCTTCATAGCGAGTTGTTCTCACTATAGTCCCCTTTGTCTTGCTCACTGTGGTTGTAAGTCACTATTCTTAATGCAGAGCTGCCTACATACAATTATTGTGAAAGTTGCTTATATAAATAATTTTTAGTTGAAAACGTTCTTCTTCAGATTTATACATCCAACATTAAGTATAGCCAATTTAAGTTTGGAAACAATATGTTGCTATCACACTTACTATTTATCTAACAGTTTAAATGTTTAATCCATACATAAAAAATATATATTGATGGATTTTAGGAAGGGGGTCCCTCATAAAAGGTTCATCATATTTGGAGGTCCTTGGCATCATAAAGTTTGAAAACCTTTAGGGTGCCATTTGGGACAGGGCCAGGATCTTTCTCACTGTTCAAGGATTCAGTGAAACGTTTAATGATTCAGTTCAAACGCTCAGGATCTTTCTCACTTCCTTTTGTGATGCCTCTTTTGCTAGTTTTTCTGCACTCTCGTTCCCTTTCACTTCCTCATGAACATCTGTGCCACCCCGATGTAATCTTAAACTGTGATGCGGTTTGTCTTCTCTCACAGATGTTTTGAATTCTGGGATGTGTATTCCAATACCCACACATTCCTGGTTACTTTTGGATCTGTCTGTATACATTTTGAGATAATCAAAGGAACTGTTACTTAGATAAATGTTTGTCTTAAGAACATTTTCTGTAAAAAAAACCACGGGGTGGATGTGGTGAACCATTCCATTCCATTCTATATTCCTTCACTCTCTTTTCACCCGTCCTTCCAAACCCATGTACCTGAAACTTGGAATACTCCTAACAATCCTGTATTGTTTCCGTTGTAAGATTCTTTCCCACTTCCTATCAATCGGATCCAATATTTGTATTATTTCCGAATGCTAATGACCCTGAACGAGCATGGTACTTACGCACACGCGGATTTATCAACAATGATTGCTTAATCATGTGCTGTGTGCGCATGTTTGATGAATATGGATTTTATTGTACTTAGGCACATTCTAAATTTAATTTGTAAGACAAAATATAGAACCTTTTCTATGCACTTTTGATAAATGAGGGCCCTGGTGTTTTAATGCTAACATGATTAGCATGCATGAATTAGCATGTTGTCCTAGGATAGTCATCAAACTTTACTAGTGATAGAAAAGGCAGCGCTACATTTGAAAAAATGCTGCGCGTCAAAAAAGCTTGTCGATGCCCATCTTTATGCAAATTAATCAGCTGAACGCGATAGAAGTAATATAAATTCAATAGAAGTAGAGCACATGGAGACTCTAGGTGCTGATCCACTTGTCCGTGCAACACTTCTGTCGCGCCGCACTCAGGGAAGGCGGCGCTGCATTTGAACAAATTTGCGTCAAAAAAGCTGGCCGAAGCTCAACTTTATGCAAATTAATCCGTTGAACACGATGCGACTATCCAATAGAAGTAGTGCACATGGAGACTGAGGGAAGTCACTCACTGGTCCTTTGTTTTTCATTCCCCGCTGGCTCAAACGCACGCCCATAGTGGTAAACTTGAGGAACGCGCATCAACATACACATGAGGGGAAGCGTCACAACACCGCGCTTCAAGGTGCTGATCCACTTGTCCGTGCGACACTTCTGTCGCGCCGAACTCCACTTTATTCCTATGGGTGACGTCAAGCGACTTTAACGTACCTGCAAAGTGTGGCGGGGCTGCGATGGGCAGACACAAATTTACCAGAAGTATGACTACGCCAGAGTATGGCGAAGGAAGCAAAAATCATTTACAATAATGCACGACTATGCCACCCCGATTCTATAACCGGGTAAATTTAAACCCAATATTGGGCACACAGGTTCGTCACCACTAACGACAAGAGACGTAGATATAAATACAGAAATGACTTTATTTCACATAAAATGTAGAAAACTGTTGACCAAAGAAAAGAGAAAATAGTAAAAGAAAAACAAAAAGAACCTTCAGGCTGAGGCTTACCAGTGGGCAGCTAGCTGGACAGTGAGCATCTTACGACACACCACTCACTCAATTATGCTCCACACAACCACTCACACTGCACACACTCCAAGTGAGGAAGACGCAGGGGTCAAAATGGCAAACACTCTGTGAGAAACACCACCACAGGGCAAAAGCAGCTAGCTTCCCTCACTGGGGGCCTTCAGCTCCTGAATAAACAAAAAGAAACCAAATATAAGAACACACTTAAACACATTAAACAAAGACAAATTATATGAGAATACATTCTTGCAACAAAAGGCCCACTGGCCACAGGAGTCAGGCAGAGATTTAATTAGGTTCACGACGAGCATATGAACCAATACCAGCCATAGAGCAGCAAGAGGAAAGTGATAAAACCAAAAAGGAAAGAAAATAAACAATACAAAGGAAAATAATTGAATGGGTTTCAAATCAAATCACAAAATACAAGAACTAAATTAATGAAAAACTGAACACAACTGGAAGAACTCCGTGAAGGAGTGAGGATTGGAGGAAAATGATCACAAATAACAGGACACACACGCTGCCGGTGGCAATATAACAATCAGTGGGGCTAAACATGCACTGTTAAGAGTACATCTCATTTTGCGTGACGGCTCGGGCTAGCCATCCTCCCCTAGGCCACCAGCATGAGCGTGAAACACAAAAACAAATAAAATAACAGAATGGTCAGTCACAGAACTACAGCAGAACAAAACAGTGCAGTCTCGGTGTCGTCTAAGGAGCGTTTTGCACTGCCGTCCACAGAACCGAAGTGTTCACGAGCAGTTGCCCACACTAAAATAGACAGATTTACAAAATCAGTTAAAACACCCAAGCCCACGATGCTCAAGGGGCTAGATATACGTACCCAGAAGTAGATTGCGAAGCACATGGGTTCAATCACTCACAACATTATCTGTAGGTATTTAACGAAGACGAAACTGCAAACATGCAAACGCTGCATAAGAGCACACACCTAGGCTGCAACACGAGCGAAGCACAAGTTACTACGAGTCACACCACAACACACATTAATGCATTAGGGTTACCATATCTGGGGTTAAAGAGAGCCTGTACCCATCGGCAAAGTCACACCAGCCGTAACCTGGCTTTAACAAAATAGACACTTAACTGGAGCATAGGCACTATTAGCAACGTTAGCCAAACAACTAGGTACATACCTCCCGCAGAGCTGCGCGCGCACACCCACACACGACAAAGATGGTATGATGCGCACCCAGGTGACAAAACTCTGCCTTAAATATGCCAGGAATGGCAGTGATAGGCTGTCACACCCACCATTCAGGTGACAACTATGTTCAATAGGGCGGGACCTGGACCGCCCTGCTACAATCGCATTCCGGCAAGGCGGCGCTGCATTTGAACAAATGCCGTGCGTCAAAAAAGCTGACCGAAGCTCAACTTTATGCAAATGAATCCATTGAACGCGATGCGACTATCCGATAGAAGTAGAGCACATGGAGACGGAGGGAAGTCTGGGTGCTGATCCACTTGTCCGTGCAACTCTTCTGTCGCGCCGCACTCCACTTTATTCCTATGGGTGACGTCAGGCGACTTTAACACGCCCGCAAAGCATTCCGGGAAGGCGGCGCTGCATTTGAACAAATGCCGCGCGTCAAAAAAGCTGACCGAAGCTCAACTTTATGCAAATGAATCCGTTGAACGCGACGCGACTATCCAATCGAAGTAGAGCACATGGAGACGGAGGGAAGTCTCTCGCCGGTCCTTTTTTTTTGATTCCCCGCTGGCTCAAACGTCGTAAACTTGAGGAACGCCCATCAACATACACATGAAGGGAAGCGTCACAACACGGCGCTTCAGTCGTGCCGCGAAAGTGGATCTGTATCGTCTCTCGCTGGTCCTTTGTTTTTCATTCCCCGCTGGCTCAAACGCAAGCCCGTAGCGGTAAACTTGAGGAACGCCCATCAACATACACATGAGGGGAAGCATCACAACACCACGCTTCAGTCGTGCCGCAAAAGTGTTACTCCATTGCACACCTCAGACCACTTTCTCATCACTCTTAACCTCATACTGACTCCTGACTCAACACACACTCCTCCGCAGATCACCTTTAGGCGTAATCTACACTCGCTATCTCCCTCTCGCCTATCCACTATGGTTTCATCCTCACTTCCTCCACCCTCTCAGTTCTCAGCACTGGACACCAACAGTGCTATTGACACTCTTTGCTCCACTCTAACATCTTGCTTAGACAGCTTTTGCCCCCTTTCATCCAGACCAGCCCGCACCACCCCCTCTGCCCCCTGGCTGTCTGACGTTCTCCGCGAACATCGCTCTGGACTCCGGGCGGCAGAGAGGAAGTGGCGCAAATCTAAAAACTGTACTGACCTTACCTTGTATCAGTCTCTTCTCTCTTCCTTCTCTGCTAATGTCTCCACTGCTAAAACAACATACTATCACGACAAAATCAACAATTGCTCTGACTCTCGCACACTTTTCAAAACATTCTCCTCTCTTCTTTGCCCCCCCTCCTTCATCAACTCTTACAGCTGATGACTTTGCATCATTCTTCACAAAAAAAACCTCCTCCATCAGCAGCCAATTCTCCACACCACAAACTGACATGCACATCTCAACACCTAACACACACGCTCCCCTCCTTCTCTCTGCTCTCTGAGGCAGAAGTCTCTAAACTCATCCTTTCCAATCACCCTACTACCTGTCCGCTTCAACCTATCCCCACTCACCTCCTTCAGGCCATTTCTTCTTCAATTACTCCTGCACTCACTCACATTGTCAACACTTCTCTTCACAACGGGACCTTTCCCACAGCATTTAAGCAGGCTCGGGTAACACCACTGCTTAAGAAACCCTCTCTGAATCCAGCACTTTTAGAAAACTACAGACCAGTATCTCTTCTTCCTTTCATTGCAAAGACACTTGAGTGAGTTGTGTTCAACCAACTCTCTATGTTTCTTGAACAGAACAACCTCCTGGACAATAACCAATCCGGCTTCAAAAGTGGCCACTCGACCGAGACTGCCCTGCTCTCGGTTACTGAAGCACTGCGACTTGCAAGAGCAGTTTTCAAATCCACAGTACTCATCTTGCTGGATCTGTCTGCTGCTTTTGACACAGTTAAACACCAGATTCTCCTGTCAACTCTCAAGAAGATGGGAATCTCAGGAACTGCTCTCCAGTGGTTCAAGTCTTACCTCTCAGGTAGGTCCTTCAGAGTGTCATGGACAGGTGAAGTGTCTAAGTCACATAATCTAGCTGGGACCACTTCTCTTCTCAATCTACATGTCGTCATTAGGATCTGTCATTCCGAAACACAGCTTTTCCTATCACTGCTATGCTGAAGACACTCAACTTAACTTCTCATTTCAACCAGATGATCCCACAGTTGGTGTTCGTATCGCTTCCTGCCTGACAGACATTTCTGTCTGGATGACGGAGCATCACCTTTAACTCAATCTTGCAAAAACAGAACTGCTTGTGGTGTCAACCAACCCAGCACTTCATCAAAATTTCTCCATTCAGCTCGGTTCATCAACCATAACTCCGTCCAAGTCAGCCAGGAACCTTGGAGTTGTGATCGATGACCAGTTAAACTTCACTGACCACATTACTGCAGCAGCCCAATCCTGCAGATTTGCGATATACAACATTATTTAGATTTGACCCTTCCTATCAGAGCAGGCCACACAACTCCTGGTCCAAGCTCTTGTTCTCTCCAGACTGGACTACTGTAATGCTCTTCTAGCTGGCCTTCCGGCATGCACTTCAAAGCCTTGCAACTGATCCAGAATGCAGCGGCGAGGGTGGTCTTTAACAAGCCGAAGCCTCTCTTCATCAGTTTGCACTGGCTGCCAATAGCCGCTCGCATCAAATTTAAGGCACAGGTGCTCGCCTACAAAGCAACCACAGGCTCTGCACTAATATACGTAAACTCGCTTGTTCACACTTATGCACTCTCCACAAGCTTGCTTCTGCAAGTGAACGACGCCTCGTGGTCCCATCCCAAAGAGGAATGAAATCACTCTCACAGACCCTTTCCTGGACCGTTCCCACCTGGTGGAACGACCTGCCTATCTCAATTCGAGCAGCCGAGTGTGTAGCCATTTTCAAAAAACATCTAAAGCACATCTTTTCCAGCAACACCTGACCAATAAAGACTAGCACTTAACTATTTTATTATTTTTTTCTGTTTGTTTGTTTGTTTTTTAAAAAAGTGTTTGTGTAGGCTACTGTAGGCTACTACCGGTATGTGTACTCCGCTAGATGAACTGAGAATTGTTACAGCACTTGCATGCTGTTGCCCCTTGTGTTTAGTTGCTTTTATTGCTCTCCTCATTTGTAAGTCGCTTTGGATAAAAGCGTCTACTAAATGACTAAATGTAAATGTAGAAATGATATAGCACACAGAGTCAGAACAGTCTGAATGTCTGACCCGAGTTAGGTGGGTGTAGCTTGAAAGCCCTAGGAGGAGAAACTGCTTAAGCTTCTTCTTCTGAGACTTTTAAATAGTAGATCAGTGTGTTGGCTTTGTCATATCAGGGTTTATGAAAGTATGCATCAATCACTTATTAGTTGTAATAATGCAAATATATTTAATATTAAAACGCAATGTATGAATCAAGATGTGGTTGCATGTTGTATATTATGATGCACAATAAATACCATATAATCTGTTTGTCTGACGATAAGTGAGAATCAGTGATGCTTTTATGCATTTTGATCTGTAGAAAAACATTCTCATAGCACTTTCCTGTTGTATATTCTTGTTCCACTATTCCAGACATGATTTATTGACCTGTTTGTTCTTTCTCCAGGTGTTTTTGCTTTTGATACAGTTGAAGTGCCTGTGATGGAGGGAGATGCAGTCACTCTATGTACTGGTGTTAAAACAAACCAACAAGAAAGGATTAAATGGTATTTTAATGCCACAAATGATAAGAACCCACCTCGCATCGCTCACATCAATGGGGATCTCATTTATAACTGTACAGATGTTCAGTGTGAAGATGTTAATGAGAGATTCAGAGACAGACTGAAGCTGGATCATCAGACTGGATCTCTGACCATCATGAACATCAGAACTGAAGACTCTGGACTTTATCAACTACAGATCATCAACGGCACCAACCATGAAACAATCTTCAGTGTTACTGTTCATGGTGAGTCTTTATATTTGAAAGCAGGTTATGTTATATCATATTGTGTTTATTATATCAGTGACATTCAGAGCTGTTTTTCTCTTTATCTCCGTCATTGAACAGAACAGAATTACTTTAAACCGTTTAGTTTTTCCACTGGTGATCAATTCGTTTCTAACAGTTAGTTTTGTTCTGTTCATTTCTTATCATTTGCTTAAATGCATCTATTATTTAATACTCATTGTTTTTAGTTCCCTGGGGATCCAAAGTGCAGAAGATTTGAAGTAAAATAAGTGTCAGTCTGTAAAGATCTTGTAATAGTTTGTGATTTGATCCCATATAATGATTGCAACTTATTATAAATGTATATTGGCTTATCTTGGAATATTATAAAGCAGAAAGTTATATTTCAGTGTAGTAATGCATTAGGTGCGAATCTGTAAAAAAATATTCCAGCAGAGTTTAGATAAGTCTAAATGAGTATTCGCGATTAACTTGATATTTAGCTATTTTATTTATTTCTACTGAATTTCTCAAGATCCAGGAATTTAATGTGCACAACTGTTAATTCACAGATAATTATTGTTGTGGAGTTTTTCTCCCAAAAAAATCCTCCAATCATCTGTTGGTTTGTGTTTCAGCTGCTAAACGAGATGAAGAGAAGAGAAAGTCAGTGAAGGAGGGAGAATCTGTCACTTTAGATCCTGGTGAAATGAAAAACACAACTGATTTAAGGAAATGGTATTTTAATGGCATTCTCATCGCTGTAATCACTGGAGATCCCAATAAGACCTGGACAGATGATCAGTGTTGTGGGAGATTCAGATGCAGACTGAATGTGGATCCTCAGACTGGATCTCTGACCATCACAAACATCAGATCCGAAGACTCTGGACTTTATCAACTAGAGATCAGCAGCTGCAGATTCAGAATCATCAGGAGCTTCTGTCTCTGTGTTTCTGTCACTAGTGAGTCATTTAGTCTTTAGAAATAAAGAATACGTAGGCTACATTACTTTTAAACTGACTTAGTAATTTTTTTTATTGACTTAATATCTCATACAGGTGCTGGTCATATAATTAGAATATCATCAAAAAGTTAATTTATTTCACTAATTCCATTCAAAAAGTGAAACTTGTATATTATATTCATTCATTACACACAGACTGATATATTTCAAATGTTTATTTCTTTTAATTTTGATGATTATAACTGACAACTTAGGAAAATCCCAAATTCAGTACCTCAGAAAATTAGAATATTACTTAAGACCAATATACAAAGAACTAAATATACTGGCCAACTGAAAAGTATGAACATGAAAAGTATGAGCATGTACAGCACTCAATACTTAGTTGGGGCTCCTTTTGCCTGAATTACTGCAGTAATGCGGCGTGGCATGAGGAGATCAGTCTGTGGCACTGCTCAGGTGTTATGAGAGCCCAGGTTGCTCTGACAGTGGCCTTCAGCTCTTCTGCATTGTTGGGTCTGGCACATCGCATCTTCCTCATCACAATACCCCAAAGATTTTTTTATGGAGTTAAGGTCAGGCGTGTTTGCTGGCCAATTAAGAACAGGGATACCATGGTCCTTAAGTCAAGTCAAGTCAACTTTATTTTTATATAGCGCTTTTAACAATGTAGATGGTTTCGAAGCAGCTTTACAGTGTTAAACAGCAAAACAATGCAAGAGAATTGTATTCGGCTGTATAGCCATTCCGGAGAAAACGGTGATGTCATCAGTTCATTTCAATTATCATACAGTGTGGGCTTTAGATCAGTAATTAGATCAGTAATTTAGTTTATATGGTTAATTTAGTTTAATAATTAGATTTATTTGGATATTTAGTTGAAAAAATTAAGAAGAATTAATTTTTAGTGAAATTTAGTGTCCCCAACTGAGCAAGCCAAGTCAGAGGCAACAGTGGCAAGGAAACCAAAACCCCATCAGGTGACCTAATGGAGAAAAATAATCCTTGGAAGAAACCAGGCTCAGTCGGGGTGCCAGTTCTCCTCTGGCCAATTAACAAACAGCGTATGATTATTATTCTGGCAACTTTACAGGTCAGAGGTCATAATAGATCGGAATATTCGAAAGATCAGAGGCAGAAGATCTTAAACCAGGTACTGGTTGCTTTGGCACTGTGTGCAGGTGCCAAGTCCTGTTGGAAAATGAAATCTGCAGCTCCGTAAAGTTGGTCAGCAGCAGGAAGCATGAAGTGCTCTAAAACTTCCTGGTATACGGCTGCGTTGACCTTGGACCTCAGAAAACATATTCCAACACCAGCAGATGACATGGCACCCCAAACCATCACTGACTGTGGAAACTTTACACTGGACCTCAAGCAACGTGGATTGTGTGCTTCTCCTCTCTTCCTCCAGACTCTGGGACCCTGATTTACTTTCATCAGAGAACATAACTTTGGACCACTCAGCAGCAGTCCAGTCCTTTTTGTCTTTAGCCCAGGCGAGATGCTTCTGACGCTGTCTGTTGTTCAAGAGTGGCTTGACACAAGGAATGCGACAGCTGAAACCCATGTCTTGCATACGTCTGTGCATAGTGGTTCTTGAAGCACTGACTCCAGCAGCAGTCCACTCTTTGTGAATCTCCCCCACATTTTTGAATGGGTTTTGTTTCACAATCCTCTCAAGGATGCTGTTATCCCTATTGCTTGTACACTTTTTTTCTACCACATCTTTTAGTTCCCTTCGCATCTCTATTAATGTGCTTGGACACAGAGCTCTGTGAACAGCCAGCCTCTTTTGCAATGACCTTTTGTGTCTTGCTCTCCTTGTGCAAGGTGTCAATGGTCGTCTTTTGGACAACTGTCAAGTCAGCAGTCTTCCCCATAATTGTGTAGCCTACAGAACTAGATTGAGAGACCATTTAAAGGCCTTTGCAGGTGTTTTGAGTTAATTAGCTGATTAGAGTGTGGCACCAGGTGTCTTATATATTGAACTGTTTCACAATATTCTAATTTTCTGAGATACTGAATTTGGGATTTTACTAAGTTGTCAGTTATAATCATCAAAATGAAAAGAAATAAACATTTGAAATATATCAGTTTGTGTGTAATGAATTAATATAATTTACAAGTTTCACTTTTTGAATGGAATTAGTGAAATAAATCAACTTTTTGATGATATTCTAATTATATGACCAGCACCTGTATATAGAGCATCTATTATTTACCATAATAACAATTTAAAAAGTTAAACAATAGATATATATCAGATAGGTATAATGATATTTAATTCAATACATGAACAAAATGCCATATTTTCCTTTTAATTATGGATCACAATTATTCTGAGGACCAGTGGTATTTGTCTGCAAGTTTAACACTTTAACTAGAAAAAGTTAGACCTGTATAAGTAGCTATTTCACGTTGTGATGGGCGAAGATTGTGAACGAGCTGCACACGCCCAGTTTGAGAATGACTGAAATACAACACACGTTTGACTATCAAATCTGAATCATCATCTTTGTAGATCAGGCTGACCATTTGACTAACACTAAAGGCCCGTTGACGCCTATAATGATATATTAGCGTCCACACTGGCGGACGATATCGTTCTATTTATTCATCTGCCGCTTTAAATGTTTGCGCTCTTTAATGTCAGGATGGATTCTGATTGTCAATGTTTTTTTATTGTTCACCAGCTGGGAAATAGTTCTGAAAGTTAACGATATCGTTCCTCTGTGCTGTTATCTTTATAGCTGTGCTGTGGACTCTGCTATACTTTTATCTTTACCGATTATTAGAACTAGCCTATATCTTTATCATTGTCATTAGTTATTGTCCTTGATATGAACAAAGACTCTTGTGTTTCAGATTCAGGTCCTGCTGGAACACGTGGCGAGCTTTAGAAAGGGCAAGTATTACATACAGACACCCCAAAGAGTTCTTTAGCACCACACACTCCATGAAGCAATTGCTGTAATCGAGTCGATATTTGTATTGCAATTCTCTTCTGCTGTACACTTTCCCATGATGAATGGAGTTTCCATCCAAATTATCCCGATGAGAAATAAAATTTCAGACTGAATATTATTCACTGATTGATAGCAGATGTGCTTTTCTGTTTCTGTAATTGCTGTTCATTTCTCTTGTTTCCTTACAGATGGAGAAAGGTCACGTGATCCGAGAGGATCCCAACAATAGAGGGGTGCAAGTATGACATCACTTTGTATGCCAAAACGCGCGAGTTAGTATTTTAGCACTTCTGGTTCCCTCGTCCCGAAGTCAATGGGTTTTTTTAATGGGTTTTTGGTTAAAAGGCTGAAATAATGTCTGTGGTGAACACAAGCTCAAGAATCTTTTACATTTTATGCTACAACATTAAACACATACGTATTACCCCACCCGTGATCTTATTTAAGCTGTTATGTGTCTTGAAAATAGCGGTCACTAACAAGTGGCTAAATGGGATTCATTAAGGGCTCTATCATACACCCGACGTAATGCGATGGCAGGCTGGTCTGAAAATGAGCAATCAGTTGTTACTTTGTTGTTGCGTTGCTACTTTGAGGAACTGAAAACGACCAACAAAAACCTGGTCTAAAGTCAATAGCGCAGTATTTTTGTTATTTAAAGGGTGTGTTAGTAATATAGACCTTTAGGCGGTGCACAACGCGCGTACACTCTGCTTATTACACACACAGGGACGCGCAGCAGCACACACACATTTATAAATATTACAAATAAAAGGATTATTCTCTGGAAAAGCGTTCAGTCTTTCCTCTTGCAAATTCCTTGATGTAAATAGCGAATCCGTCATGGTGCAAACGCAACTGGCTTTTAAAGGGAATGGGAGATGAGACTCTGATTGGTTTATTTTGCACGTTAAGCCCAAAACACACCCATGACCATGGGCGTAGATTACGCGGGGGACGGGGGGGACGGGGGGGACATGTCCCCCGCACTTTTAATAAAACGTACATTCGTCCCCCGCACTTTTACCGGGTCGCACAGGTCCTAGTCGACCCGCTCCGTGCGGGATTCGAACCGACGTCTAGTCGCACCGCTCTTTCTGGCCTACGTCTGTTACACAAGCAAGTTCGTTTACTTAGAAGCCAACGTAAATAAATCTAGATTTAAATTCAAAGACACAAAATAATCTATACATGACCTGTCATTTTATTCGTATCCAAAAATGAGGCGATCTGAACACTATGGAGTGCTAACACTCCAATTCATACTCGAAGCCATAGGGCGCGCTCTCAAAGAAAAATCAAAACTGATTCGTAGAAGTAAAACCCGTCACGTTCCAAAGGCATTCAGCGCTGTTGCAGCAGCTGCATAAAAATAATCGCTATGACTGATGAAACGTGACAAACACGATTGCGACAATATATGGTTTGTGTTTTTCCAGCCATCTCAAGGTATTTATTGACAATAAAGAATATGAATAATGCAGTGCTAACTGACAGCCTTTTTAATGTTTAGTATCTTCTGCTTGCCAAGGCTGCATTTATTTAAAACATTAATATTGCGAAATATATTCACATATATATTCACAGATGTTTTAATTTGTAATGATATAGTAAAGTGTCATTTATTCCTGTGATCAAAGTTGAATTTTCAGCATCATTACTCCAGTCTTCAGTATCACATGATCCTTCTGAAATCATTCTAATATGATCATTTGATGAAAAGGAAACATTTATGATTATAATCATTGTTGAAAACAGCTGTGGAAACCATGACGCATTTTATTTTTCAGGATTTTTTCATGAATAGAAAGTTAAATAAACAGCATTTATTTGCATTGAATAAAGCATGGATAAATCTTTTGTTATATTATAAATGCCACTTGATCAATTTAATGCATGTTGATGAATAAAAGTATTAATTTCTCTCTTTTTTATCTTACCACAAATGTTTGAATAGTTTCATGATTTCCACAAAATGAAGCAGCACAACTGTTTTCAACATTGATAATAATCATTAATGTTTCTTGAGCATCAAATGAACAGATTAGAATGATTTCTGAAAGATCACGTGACACTGAAGACTGGAGTAATGATGATAAATTATAAATTACAAAGATTTTTTTCTTTTTTACTATATATTCACACAGCTGCTTTACATTGGGATACTATTTCACTGTATTACTTTTTTACTGCATTTTTTTATTAAATAAATGCAGCCTTGGTGAGCAGAAGACTTCTTTCAAAAACATTTAACAATTGTTATGTTTCCAAACTTTTGATAGGTACTGTATATTTTCTGACTTATTCAGTGAAATGTTTTTTTACAAAGCATAAAATCCATGGGGACTTAATGCACAAGTGTTTGTAGTACATAAAACAATCATAAAATTGGCATAACATATAGGGAAAACATTATAGATATTAGTGGTTATTGTTCAGCAGTGTATTTGATATTTTATTGAATTAAAAGCAAGAGATGAGATCAATTAAATCTGTCAATTAGACAAAGGTCAGAAAAAAACTGGTATTACACCTGACATTTCTGTCCCCCTCACTTCTGAAAAGATGGCTGCGCCCCTGCCCATGACTCATTAAGAGACTAGAGACAACCCTTTTAGACCATGCTCCGGGCACACAGAACGTTTTTTCCGTCGTTAAACTAAAAGTGGATTCGGACACGTCCTAAGTGCACCTGCGCCATGCGCTTAGATCGCTAAAATAGGGCCCTTAATGTCATCACGCCGAGCAGGTCAACTTTTACAGCCTCATTATGCTCATAATTGTGCTCTTATAAACTATTCTAACGCAAACGTTCTGGGAAAATGTTTTGAGATAAAAACTGAACAGTTGTCTAAAGCTTAGTGATGGTGACGTTGAAGTCGAGCGGCCGTGGTGTCGTCCGTTTATAGCCGACCTTTAGCTTTTTACTTCTGGCGACTGCAAGTATCATAAACTTTTGTTGATCACAGAGCTTGTTTATTTGCAAAAATCCAAAAGCCTGTGGGAAAAAAATCTGAATCCGTATGGAGAGGGAACCAGTGCGATGCAAACTGCCGGTTGGCCGACAAAGTGACGTCAGACCTGCACCACTCTCTATGACTGAGTATCTGCAACATTATTCCCATTGACGCGAATCAGCAAAAACACACTTCATCTGTTGAGCTGTAACCTGAAATACTTATTAATCATAAAGCACTTTTTACATGTTATGGAAATAATAACCTATACCTGTTTCTGGAAGCACATATAATTTAGGACATTTAGATGAACGTCACTCACATTATCTGATAGTTGCAGCTTATAAACCTGGAACACATTTATCATTTATCATGCTTATTATAATAAGTGCCTTGTTTTAGATTATGGATTAGTGAAGTGCTTGAGGAAGAGGTTTGTTTCCAGATGTTTCCTGAAGGTCTCAGTAGATCAGATGGAGTCCAATGTTTCTGAAAGAGACTCATTGTGCTGGAACCACTAGGTGGCGCTCATTCACTGCAGTTACTACATTATTATGTATTCAATGCAACAATAACCAATTAGCATTCATATCCATAGAGCAAATGCTTTGTGATATTTAGGAAGATGGAAACACTCAAATCATAATTTAACACATAATTTGCACTGTGACAACTCAAACCTACACAAGCTCTCAGGACAGTCAACATCATCATGATTTAATTTACAAATGTATTAAAAGGACACATCCTGTGAAGAAGATTTGCACTACACATACTGTACTGTCAGTTTTCACTGTTATCAATGTACTGTATTTGAATACTACAACGTGCAAAGTGTATAAAAACTCATACACATTGTTTTGCTTCATACTGTACTGTCAGTTATCACTTGAATTGTTATCAATGTACTGTATTTGCATACTACAATGTGCAAAGTGTTTTGCTTGAAAACAGGTTGTATTACTGTGATTCAGCAGAGCTGGTTTGTTTGGTTCATTATTAGAATTTGAAATGAATGAGAAAATGAATTATACTTCCATAGTATATGAATGTGGTTGTCACTTTTGCACTGTATTTGCATGTTTGTTTTGTAATATCATATTTACTCTTGCATTTAATAAAAGAATGTGAACAAAATGAATGCGTGCTGTTTTAAAAAAAATCTGTTTCACTGTTAGAAATGATCATTATATAAACAAATTATTTTTTAAGTGAAAAGATTGTGTCAGTGTGTCAATAGTTTTATTATTTATGTATAGTTAGTACTACAACATAAACTAAACAAAATGTTGCCTTGGCAACTAACAGATAAAAAACAAGTTTATTATTTTATTTCTATAAACACCTTCAACACGTCCACACTGAACTACACACAGACATAAAGCATTTACTAGAAGATCCTCTGAGATATTAATATAATTGTAATAATTAAACGATGGTCACATGACTTGCAAAACATCAAACATTTTATATATTTTTTTATTTTTAAATTTTAAATAGATTTCCTGTGATTATAATGTAAAACGTTGTGAAGGACAATTGTACTGTAAAATAAATGATTTGATTATTGTAATAATAATTGTATAGTTACTATAGTAACAATACTAATATTTATGTCTTAAATTATTTGAAACATTCAAACCCTCAAGCTTTTAACATGTCAAAGCTTTTATTCACATTATGTTTATGGTTTCTCATATTTGACACTGTGTGTGATTTAAGACTGTGAATATGAGAGACTTTAACATTAAAAACACATTCACATCACGGCAACTTCAGCTTTTCTGGACCATCTGAGAACTTGTAAACGTTTTATTGCTGAATTTATCTGTGAGTTTCAGGTATCAGAGTTTAGATTGTATTTTCTGTTTATTTATATTGACAATAATACAATAATATCTGCTTATTTAGTTTTCAAATAGTCATTCTAAATGAATTTTAAAGTAGTTTGAACTATTTCATTATATCACTGCTGGTCTAGTTTGATCTTAGATGTTTGACATATATTATTATTTCTCTGTGACTTTACTCTTTTTGGATCACATAGGCCTATATCTTATGTTCAGTCATGATGGTCAAACAGCATCAGTCTTTAATGATGGAAAATGTATCTGCAGTTCCTCAAATTCACCACTAGAGATCATTCAAACATCACAGATTGCACCAAAATATTTACTCTGCCTCTACTCAGATCAGACATCTAAACTTATATAAAATATATAAACCACAAGAGAGAATTATGTGATTAAACAAAGTACAATATAAAGCAAATGATACTGGAATAGCACATAAAATGTGTATACTTGTGCCTCGTTATATTTCTTTGCTCAAATTGTGATATATTTCTCCATATAAAATCACAAAAATATATATTTTTTAAAAACTTGATCGTTCCATTTGCATCTGTACAGATTAAAACTATGAGATATATTACAATATTTATGATATCTGTGTCTCTCTTCTTGTGGATCTGATGTCATAAATCAGAACAGCGACAGTAGCCACGCCCACCAGAGCAGAGAGGACCAATCGGATCACAGCTTCAGTGGGACCACAGCATTGGCAGTTGACTTCTGAGAAAAAAAGCAATGATTAAACAGTATTGTGATTTTCAAGCTGACTTTGTTTGGAAAAAAAATAATAATAATACATGTGCCGAAAATGAAATCGATCATGTTGATGGATAAAATTAAAAGAGTAAACGTAACAAACAAAATAAAAATAAATAAATAAATAACAAAACCTGTGACCAGATAACACGTCAGCAGCGTCACTGCGGAGTCGTGAACGCGGATTGACAACAGACACGGAAGAGAAGACAATGCTGAATAAAGTCGTAGTTTTTGTTATTTTTGGACCAAAATGTATTTTCGATGCTTCACAAAATTCTAACTAACCCACTGATGTCACATGGACTACTTTGATGATGTTTTTGTTACCTTTCTGGACATGGACAGTATACCGTACATTCATTTTCAATGGAGGAACAGAAAGCTCTTGGACTAAATCTAAAATATCTTAAACTGTGTTCCGAAGATGAGCGGAGATCTTACGGGTGTGGAACGACATGAGGGCGAGTCATTAAACAGTGATGCCAGTAACGCGTTACTCTAATCTGACTACTTTTTCCAGTAACGCGTTACTATTTCCAAACCAGTAATCAGATTAAAGTAATTTATCCAAGTCTGTGAGTTACTATTTTAGTCATTTTCCTTAGTAAAAATATATATTTTGGCTTTCTTCTTGAGTCTCGGGGAGAGTATTTATATTAAGTGAAGTCAAGAAAGACTGTCTTTATTACATTTTTTATCAAAACATGTTTTTTTTTCAGGAAATATTTTTTAATTTCAACTTAAAATGTCAGGAGATACATTGTTGACGTTACTGTTAAAAATGCACTTCCAATAAAGTGAGTATTGGCAAAAACGGTTGTCATTTCTATGTTGAGGCGGCAGGGGTGTTGTCGGCAACTGCTGAATGTAACTAATAAAGTAACTTGTAATCTAACTTAGTTACTTTTAAAATCAATCAATCTGTAAAGTAACTACGTTTTTTTTAATGGAGTAATCAGTAATCAGATTACTTTTTCAAAGTAACTGTGGCAACACTGGTCATTAATGACATAATTTTCATTTTTGGGTGAACTAACCCTTTAACTATGGCACAGATAATCATGAGTTAATGTATGACTCATGAAGAACTAAACCATTTAATAATGATTACTGCATAAGCAACTAATGAACATTCTATATTATTAATAGATTCATATATGAATTACTATTAATTAAATATGATGTCATGTATTAATTCCCTAATAACATATTATATTAACTAATCATGTAAATTAATGTGTTAATTACCACAATGGGTCAAAGCCATGCATGTCAACGTCCAGATGTCTCCTTTAATTAATCATTAGCTAACAATTTGCAAAGGTATCATTATGTTATGACTTTACTTTTTGAGGCACATGACTATTAACTAATTGTTAAGTATTTCAATGTAAAAATTAAAAACTGAACGCGTCTTTTCAATAACGTGTGTTTGAGACGAATGCATGACGCGTGTCCAGTCTGGCGTGATTTTTCAGATCGCATTTGGAAGCTAAACTTTCATAGGAATTCATTGAAAAGTTGAAACACTCACTTTTCTCTGCAGCGCTCCGTTATTAATGCCCGAACTGAGCGGCCGAGTGCATTTGCATTCTGTGAGTGAGATCTCACCCCTATGGGCGGGTTCAAAACATGCAGAACTAACTCCTACTACTGCAGGGTTTTTCCTGCATTGAAAATTTTTTGGCGGCCGCCAAGACAAATTTTTGTCCCGCCAAAGCCTTATTTGAGGAGTTATTGTGATTTATGAGTGATGTAGAATAGATGACTGCACTTGTGATACGGCCGTGTTAACGGAGTGACAGAGAGAACGAGCAGAGAGCCACTCCCCCGCGCGCACACACTCTCCCTCTCTCTCTCTCTCTCTCTCTCTCTCTCTGTCTATGTCTTCTCATATTTCACATATTGGCTTATATTTCACATATTAATCAAAATCAAAAGGTCTGAAGACCGAATCCATGTTGCACGTGCCGCATTCGGACAATTTTTTCCTTGAATTACCGCTGGGTGTGAACTGCGCTCAAAAAATGTTGACTCTTCTCTGACCAGCTGACATAAACCATACTTTCAATAAACGGGAAAACATTATATTCAGTTATGAAGTGTTTTCTGTATTGACAAATCTTTCGTGATGTTATAACAGACAGGATTCGCACACAACGCGTCTGCTAATGTCCGATTCGCGAACCAATGACTCCTTTGAATCGAATCATTTTAACGACTGATAGAACAACTGATCCGTCCAACACTGAACTAACGAATCAGTTTATTCATTTACTCAGAACACCTTGAAATGAGAACATAAGTGTGCTTACTGTGACGAGTCCACCCAGAGGAATCAGCGTCGCCCTGGCAACAACGCACCTGCACGTCATCACCATGGGCTGATCGGTCACAGCTGCACCTCATCAGCCCAGAGGCATAAAAGCAGCTACGGCTGAGCAGACAGACAGACTCTGGTCTCGAGCTGAATGCACTGCTGGACTAACCTCTCTTTGTTGTTCTCCCCCAGAAAGCAGCGAGTGACCGACAGCCCACTTCACTGGAGCACGTTTGGACACCCACTTTCACTAGGATTGAGCACCACCGAGCACGAGGATCACCAGCCACCACGCACCGGCTCACTGACTGTTTTCACCTTATTATTTTTCACTGTAAATAAAATCCACCCTCCGGGGCCTTCTTCACTCAACCTGCATTGTCGTGTGATTCCTCACCCCGTGACAGTGGTGGAGAATGCAGGCAGAAGCGTGAGGAATCACCGACAAGTTCACCGCACCCAAAATCCTAATCTTCTCTGTTTGTTTTTTTTTCTGCACGCCAGGACCCGGAAGTAGCGCGCTCGCTCCCCGAAGATGGAGGAAGTGTTGCAGCGCCTCACGGAGGTGAGCATCCGCCAGCAACAAATCGCGGAACATCTCGCCACCCGCCAGGGAAGGACGGAAGAAGAACTCACCGCCATCCGTGTTGCCGCCGCCCAGCGCGTTCCGCTACCTGATGGAGGCCGTGGAGGCTTTCCTACAGGTCTTCGAGACCACGGCCCGGAGCGAAGAGTGGCCAGAGGGCGATTGGGCACGCGCGCTGGCACCTCTGCTGACTGGAGAAGCCCAGCGGGCTTATTTTTCACTTCCCCGTGCGATCGCTGAGGATTATGACGAAGTCAAGCGGGAAATCCTGGCGAGGTTGGGTCTATCATCTATCTGTGCCGCCCAACAGTTTCATGAATGGGAATTCAAGCCTCGTGTGCCAGCCCGTGCCCAAGCCGCCGACCTGAAACGCATCGCGCATCACTGGCTGATGGAAGGAAGTCCCACAGCAGCTCAGGTAGCGGAACGGGTGGTGGTCGATCGCCTCCTCCGTGCTCTTCCCCGTTCCATCCGACAGACGGTCGGAATGAGAAACCCGGCCAACACCGCGGATCTCGTGGAGGCGATCGAGCTGGCGGATGCCATACACCACCGTGAGGCAGGGGAGCGAGCGTGGCCGTTTCCCCGGAGGGTGGTCCAGGAGCGACGGCCGTTCGAGGGCACCTCGCGACCAGTAAGCAGGCCGACGGTTCCCCCGCCGCGAGACGAGCCCATGCCCAGCGCCGAACCCATGCCGCCTCCGCGTGCGTGGCTGGCAGGCTGCATCGTCCACCAGCGGATGCCATCGGGAGCCCCGGAAGCAGACGTGGTGGTCGAGGGAAGACACTTCCGAGCCCTGCTGGACTCTGGCAGTACGGTCACCCTCATCCAGTCAAGAGTGTGTGGGCCCCGAAGAGGCGAGAAGAGCTTCCTCCCCATTACGTGTGTGCATGGAGACACTCGCCAAGTGCCAGCCCGTCGAGTCACCATCTCTTCGCCCCAAGGGACCTGGCCGGTGGAAGTCGGCCTGTTAGAGGACCTTCCGGTGGCCGTACTGCTGGGGAGAGACTGGCCGGGCTTCGACGCCCTGCTCACCGCCGCCACTCAGCCTGTCAGCCCAGAGGGGAACCGTCGAAGACGGAGACGGCCGCGAGGACCCCGCCGCCGACCAGCGCTACTAGCCTCCGACAGCGGGAGAGATGGTGAGTCCCCCTCCCAATCTACTAATCCGTTCTTTGATGTGTATCAGCAGGCTGCCGGAGGGGGCTCATTCGCCAAGGAACAACAGGAGGACGATCGCCTGAAGCACTGCTGGTCCCAAGTGCGGATCATCGACGGGAAAGACGTCCTCCCTCGGCCCCATCCTCTCCCGCATTTTGTCGTTGAGAAGGGCCTGCTATACTGTGTCGCACAGCGAAGGGGGGAGGAGAAAAAATTGCTAGTTGTTCCTCGGACCAAGACCGAAACCATCCTGGAGTTGGCGCACTCCCATCCGATGGCAGGTCACCTCGGGGCAGCTAACACCACGCAGCGTATCCGCGACCGGTTCCACTGGCCGGGACTGGAGGCCGAGGTGAAGCGGTTCTGCCAGGCCTGCCCGACCTGCCAAGTGACGTCGCCCAGGACTCCTCCCCCCAGCCCACTCATTCCGCTGCCCATCATCGAGGTGCCCTTCGAACGGATTGGGATGGACATAGTGGGGCCGTTGCCGAAGTCTGCCCGTGGCCACGAACACATCCTGGTCATCGTCGACTATGCCACCCGGTACCCCGAAGCGATTCCCCTCCGCAAGGCCACCGCGAAGAACATCGCCCAGGAGCTGTTCCTGCTGGCCAGCCGGGTTGGCATACCAGCGGAGATACTGACTGACCAGGGTACCCCGTTCATGTCCCGGCTAATGGCGGATCTCTGCAGGCTGCTGCGGGTGAAGCAGTTGAGGACCACAGTCTACCACCCACAGACGGACGGGCTGGTAGAAAGGTTCAACCAGACCCTCAAGCAGATGCTGAGACGCGTGGCGGCGGAGGATAAGCGGGATTGGGACCTCATGATTCCTTATGTGCTCTTCGGGATCCGCGAAGTACCCCAGGCCTCAACTGGCTTTATCCCCTTCGAGCTTCTCTTTGGCCGCCAACCACGAGGGCTCCTGGACATCGGCCGAGAAGCTTGGGAGCAGCAGCCTGCCCCTCATCGCACCCTCATCGAGCACGTCCGCCAGATGAGGGACCGGATCGATCGGGTGATGCCATTAGTCCGGGAACACCTCAGCAAGGCTCAACAGGCGCAGCAACGCCGGTACGACCGGGCAGCCCAACCACGGGAGTTCCAGCCGGGAGACCGCGTAATGGTCCTGGTCCCCAGCTCTGCCTGTAAGTTCCTGGCCACCTGGAAAGGACCCTATACCGTGATTGAAAGGATTGGGCCAGTCACCTATCGTCTGAGGCAGCCGGGACGGCGGCAGGCAGAGCAACTCTACCACATAAACCTCCTGAAGAAGTGGGTGGGGACCCGGGATCAGGTAGCGGCCTTGAGTATCACCGATCCCGTGGTTGTAGACGTCAACCCCCATCTTTCGGCTGCCCAGAAGGCGGAGCTGCAACACCTGGTCAGTCAGTTCCAGGATGTGTTCTCGACCCAGCCCGGGCAGACCAACGTGGTACAGCACGACGTCCGAACCTCGCCAGGAGTCATCGTCCGGCAACGGCCCTACCGTGTCCAGGAGGCTCGTCGGCAGGCTATTGAGGAAGAGATCCAACAAATGCTGAAGTTGGGGGTAATCGAACCATCCCGGAGCCCGTGGTCCAGCCCCATCGTGATGGTCCCAAAGCCGGATGGCACCCTCCGCTTTTGCAACGACTTCCGACGCCTGAACGAAGTCTCCGAATTCGACGGGTACCCCATGCCTCGGGTCGACGAGCTGCTGGACCGGTTGGGAAGGGCCCGGTACATCAGCACCTTGGACCTCACCAAAGGCTATTGGCAGGTACCACTCTCAGAATCCGCTAAACCCAAGACTGCGTTCTCAACCCCCAGTGGCCACTGGCAGTACCGGACCCTTCCCTTCGGCCTGCACGGGGCCCCAGCGACCTTCCAGCGGATGATGGACATCATCTTACGGCCCCACCAGGCCTACGCGGCGGCCTACATCGATGATGTCGTCATCCATTCCGAGGCATGGGAAGACCACCTGGAACGTCTGCGGAGGGTGCTTTCGGAGCTCCGGCGGGCTGGGCTCACTGCCAACCCCCGCAAGTGTCACCTCGCCCTCTCCGAGGCCAAGTACCTGGGTTTCCGAGTCGGAAGGGGACTCATCCAGCCCCAGGAGAAGAAGGTTGAGGCCATCCACTCCGCCCCAAGACCGCAGACGAAGACCCAGGTACGGGCCTTTTTGGGGTTGGCAGGGTATTACCGATGTTTTATCCCCAACTTCTCCTCTCTAGCCGCCCCCCTGACAGACCTGACCAGGAAGGGGCAGCCGGAGAAAGTATGCTGGACCCCAGCCCTCGAAGAGGCTTTCGCCCGGGTCAAGACAGCCCTGACGTCGTCGCCGGTACTCCGCGCTCCGGACTTCGGTTGCCCCTTCCTGCTGCAGACGGATGCTTCCGACACAGGACTGGGAGCCGTCCTGTCCCAAATCCAGGAAGGCGAGGAGCATCCGATCGTCTACATCAGCAGGAAGTTGTCCCCGGCTGAGACGAGGTACGCCGCCGTCGAGAGGGAGGCCCTGGCCATCAAGTGGGCAGTCCTGGAGCTGAGGTACTATCTGCTAGGCCGCAAGTTCACCCTGGTCACCGACCATGCGCCCCTACAGTGGATGGCCTGCGCCAAGGACACCAACGCCCGGGTGACTCGCTGGTTCCTAGCGCTCCAGGACTTCCACTTTGAGGTACGTCATCGGGCCGGGGCCGCCAACGCGAACGCCGATGGCCTCTCGAGGATATGGACAGCTTATGCAGGTCTGTCAGGGGTCATTCCCCACCCTCCCTTTGTTTCACCCCTACTGTCTCCATATGTCCACAGGACCAGAACGACGCTTAGGGGGGGGGGATGTGACGAGTCCACCCAGAGGAATCAGCGTCGCCCTGGCAACAACGCACCTGCACGTCATCACCATGGGCTGATCGGTCACAGCTGCACCTCATCAGCCCAGAGGCATAAAAGCAGCTACGGCTGAGCAGACAGACAGACTCTGGTCTCGAGCTGAATGCACTGCTGGACTAACCTCTCTTTGTTGTTCTCCCCCAGAAAGCAGCGAGTGACCGACAGCCCACTTCACTGGAGCACGTTTGGACACCCACTTTCACTAGGATTGAGCACCACCGAGCACGAGGATCACCAGCCACCATGCACCGGCTCACTGACTGTTTTCACCTTATTATTTTTCACTGTAAATAAAATCCACCCTCCGGGGCCTTCTTCACTCAACCTGCCTTGTCGTGTGATTCCTCACCCCGTGACATTACCCAATTTAGCAAGAGTGGATAGTAAGAATTAGTTGAATCATCCACAGTCATTAAGATTATTTATGTTGACAATGTGTAGTGAAATATAATTTAGTGTAGACTGGAGTGAGGTGAGACCAGAACAAAGTTCTTAGCTAGCTGATCATTTACTAAATTGTATATGGTAGAAAATTATGCTATTTGTTAATTTTTTTAATGCTGCTTTTTAATATTGATATGATTATGCCAAAACAATTATCAGTAAATAGTGTAAAAATTGAGGATCAAAAGAAACAAGCATCAAGGTAGAGATCATACATAATATCAGATGTCAAAATAAGATAAGCAAAAATTACAAACGGTTTCTTTGCATTTATTTTAAATGTATTGTCAGTATTGCGCTCACAGATCACGTAGGTAGAGTACTTTTTTTACTGTTTGTGTGGATGACCATGTCTGTCAGCCACCACCGAAGACCATTTTTGACCCAGGAAAAACCCTGTACTGGCTGTAGTCTTTAGGCTCTGACCAAAAAAAATCCTCCGATGATGTAAAATTACGATATTAGGATTTTTTTCCAGAAATAAAATGTATAATTCTCTCGTCTCAGGGGGATATGAGGGGGGAAAGTACCATAATTCGAATATACTACCGGGTTCCTACTGATACAAAGCTTAAAGGTGCCCTAGAATGAGTTGAAACAATATTTTAAATTGTTCTCTGATATCTACATAGTGTGGCTTATTTAAGGGCAAAAATTGTCCAGATACGTTTTTACAGGTCCATTTACAACCCTAGAAATTGTCTCTAGAATGAAATGGTATGTTTTTGCCTTATTTGGAAGGGTCATGAATATTAATGTGGAGTTCTGCTCTGATTGGCTGTTTCACTACGTGTCAGCAGCCACTCACGCAATGTTGTCATGACAACCGGCACACAACATTCACTTCAGGAGGTTACTATTATCAGTATTATTTCTTATCATATACCTTATAGAAAAGGATTCTATAAGGATTCTATATTTCTATTGAGCCTGATTTTGTGTGTGCTTATCCTGGGTACCATGACAACAGTGTGAGTTATAGTAAGCATAAGCACCTGCTGACGACTAGCACACGCTCACAGGAACACTAACAACCGAGCTCAGTATTTTGACTGAATAATACGGTTTCTTTCTCGCAAAACCTTATAGCATACCTCCTGAACAATTTCCATAGCGTGATTTTTTTCAATGCTGCGGGCCGTGGTTTCGGCATAAGGGGCGTGGTTTACGCTTAACTGTTTTGGAAAAAAAAAACGCCTTTCAATATATGGCGCACTCGTCTCACTGTATCATTGCGTCATACTTTTGTATATTTTTTGTAATGTTTTAGCCTGGTCGCTATTCACTGCCATTATAGGAAGGAGCGCATGCAGGACTATTTTTTAAATTTCTGCTTCTGAGGTCCGAAAAAGATAGAAGGACACAGGGCATTAGAACAACAGCAGGGTGAGTAAAAGATGGCTTTATTTTCTTTTCAGGGTGAACTATCCTTTACACTTTAACTCATAACGTCAGCAGTCACAACTTTGTTTTTAGCATTGCAAAAACATTTTAACGTTAATGTTATCAGACGTTATCAGACGCTGAGCGAAGCCTGTTTGATATTGTCCCAGGTTAGAAAAACTGTCCGTTCGTGGTGAAATGGGCCGAGCAAACTAACAACTTTGAATTACATTTTTTGCGGTCTCCGGTTATAGATAAACATCAACCATGCCTGTTGACAGTTTTGTTCTTTAGGAAGGGTATGGAAGTCCTCATATCCTCTGCACAGCCGGGAACATAACATTTATTTCCGTGATCTGCTATTTTTGCTATCATCGCTTCACAATACCTGCAGTTCCGCCTGGCCTTGAACATGCAAATGTTGGGGGCGTACATATTAATGATCCCAACTGTTGCGTAACAGTCAGTGTTATGTTGCGATTCACCTATTTTTCTGTGGTGTTTTTCACGCAGGAGATTTACATATGAAGGAGGAAGCAATCGTGTTTGAGACTCATGGTATGTGAACTCTTGTTATTCAACTAATTACATTTTCCATTCTAGGGCACCTTTAATGCTAAATCACTGAAGTAACCCTTTAATCATTAGCTAACGATTTGCAAAGGTATCATTATGTTATGACTTTACTTGTTGAGGCACATGATTATTAACTGATTCAAAATGAATTAAAAAGCCATAACCACATTGAAATACTTAACAATTAGTTAATAGTCATGTGCCTCAAAAAGTAAAGTCATAACATAATGATACCTTTGCAAATTGTTAGCTAATGATTAATTAAAGGGGACATCTGGACGTTGACATGCATGGCTTTGACCCATTGTGGTAATTAACACATTAATTTACATGATTAGTTAATATAATATGTTATTAGGGAATTAATACATGACATCATATTTAATTAATAGCAATTCATATATGAATCTATTAATAATATAGAATGTTCATTAGTTGCTTATGCAGTAATCATTATTAAATGGTTTAGTTCTTCATGAGTCATACATTAACTCATGATTATCTGTGCCATAGTTAAAGGGTTAGTTCACCCAAAAATGAAAATTATGTCATTAATGACCAGTGTTGCCACAGTTACTTTGAAAAAGTAATCTGATTACTGATTACTCCATTAAAAAAAAAACTTAGTTACTTTACAGATTAATTGATTTTAAAAGTAACTAAGTTAGATTACAAGTTACTTTATTAGTTACATTCAGCAGTTGCCGACAACACCCCTGCCGCCTCAACATAGAAATGACAACCGTTTTTGCCAATACTCACTTTATTGGAAGTGCATTTTTAACAGTAACGTCAACAATGTATCTCCTGACATTTTAAGTTGAAATTAAAAAATATTTCCTGAAAAAAAAAAAACATGTTTTAATAAAAAATGTAATAAAGACAGTCTTTCTTGACTTCACTTAATATAAATACTCTCCCCGAGACTCAAGAAGAAAGACAAAATATATATTTTTACTAAGGAAAATGACTAAAATAGTAACTCACAGACTTGGATAAATTACTTTATTCTGATTACTGGTTTGGAAATAGTAACGCGTTACTGGAAAAAGTAGTCAGATTAGAGTAACGCGTTACTGGCATCACTGTTTAATGACTCGCCCTCATGTCGTTCCACACCCGTAAGATCTCCGCTCATCTTCGGAACACAGTTTAAGATATTTTAGATTTAGTCCAAGAGCTTTCTGTCCCTCCATTGAAAATGTATGTACGGTATACTGTCCATGTCCAGAAAGGTAACAAAACCGACTCCGTAGTGACGCTGCTGATGTGTTATCTGGGGACAGGTTTTGTAAAAAATTTTTTTTTTGTTGTTACGTTTACTCTTTTAATTTTATCCATCAACATGATTGATTTCATTTTCGGCACATTATTATAATGTTTTTTTCCAAACAAAGTCAGCTTGAAAATCACAATACTGTTTAATCATTGCTTTTTTTCTCAGAAGTCAACTGCCAATGCTGTGGTCCCACTGAAGCTGTGATCCGATTGGTCCTCTCTGCTCTGGTGGGCGTGGCTACTGCAGACATGGGGACTTGTGACTTGGTGACTTGGACTCGAGTCGACTCGAGTCGCTATTTTTATGACTTGAGACTTGACTTGACAAAAAATGAAATACTTGAGACTTGACTCGGACTTGGAAGTTAAAGACTCGGGACTTGACTTGACTTGAGACACGATGACTTGAATGACTTGAGTGTTAATCACATCATGTTTTCAGTTTGAATATAAAATATATAAATTATTTTTTTAAATAAAGTTGCCCCAGCTGGAGCGCAGGCTGAGAATAGCGTTGTCATGACTGGATCACGACACTATCATCAGTCATGCCCTCTCGTACGCACACCACGCCCACTTAGATCAGATATCACATCAACATGTCAGCCGGAGGGGTACCGAGGGTCATCGCTTTCAGCTTCAACAATTATTCGCAAGATGGCAAAAGACGAACAGCGTTGCAAGACATGCAACATAAAAATCACAGACAGCCAGACGACAACCTCCAATTTCGTCCGTCATTTGAAGAGCCATTCTGCCCAGTAAGCGCTTGTTAATTTGTTAATGTTATCTGGTTAGTTGGTAGTTAGCTAATGTAATAATAGGTAAAGTAGCCACTAGCCCAGGGGTCACCAACATGGTGCCCGCTGGCACCAGGTCGCCCGCAAGGACCACATGAGTTGACCGCGGGTCTGTTCTAAAAATAGCTCACCGTAGCAGCTGCGTTCAGTCGCTTCCGTGTTTATTTAAATGCAGGGCTCCAGACTGAAGCCGAATATATACGTTACTAGTGTCTGTAAATATTAAACTGCAAAATGCTCCTGCATGTTCTGCGTCTGTGTGGATGACGGGCGCCGCGCGCGCGCACTCGCTCTTGTAGTCTCTGCCGATACGAACGCATAAACCGTCACTTAATGAGAATTTACCGTTTCATTTGAGAAAACTGGGTGCGTCTCATTCAGCTCCTGGTTCAGTAGTCAGGGCACTGATCAGGACACAAGTCAATAGGACTGAACTAGGGAGCTGATTGAGACGTGCACCCACTGTCATATCATGAACACAGACACTCAAAGGTATTCAATTCACGGCAACCCGTCAAAATAAAAGTTCGGTTTAACGTGAAGAAATTGCCTACAGATTGTAGCCTACAGTAAATTTAGCTACGTCTCTATGTAATAATAACACATCTCTACTAATAATAATAATTATGAAATAAATAATACTAATTATATAATTATTAATGGTTGCTTATTTTTCACTTGATCTTTCATTTATAAACAATGTTTACTTTTAAACAGCATACAGCCTTTACATGTTTATGTATTATTTACTTATGATTATCATCATAAATAATAAACATTGATTTTTAAAAAAATAGTTAAATAAAATAATTTGCTGTGGTACCAAAATTGGTACAGAGTACCGTCAAATTTTTATGGTATTGGTACCGACTACTGGAACTACTACTACACTCTTTCGGGTGTAAAACAGTTCGGATAGTTGTTAATATGAGAATTATGATGCATTATTTAAGAGTTTTAAGTATTATATAACATGAGTAGCTCTCTGTGACTTTCAGTTTTAAAAAGTAGCTCTCAAATTAAAAAAAGGTTGGAGACCCTTGCTGTTATTTGTTTTATGGACTTAATGTTGAAAATTTAAAACATTTTACATTTAAATTTAAAACACTGTTGGCAGAAGTGAAAAATAAATATTTTTATGAAGTTACAATTTAGTTTGATTCCATTATGTATTTTACTGAACATGAGTATTTACAATGCAAATCCAAATTATTGTAATTTACTGACAGTTACTTATATCTTGTCTTTTCACTTTATTAAGATCAGATTCTGCAGGTAAAATTACAATAATAAGCTGACTTGACTTGGACTTGACTTGACCAACTACAGGACTTGACTTGACTTGACTTGACATAGCCTGTGACTTGACTTGACTTGACTTGCCCAAGAAAAAAATACTTGGGACTTGCTTGAGACTTGAAGGTTCAGACTTGAGACTTACTTGAGACTTGCACATGTGTGACTTGGTCCCATCTCTGGGCTACTGTCGCTGTTCTGATTTATGACATCAGATCCACAAGAAGAGAGACACAGATATCATAAATATTGTAATATATCTCATAGTTTTAATCTGTACAGATGCAAATGGAACGATCAAGTTTATAAAAAAAAAATATTTTTTTGATTTTATATGGAGAAATATATCACAATTTGAGCAAAGAAATATAACGAGGCACAAGTATACACATTTTATGTGCTATTCCAGTATCATTTGATTTATATTGTACTTTGTTTAATCACATAATTCTCTCTTGTGGTTTATATATTTTATATAAGTTTAGATGTCTGATCTGAGTAGAGGCAGAGTAAATATTGTGGTGCAATCTGTGATGTTTGAATGAACTCTAGTGGTGAATTTGAGGAACTGCAGATACATTTTCCATCATTATAGACTGATGCTGTTTGACCATCATGACTGAACATAAGATATAGGCCTATGTGATCCAAAAAGAGTAAAGTCACAGAGAAATAATAATATATGTCAAACATCTAAGATCAAACTAGACCAGCAGTGATATAATGAAATAGTTCAAACTACTTTAAAATTCATTTAGGATGAATATTTGAAAACTAAATGAGCGGATATTATTGTATTATTGTCAATATAAATAAACAGAAAATAAAATCTAAACTCTGATACCTGAAACTCACAGATAAATTCAGCAATAAAACTTTTACAAGTTCTCAGATGGTCCAGAAAAGCTGAAGTTGCCGTGATGTGAATGTGTTTTTAATGTTAAAGTCTCTCATATTCACAGTCTTAAATCACACACAGTGTCAAATATGAGTGTGAAACCATAAACATAATGTGAATAAAAGCTTTGACATGTTAAAAGCTTGAGGGTTTGAATGTTTCAAATAATTTAAGACATAAATATTAGTATTGTAACTATAGTAACTATACAATTATTATTACAATAATCAAATCATTTATTTTACAGTACAATTGTCCTTCACAACGTTTTACATTATAATCACAGGAAATCTATATTAAGCTCCATACAAAAAATATTTTAAAATAAAAAATATATAAAATATTTGATGTTTTGCAAGTCATGTGACCATCGTTTAATTATTACAATTATATTAATATCTCAGAGGATCTTCTAGTAAATGCTTTATGTCTGTGTGTAGTTCAGTGTGGACGTGTTGAAGGTGTTTATAGAAATAAAATAATAAACTTGTTTTCCATCAGTTAGTTACCAAGGCAACATTTTGTTTAGTTTATGTTGAAGTACTATAACTGTAAATAAACTAATAAAACTATTGACACACTGACACAATCTTTTCACTTAAAAAATAATTTGTTTATATAATGATCATTTCTAACAGTGAAACAGTTTTTTTTAAAACAGCACGCATTCATTTTGTTCACATTCTTTTATTAAATGCAAGAGTAAATATGATATTACAAAACAAACATGCAAATACAGTGCAAAAGTGACAACCACATTCATATACTATAGAAGTATAATTCATTTTCTCATTAATTTCAAATTCTAATAATGAACCAAACAAACCAGCTCTGCTGAATCACAGTAATACAACCTGTTTTCAAGCAAAACACTTTGCACTTTGTAGTATGCAAATACAGTACATTAATAACAGTGAAAACTGACAGTACAGTATGTGTAGTGCAAATATTCTTCACATAGGATTTGTCCATTTAATACATTTGTAAATGAAATCATGATGATGTTGACTGTCCTGAGAGCTCATGTAAGTTTGTCTTACAGGTTTGAGTTGTCACAATGCAAATTATGTGTTTAATTATGATTTGAGTGTTTCATCTTCCTAAATATCACAAAGCATTTGCTCTATGGATATGAATGCTAATTGGTTAGTGTTGCATTGAATACATAATAATGTAGTAACTGCAGTGAATGAGCGCCACCTAGTGGTTCCAGCACAATGAGTCTCTTTCAGAAACATTGGACTCCATCTGATCTACTGAGACCATCTCAACCTTCAGGAAACATCTGGAAACAAACCTCTTCCTCAAACACTTCACTAATCCATAATCTAAAACAAGGCACTTATTATAATAAGCATGATAAATGATAAATGTGTTCCTGGTTTATAAGCTGCAACTACCAGATAATGTGAGTGACGTTCATCTAAATGTCCTAAATTATATGTGCTTCCAGTAACAGGTAGGTTATTATTTCCATAACATGTAAAAAGTGTTTTATGATTAATAAGTATTTCAGGTTACAGCTCAACAGATGAAGTGTGTTTTTGCCGACTCGCGTCAATGGGAATAATTTTGCAGATACTCAGTCATAGAGAGTGGTGCAGGTCTGACGTCACTTTTAGCGGCCAACCGGCAGTTCGCATCGCACTGGTTCTCCATAGGGATTTTCCCATAGGCTTTTGGATTATTGCAAAAAAAACAAAAAAACAAGCTCTGTGATCAACAAAAGTTTATGATACTTGCACGTTTTGTCCATCAAGATAATTATCACAGATTAACAACTTTTGTGAATTTTGACGTCTAAATGCAGTCGCCAGAAGTGAAAAGCTAAAGGTCGGCTATAAACGGACGACACCACGGCCGCTCGACTTCAACGTCACCATCACTAAGCTTTAGACAACTGTTCAGTTTTTATCTCAAAACATTTTCCCAGAACGTTTGCGTTAGAATAGTTTATAAGAGCACAATTATGAGCATAATGAGGCTGTAAAAGTTGACCTGCTTGGCGTGATGACATTAAGGGCCCTATTTTAGCGATCTAAGCGCATGGCGCAGGTGCACTTAGGACGTGTCCGAATCCACTATTAGTTTAACGATGGAAAAAATGTTCTGTGTGGTCTAAAATGGTTGTACCTAGTCTCTTAATGAGTCATGGGTGTGTTTTGGGCGTAACGTGCAATAAACCAATCAGAGTCTCATCTCCCATTCCCTTTAATAGCCAGATGCGTTTGCACCATGACAGATTCGCTATTTACATCAAGGAATTTGCGAGCGGAAAGACTGAACGCTTCTCCAGAGAGAAATCCTTTTAATTGTAATATTTATAAATGTGTCTGTGCTGCTGCGTGTCCCTGTGTGTGTAATAAGCAGAGTGTGTGTGTGTGCTGCTGCGTGTCCCTGTGTGTGTAATAAGCAGAGTGTGTGTGTGTGTGTGTGTGTGTGTGCTGCTGCGCGTCCCTGTGTGTGTAATAAGCAAAGTGTATGAGCGTTTCCTACCGCCTATAGGTGCAATTACTAACACACCCTTAAAATAACAAAATATTGCGCTATTGACTTTAGAGCAGGTTTTTGTTGGTCAATGGCGCAGTCGTTTTCAGTTCCTCAAAATAGCAACACGACAACAATGCGCCTGAACACACCTGGTTTTCAGACCAGCACGCCCATGGGAATGATAACTGGGAATGATAACTGCGTTGGGCTGAAAATAGCAAAAAACACTTGTATCGCGCCTGCCGTCACGTTGCGTCGGGTGTATGATAGAGCTCTTAATGTGCCCCATTTAGCCACTTGTTAGCAACCGCTATTTTCAAGACACATAACAGCTTAAATAAGATCACGAGTGGGGTAATACTGATGTATTTTATGTCATAGAATAAAGCGTGAAAGTGTCTTGAGCTTGTGTTCACCACAGATATTATTTCAGCCTTTTAACCAAAAACCCATTTAAAAAAAAACTATTGACTTCGGGACGATGGAACCAGAAGTGCTAAAATGCTAACTCGCCGTTTTGGCCTACAAAGTGATGTCATACTTGCACCACTATTGTTGGGATCCTCTCGGATCACGTGACCTTTCTCCATCTGTACGGAAACAATAAATTACAGAAGATTAAAGATAGAGAAATTAACAGCAATTACAGAAACAGAAAAGCACATCTGCTATCAATCAGTGAATAATATTCAGTCTGAAATGTTTATTTCCCATCGGGATGATTTGGATGGAAACTCCATTCATCATGGGAAAGTGTACAGCAGAAGAGAAATGCAATACAAATATAGACTAGATTACAATTGCTTCATGGAGTGTGTGGAGCTAAAGAGCTCTTTGGGGTGTCTGTATGTAATACTTGCCCTTTCTAAAGCTCTTTATGTTTTCCAGCAGGACCTGAATCTGAAACACAAGAGTCTTTGTTCACACCAAGGACAATAACTAATGACAACGATAAAGATATAGTTCTAACTATCGTTAAAGATAAAAGAATAGCACAGTCCACAGCACAGCTATGAAGGTAACAGCACAGAGGAACGATATCGTTACCTAAGAATCACTTTCAGAACAATTTCCCAGCGCGTGAACAATAAAAAAACATTGACAATCAGAATCCATCCTGACATTAAAGAGCGCGAACATTTAAAGCGGAAGATGAAACCGAATGATAGCCTATCGTCTGCCAGCGTGCTAGGGTTGCCATCCGTCCTGTGAAAAACGGAATCGTTTAAAAACATGTCGAGCTTGCGTCCACCATTTGAACACAAGAGGATCTCCAGATATAGGGCTGGATACAAAAAAGGTATCAATGGATATGGGTCTGTCCAGTAACTCATGGTGAACCTCAGTCGAACTGCACACTTTGAAGCATTTAAGTGTCTCAGACTGCAGAGACTTCTAAAGGCTATAGTTTTTTAATGGATAATATATTAATATAATATTCTATACTTTATCAGAGCTTGGCAGACAAGATTTATTCAATATTTTAGACAGTTTAATTAATAGATTATAGCATAATTAATGTTATTATTAATGTATCATTTAGCTAGGCTATATTAATCTTACATAATAAATAATACTGTCATATAAAGTTTATGACATTTCAAAACATATTACATATGATAAAAAATGGGACAAACAATTGCATAATAATATAGGCTAGTCATAATTTAAGTAAATTAATAAAAAATCTCAAAAGTGATTACTGGTTCAGAATGACTGCTTTAACTGCTGGTTTGGCTTGGGGGAGGTTGTGAATGGGTGTCCCTTGTTTTGCCACACTGAAGGTGACAACCCTAACACTAATATAACGTTATAGGCGTCGTTCTCACTGTGGTCAGTCTGATCTACAAAACACATGATCAGCAGGTTACTCGTTCACAATCAGCATAATCTCTGCCCATTACAACAACGTGAAATAGCTACTTGTACAGGTCTAACTTTTTCCAATAACAGTGTTAAACTTGCAGACTAATACCACTGGTGCTCAGAATAATCGAGATCCATAAGGAAAACATGGCTTTTACAGACGTTTTTGTTCATGTATTGAATTAGATTTCTTTATATTATTTTTTATTTATTTAACTAGACTATTGTTTAACTAATTCATTAGTTAACTTAATTAATAGATACTCTAATATATTATATATTCAGTCAGTTTACAAATAATGTATTCTAAAATTCTAATGACTAAATGACACTCACCAGTGACAGAAACACTGAAGCTTCTAAAGATGCTGAATCTGCAGCTGCTGATCTGTAGATGATAAACTCCAGAGTCTGTGTTTGTGGTGTTGTTGATGGTCAGAGATCCAGTCACATGATCCATCTTCAGTCTGATGCTCTCTTTACACTGATCTCCAGCGATGATAGTGCCATTAAAATACCATTTCATCAAATATTTTTTGTTTTTCCTTTCACCGGTTGCTAAAGTGACAGATTCTCCTTCCTCCACTGATGTTCTCTTCACTTCATCTTGTTCAGCAACTGAAACACAAACCAACAGATGATTGAAGGATTTTGGGGGGGAAAACTCCACAACAATAATTATCTGTGAATATAATTGTGCACATTAAATTCCAGGATCTTGAGAAATTCAGTAGAAATAAATACAAAATAAACTGTAAAATTGCTAAATATCAAGTTACTCATTTAGACTTATTTATCTAAACTCTGCTGGAATATTTTTGTACAGAACCGCACATAATGCATTACTACACTGAAATATAACTTTCTGCTTTATACACTCTAAAAAAAAGGTTCTACATGGTACCAAAAATGGTTCTTGGCTCGTAATCATAGGGGAACCTTTTTTAGTGCTATATAGCACCAATTTTGGTGCTTCAGAGGTTCTTCAGCGGTTCTTCAGAGGTGCTATATAGCACCTTAGTCAAAGAACCGGTGAAGAACCTCTGAAGCACCAAAAAGGTTCCCCTATGATTACGAGCCAAGAACCATATAGCCATATAGAACCTTTTTTTTTAGAGTGTAATATTCCAAGATAAGCTAATATAACATTTATAATGAGTTGCAATCATTATATGAGATAAAATCACAAACTATTACAAGATCTTTACAGATTGACACTTATTTTACTTCAAACCTTCTGCATGTTGGATCCCTAGTGAAATAAAAACAATGAGTATGAAATAATAGATGCATTAAACAGATGATAAGAAATGAACAGAACAAAACTAACTGTTAGAAACTAATGGTTTAAAGTAATTCTGTTCTGTTCAATGACGGAGATAAAGAGAAAAACAGCTCTGAATGTCACTGATATAATAAACACAATATGATTTAACATAACCTGCTTTCAAACATAAAGACTCACCATCAACAGTAACACTGAAGATTGTTTCACTGTCGCTGCCATTGATGATCAGTAGTTTATAATCTCCAGAGTCTTCAGTTCTGATGTTTGTGATGGTCAGAGATCCAGTCTGGTTGTCCAGCTTCAGTCTGTCTCTGAATCGCTCATTACTTGTATTACACTGAACATCTGTACAGATATAACTGAGATCTCCAGTGATGTGAGCGATGCGAGGGGGTTTCTTATCATTTGTGGCATTAAAATACCATTTAATCTTTTCTTGTTGGTTTGTTTTAACACCAGTACATAGAGTGACTAGATCTCCCTTCATCACAGACACTGAGAAGTTTTCTGTATCAACACCTGGTGAAAGAAGAAACAGGTCAATAAATCAATTCAGATGCATAATTTATTCATGCCGCAATGCATGCTGGGACCCATGGGAGAGTTTTGACTTGGTACTGGATGAGTAGTATTTTTGCTGGCATGATTGTGGCCCATTGCCGGCAGTGTCAGCTCAGTTTCAGAACCCATTTCACTGTTCCAAATATGTATTGGTCAATCTTGGGTAATATGTACGAATCATTGAATGTTTCACTGAATCCTTGAACAGTGAGAAAGATCCTGGCCCTGTCCCAAATGGCACCTGTTATGGACATTTTAATTTATGGAAATTTTAATGCATGCTTTAACATTAATTTTCAGTAACCAATGCCTTATTAAGTAAAGCTTCAGAGAACATTAAGTTCTGCTTGGTTTCGCCGAAACTAGATAACAAGAAAAGGGCCTAGTTCAGAGAAACTGTAAAAGAGGAAACTTCTGCCCGGCAACAGAGTGTATTTATATTAAGGAATATGACATGCTATGTTTATGTGTTTTTTTTGCAAGCTGCAACAGAACATAAAGAGGATGTTGAGTGCGGCAGCTTGTGTGCGCGAGGGTGGCGGGATATAAAGCTTTCAGACACAGAGGGAAGTTTGCCTTCACTCTCTGAATGCTCAGAGTGATGAACGCCTTTAAACAATTGTTAAACCTTTCAATACTTCTAATTCTTCTAACTCCTAATTACTTTGAAAATAAAATAATTTCCACGACACACCCTAAACTAGGTTTTTTTTTTCAAACTTTATGATGCCAAAGACCCCCAAATATGATGAACCTTTTATGAGGGACACCCTTCCCAAAATCCATCTATATATTTTGTATGTGTAACAGATGTTATATCAATTGATTAATTTCACAAAATCTCTCTCTTTATCAATTTACACAATTATTTTGTATTCTTTTCATATTATTTTCTGTTATTTGAGCTGTTTTCTATGTTTCTATATGCATTTCTAAAGTGTTTGTTGTAATAGGGCTCGGGCGTCTGACGTCATTACTTTGCGTGGCGGCCATGTTGATGGCCTCATTTGCTGCTACTCGGACTACTGCGCACTGTTTATAGACGTGCTCCCTCTCAGTCGTGTGTCTTAATTTGGCGTTATTATTGGAAACCATGGTAAACCGTTGCTGATTTGTGGGGTGTAACACTGCATCACATAATCGCCATGGGAAAAAGGTAGAAAATGGATTAACTTTCCACCGTCGTCGGCTCGCGGCTGACAAACTGTTACCTGGGGATGGTGTTGGCTGATCGCGGCTTTGACATAAAGGACAGTGTGCGGGACTTATGTGTGCCGAGGTAAAGATCCCTGCTTTCACAAAAGGACGCTGTCAGCTGGATGCAAGAGATGTGGAGAGCACAATAAAAATTGCCCACCTCCGCAACAAGTACACTATTTTGTCAGATAAAGTACCGATTCACATGGTGTTGCCATGCAAGGATGAAGACATGACATTTCTTGATAAGGTTGTGTCTGTATGTTGTGCTCTGACAAACATGAGCCCCTAGTGTTGTGCTGAAATAAATGTGCATTAAATACAGCCATAAGTGTCTGTTGCATCCATACCCACAATAACAGTATGATGTGCAAAAGCAAGAAGTGTCACACAATCAGATGTTTTTCAGTGTTTATTTTCAAGTAGTAAATATAGTAAACAATAACATTGCAATAACGGATACAAAAAAAATGGAGGTAATGCAATTTCTGTTCTGAAGTGTAGGCGCTCACACCACAAACTTCATGTGGATCCAAACCGTTAATAGTTCCGATTTTTCCATATACCGGTCCCTGGATTCCCTGTTTAATGTGTCCCGGTAAATTCCACATCCTTTTCGAGATTTTAACATATTTTTTCAATCTTTTCTTTCTCCCTACTCTGCTTCTTCTCCTCGTTCGATTTACTGTTTGTTTACATTCGCGAGGCCATCAACATGGCCGCCACGTCCCAGAATGCAACGCAACGCCCGAGCCCTTTTGTTGAATATAGTCCGTGTCCCCTTTAAGAAATGAGTTCCGGTTGCTTTCCTTCAGTTCGCGGTAAGCGCGGCTGGGGAAAGGTGAGTTTTGTTTGAGTTCTCTCTAAGAAGCTAAAAATGAGTTTTTTCTTGCCTTTAAATAACTATTTTTGTGCTAGAAATGAAGTTTAATCTTATTGAAGGCTAATAGAACATATGTATTCGTTTTGAAAATGTGTTTTACCAAGATCTGTGGCTAAAATTATCTGTTTTGACTGACAGGCCAATGGTGAAACGGTGAAGGCCTCTTTTTCACGTGTCTTTTTTTATTCACCCAGAATAAAAATTGATCTGAGGAATTTCTGTTGTCCGGTCTGCTTTAATTGCCAACACAACACAACGCAGAGCGACGATCCAGACCGGTCACATATGGAAAAAAAAACATTTAAACTGTTAGATAAATAGTAAGTGACATTATAAATACAACATATTGTTTCCAAACTTAAATTGGCTATACTTAATGTTGGATGTATAAATCTGAAGAACTAAAAATTATTTATATAAGCAACTTTCACAATGATTGTATGTATAGCAGCGTCCGTACTGTGTTAAGAATAGTGACTTACAACTTCAGTGAGCGAGACAAAGGTGAGAATAACTTACTATAAAGATACAACACAAACATATACAATTCTGGAAAGTGTTTACGGCAAGAATGGAGAGAAACATTAAGAAATGAAACCGTTTGAATGTTCGGTAGACTTTATCCATTTTTGGTTTGTCTTTTTATTCTCTGAAATTATCTGGGGACCCCTTAGAACCTTCTGGAGGACCCCTGGGGGTCCCTGGACCCCGGTTTGAAAACCCTTGCCCTAAACTATTTGAAGTCTTCCTACGAGTCCGCACTTTCGTGACGTGATGCCGCTTTGACTGTCGGGAAGAAGACCGCTGCGGAGCTCGCGTCAGCGCGGGCTCGGCAACTGCGCAGACCTAAAATGAAAAAAAGGGACACACGCACGCGGCAGCCATTTTTAGTCCACAAGACCGACAGTGCAGAGAAGTGTGCCATTTGGGACCGGGCCCCTGGGCGTTTGAACTGAATCATTAAATGTTTGAACTGTTGAAAGTTATTGAATCCTTGAACAGTGAGAAAATCCTGAGCGTGTGAACGAATCATTAAGAGTTTACACTGTTGTTATTAAACTGGAGATGATAATGCATAATACAGTTGTGATCGCAACAATTTAATTTAATTTAAATCTTTGTATGAATGAATCAGGTGTAGGAGAGGTACCTATAGAAAAAGTATTTAAAACAATTTTTTCTGTTTATTAATCTATTTGAACAGACCTATGGAGGAATTATCTTGTTATAAAATGGTAAAAAAAAACTTTCCCTTTTGGGTGTGTTACGGGAAGAGAGTGAAATGAATACAAACACCAATGAAATGCAAATTGGTTTATTGTAATCTGTTTATATTATTGCCTTTAGCTCAACAGGGTTTGTGTTAAAGAGTAGCATAACCAGCAGAATCCTATGTAGGGTTGACTAGCTATAAATGTTACTTATAAGTACACTTATAAGTTGGCACCCCAAAACCCTCCACTACAGTATAATTTATTTAATTTATTGATATTTCTCATTGTTATGCATACACACTCTAAAAAAGGTTCTATATGGCACCAAAAATAGTTCTTGGCTCGTAATCATAGGGGAACCTTTTTTAGTGCTATATAGCACCATTTTTGGTGCTTCAGTGGTTCTTCAGCGGTTCTTCACCGGTTCTTTGACTAAGGTGCTATATAGCACCTCTGAAGAACCACTGAAGCACCAAAATTGGTGCTATATAGCACTAAAAAAGGTTCACTAATGATTACGAGACTTTTTTTTTTTTAGAGTGCAGGTATTAAAAAAAGATGTTCTAGGATTTCTATGCCCTGCTGGCGCCATCTGGCGGCCGCCAGTTTGAGAACCACCGGTTTATACTGATTGAGGGCCATCACTGTAAAAATGGTTAGTGGAGACCTCTGGGTGTGCACTTCTGGGTGTGCACTTCCAAATGTGCACATCCGTGTTCTTTGTTGCTTCTCTGGTTGTGCATTGCATCAGGCTGCTTTTCTGCAGCACTTAGTGGTGGATTTGCTCCCTAACTATAACCACATTGAAAAACTGATATTTCTAACTTACAACTACAACTCGTTGTAACTGTAAAACTTAAAATAAATAAATAAACTAAATAGTATTAAATCAACTAATATTCACACAAATAAATCAATACACCTGAAGACCCTTCAGATCCAGATGATGCAACTTCCTCTTGAAAATGTGTCCTGTGGAATTTTCCACGTTTTTCAGAGGAGGGAATGTGTTACGGGGAAACCCTGGGGACACGACTGAAATGTGCATTTTATCTAGAACATTATGGATTTCTTCTGGGAAAAAAAAAAAGATTGAAAGCATAGATATGGATATGGAGTATCCATTTTACGAAAAAAGTAAGACTGCTGAAAGATTTTAATCATATTTCATTGTGAGCAGTAAAAAGAGAGTAAACATTTTTTTATTCAGTGTTCTGGGCAGGTTTTTTTTTTAATATTTTACATTTTCATTAAGCTTAATGTACAGGATAATAAAAATGTATTTTAGAGCAAATTTTTCTATGCCTTTTAATAATACCCTGAGGACAGAAATGGCACTCATTCAGAGCAATGAGTCATTCAATAAAGTGCATTTTCTATCTTTATTCACTTTTTTTTATTTATTTATTTTATTTTTTGAACTTGAATTAAAAAAGATGCGAAAAAGTTTATTAGTTGTCTTGTTGTTATTTGTCCAATAAGGTAAAATAAATGAAAAGTGGTTGAATATTATATAGCATATTAATATTTACTACCTGCTTCTTGGATGGTCAGGTCTTTGTCTGGATCTGGGTCTTGACTAGACCTCTGGTTTGAACTCTATAAACTACTCATTCTTTTTATCGTTGACCTGAAGAAAAATAAATAAAAGAATATAACTTACCGTGCAAGAGGAATGCAGAAACCGCGAACAAACTAATGAAAAACATCTTTGTCTCCATGTGTCCTCTCCAACGTGCTTTGATACTTTGAATGAATGGAAGAGCAATGGACTCGTTTGAGAAGTGCCTTGTCTCGAGACTGATGTCTGTGAGAGGAGGAGGAGGAGGAGGAGGAGAGAAAGTGCAGCCAAGGGGGAAAGTTCTCTCACACGGATTCACACGCATGCTTCTAATAAACTGGATGTAATTTAAATTCTGTTGCTTCTATATGAAAATAAATGTCCAGTGCTTTGAAAGTGTTATAGGACCTTAAAGGGATAGTTCACCCAAAAATGAAAATTAGCCCATAGCAGTGGCGAAGCCAGAGGGGTGTCCAGGGTGCCACCCCAAAATTTAGATCGCTATTTCCATTTCACATCCTATTGAAAGCAGCATGTAGGCCTAGCCTATTTGACGAGCGGCGCCGCGGCACATTTTTCATGTAACGTTAATAACGTTGCATATTCAGAGAATATTAACGTTAGTTGCCAAACAGATGATTAATAGGCAGAGTTGTTCACAATCCTGCACCGCCATTCATAGTTTTCTATTAAACGACAACTGTTTCTATTAAACGTCTTAAAACGTTGTTAATGTAGCTATAATGACTTAGAGGGTGAAAGAGTGTGTATAGACTTTTTAAAGTATTTTTCTTTCTCTAAAGTCTGTGCATGGGTGTCGGAAGCAAAAAAAATGTGGGTGGGTCCTCAGAATTTTTTTACTGGAGTAGATGCCAATTACATCAAGTACAAATATACAGCTTTACTTGGTAAACGTATAGGTCGGAAAGACAAAATTACGTAAATCGCCGTATCATTGAGAGCGATAGTAGTGTAGGGGTAAGACGCACGGTATCTAGTTTTGACACAAATCGACCCGCGGTTCGAGTCCTGCTTTCGCCGAAATTAATCTTCTCCGTTTTCCCATCACATATCAAATCGGAAAGGCATTTATTTTCAATACAAATTAAGAAAATATTAGAAAAGTGGAAATAAAGCGTCTAATATGTGTTTAATAATAAGTGTTTATCGATTAGGGGTAGGTAAACAGACATGTGCTGAATGTTAGAGACGATAAAAGTGAGTGGGTCCAATATCATTGATCGTAAAAAGTGGGTGGGTCTTGTCCCACCCATATACAATGGTTCCGACGCCCGTGAGTCTGTGTCTATAGAAAGATATTCTATAGTTTGTGCTTTTTTGTTTCCGTTTGTGCAGTTTTTTTTACAGCAAAACACATCGATGATACAAGTGAACCTTTTTGCCTGTATGGTGATTAGATTCACTGTTTTGCATTGTCGGCTTGAACATGAGAACGCGGCGCGTCTGGTGCGCGGCATATGGCGCGTCATCAATAGCGCGAACACAGGCTAGTTTAGGGGGTCCATAGACAGTGAAAGAATAGGCTTGTTCGACTTCACCCAGCAATGCGCAGACCGTTCGGCGGCTGACTTGAAGCAGTGCATTCCGGTTAGAAATTTTGTCCGACTTGAGGCAGCGCCGACACCACGTGACAGTGACGTATGTCAACAAAGTGCCGCGAGAGCGATTCGAGAGCAGCCGGCGAATACAGCCGGTGCAGTTTCTCTAGAGCGACTGCATGAGGCTGCACGGGCTCTGATGACGACACAGCCGTTCCACGATTGGCCAGATTCACCGTATGACATCGATCACGTGTGTTTCGTGTTCATTCTAAAACCTTCAGCTCCACTAATGCGCACAAATCTGTTTTTTATAACAGTAAAACCTCCTTTCATGTAGTCGCGAAGTTATATTGTCATGTTTATCAAAATATAACTGATTAAAAACATAGACCCCACTTCATTGATAGTGTAGGCTTATATGTTGAACTTTATTCTTGTACAAACACACGCTGTGCATAAAGTATTACATGAGAATAATGTCTCTGAAACATCTGTGTATTGCCAAATATTGCATGTATTTCACTTCAGCTGATAAAGTGTGCAAACACAGAGCGAGCGTCACCGCGGGAAGCAGAAAGTGTCCGACTTCACGTCTGTGTTTGCAGCTCCTCCCCGCCTGCACGCGGCTACTCTCGCCGATCAGTTGCATCCAGCCACAGCCGATGTCCAACACACCTACTATAATGTGTAGGCTAATACTTATGTGGGAGGGGACTGTCCAGCAATGAGTTTCATGTGCGGGTGTCTAATCATATGACTAAGGAAGCATAAATAGTAGTTGCAGCAACAGATGGTTAAGATTGGTATGGTGTTGAAGTTGTGCTCGACGTGCAGCCTCTTTACCCTTTCATCAGGGCCGTGCAGAGAGTTCGTCAGGGGCAGGGGCTAAAATGTAAAAAAGGGGCAATATATAAATATATATAAATATAAATATAAATATAAATATAAATATAAATATAAATATAAATATAAATATATATATATATACCCTGTTCGGGCGAACCAGCCTCTTACTGCATTTCGTTGCCTTGTACCTGTACTTGTGTAATGACAATAAAGTTGAATCTAATCTAATCTAATACACACACACACACAGTAATACACACACACACACACACACACACACACACACACACATATATATGTATATGTATAGCCTATATATCCTTATGCTCATCAAGCCTGCATTTATTTAATCAAAAATACAGAAAAAACAGTAGCCTAATATTGTGAAATATTACATTGTGTTCTTTTTAACTTTTTATTAATGAAAGAATCTTGAAAATAGTATCACAGTTTCCATCATTGACATTAAATCCTCATATTAGAATGATTTCTGAATGATCATGTGACACTGAAGTGTGGAGTAATGATGCTGAAAATCCAGCTGTGATCACAGGAATAAATTATGTTTTAAATTATTTTAAAATAGAAAACCATTATTTTTATATATTTCGCAATATTGCTGTTTTTTATCAAATAAATGCAGGCTTGATGAACATAAGAGACTTCTTTCATAATGCTGCATAATATTCAAAAATGGTAATATAATAAAGTCCTTTCACGTCACCATTTCGCCAGCCTACACTTCACATAATAGGCCTGTAGGAGGCCCTGCTTTTTTGTTTCCGTTTGTGCAGTTTTTTTTACAGCAAAACACATCGATGATACAAGTGAACCTTTTTGCCTGTATGGTGATTAGATTCACTGTTTTGCATTGTCGGCTTGAACATGAGAACGCGGCGCGTCTGGTGCGCGGCATATGGCGCGTCATCAATAGCGCGAACACAGGCTAGTTTAGGGGGTCCATAGACAGTGAAAGAATAGGCTTGTTCGACTTCACCCAGCAATGCGCAGACCGTTCGGCGGCTGACTTGAAGCAGTGCATTCCGGTTAGAAATTTTGTCCGACTTGAGGCAGCGCCGACACCACGTGACAGTGACGTATGTCAACAAAGTGCCGCGAGAGCGATTCGAGAGCAGCCGGCGAATACAGCCGGTGCAGTTTCTCGAGAGCGACTGCATGAGGCTGCACGGGCTCTGATGACGACACAGCCGTTCCACGATTGGCCAGATTCACCGTATGACAGCGATCACGTGTGTTTCGTGTTCATTCTAAAACCTTCAGCTCCACTAATGCGCACAAATCTGTTTTTTATAACAGTAAAACCTCCTTTCGTGTAGTCGCAAAGTTATATTGTCATGTTTATCAAAATATAACTGATTAAAAACATAGACCCCACTTCATTGATAGTGTAGGCTTATATGTTGAACTTTATTCTTGTACAAACACACGCTGTGCATAAAGTATTACATGAGAATAATGTCTCTGAAACATCTGTGTATTGCCAAATATTGCATGTATTTCACTTCAGCTGATAAAGTGTGCAAACACAGAGCGAGCGTCACCGCGGGAAGCAGAAAGTGTCCGACTTCACGTCTGTGTTTGCAGCTCCTCCCCGCCTGCACGCGGCTACTCTCGCCGATCAGTTGCATCCAGCCACAGCCGATGTCCAACACACCTACTATAATGTGTAGGCTAATACTTATGTGGGAGGGGACTGTCCAGCAATGAGTTTCATGTGCGGGTGTCTAATCATATGACTAAGGAAGCATAAATAGTAGTTGCAGCAACAGATGGTTAAGATTGGTATGGTGTTGAAGTTGTGCTCGACGTGCAGCCTCTTTACCCTTTCATAGAGGTATGTTGAATTAAATATGTGGTTTGCTTGCGTTGAATGCTCGCGCTTTGATTGCACCATTTCATTCTTAAATGATCCCTTTCTTCTTTTAGGCTGACTTGAAGTTTTGCACTCTGTTTGGGAAGCGGGTCAAACATTTATTGCTGTAGTACCTTCAATGGGCTGACGGCTGTGCTGGAACCTTGAATAACTGGTAAATGCAGTATGTTTTATTGAAGCCGATCAGTTATGAGTTGATGCAATTAATACATACAAGTTTCTTTGATGTCAACATCTGTGCTCTCTGTTTATAGCATCTTTTGTATCATGTTTGGGGATTGAGCGCTGAGATTGGATAACTGTGCTGCAGTTGTACTTTCGCTAAAGTATGTTTTGTTTGTTTTTCTTTTATTGCGGTTCTGTATTGACTTGTATTTAATGTGTATCTTTTTCTGTTAAAGGGGCAGACCAGCCACTGTTTCTTGTGTATTTAAGTTTTCATTTTTTTGGGTTGTATTTTATCTTGATTCAATATTGAGTTATATAAATGATTGTTCTTTTTGTTATTTGTTTTTGTGTGTGTGGAATTGCTCTCCTTTTTTTCTGTTACTTTCTTGCAGGTGGTGCATGAGAGCAGGCCCGACCCTTTTTGCATTCTAGAGGACAGCTAATTTCCAGATTCTATGGATTTTTACTACAGACATATTTTAACTGGTTTTAACCCTTTTTGATATCACGATGTTATGCTGCGTTCCAAGCAGGTTTTTGAGCCCGTAAGTTACAACTTCAAACCACGACTTGCGACTTTGTAGCGTTCCAGGCAAAGTCACGCCAAACTGCCTGAGCGCAAGGAATTGTGTGGTAGTTAGATGTAAACAAAGCATGGCGGATCGTCCAGGGTGTATGCTCATTTACAATCATTTCTATCGCCAAAGGTGCTTACTCCTTGCTTATTTGAGAGAAACGGAGGAGAAAAACAGCGCATAAGGCAAGAAAAGCTGGTATACCTTTTATTTTACGTTATTTGCATATTTGTTTCATAAACACTGCATCCGTAGGGGCTGCCATTGTTGCTTCGCGGGCTATGTGACGTCAAAACTCGTAACTGGGAGTACATCGATCTAGTACGAGTTCACGGGTGGGAAGTCACGGGTTTGGCTGCCGTTCCAGTCCACTTTCACGGGTAGAAGGTTAGAAAAACATGGGTTACGGGTTGCCTGGAACGCGGCATTATAATGAGAATAAAACTGTGATTATTGCCTAACTAGCGTTGTTGTTTATAATCCAATTATCTGTGAAAAGGCTCCTCCTGCCTTAAATAAGGAGGTGGCGTAGTCAGTTCTATATTTACTACACTACATTTTTGGCGTAGTTCGGCAGGGTTTTAATGTGACATTAATTGTTGTATGATTGTGTAACCCGGTGATTGACTCTCCTAAGAGCCAGTGATAACCGCGCATTCTCAAGTCCCACCCACATGTTCCGTCAGCGCAGCTGCGCTATCAGCTGCACAGAGTCGAGGTGTTTGCGGATTAACTGATTTATGTGAATGTGAGAAGTTATTGACTTGGTGAGTCACATTCTGAGTAATATATAAGGGAGGAGAGTTGCTAACATAGTGGGTGAATTAATATGGGAAGCAACAGTATGTTAGGGCACGTGAGTGCAGCGTGCGCTGTAATATTAGCACAAAGCTAAATCACGTGTGAGAGCTGATGAAGTGTTAAAGTGTGACGATTAAGTGTCAAGTTCAAACAGTGTTGCCAACTATTTTCCAAGGAAAGTAGCTAAAGCCAGCCCAAAAAGTCGCTAGATGTCGCTAGATGACGTCATGCGTCAATTAGCATATCCGTGACGTCACCGCGTCGTCCTTGCGTTCAGCCAACTGTCTAATAAATATGTTCTCATTTCCTATATCTTTTTTTCATACAGTAGAACGAGTATGATATAGTGAATTAAATTTTTTTTTTTTTACAATCTGAGAGATGTCTGAAACTGGATGAACTAAAGCTCTGTGAGAGAGTAATATAAGTGATAAGCACAAGAGAAGAATGGAAATCATAACGGGTCAAACTAAATTCTTTAAATGTAAAACAAAGGAAGCAGATAAGTGATTGGTCCGTGGCACCCCTGTGTGCGCATGTGTAGCTCGCTCATTCACGTCTGTCAGCTGCTGTGTGTGTGTGTGTGTGTGTGTTTAACGGCACGCGCTGCTCCTCTCAGCCACAGCCACTCACTGAACAGGGTAAACGCAGAGAGAGGTGTGACGGCAGTAGGGATGGGCGATATCTTATCGTTTGCGATATACCGGTAAAAATTCTCCCCACGATAAGAATTTGTCTTCCCACGATAATAACGATAAAGCCTAGTTGATGGTGCGACCCATCCGCACAGTGCCGCCGCTGGCTGTGTTGATGCCCTAAGCGTTATTACTTTATGATGGCCGCGGTGGCTGCGTTCGTCACTTTATATAGCTGAACTTTTCTTGTGGTGCCCTACGCGCAGCGCGTGATGGGAGCGGCCGGCGGCAATGAATCCACATCTCACGTGCAGAGCTGCGGAAGAGTTCATAGCTAAACGAGGGGCTACCTGAGGGCAATCTGAACCTGTACATACAGATGTATTTTCACTCGCTGAGCACTTGGACTGACCGCTTAAGAGATTCGCTCTGTCTCAATCGATCGGTAAAGCATATTATTTCAGTTCATCTCAATGAATGCGCAGTGTATTTGACGCACATTAAACACTAGTGTGAGGCGCGCGACTGAGAGCCCTCAGTGTTTCACACACACTCAAAGAGAGAGCAAGAGAGTCTTATACCACACAGAATTGACGTGCTACATGCAAACAATATCCTTTGTTGTATTTTCCTGTAAAATAATGGTGTTTATTTGGAATTATTCAGCCTTTCGTGAACAGGAAGAAACGAATGTACAAACGGGAATCTCATTGGCTGGCGTGCACCTATTACTGTGTTTTGATTTCAGCAAATCAGTTCGAAAGAGCGCTGACAACGTGATTAATATTCATGAACCCAGAAGCTCATTATTCCTTAGTGCAGTTTATTTTTATTAGTAGAATAATTCGTGGTATTTTATCAACTCAAATTACTGAAGTTCTATCATTAAATCCTTATTTGTAACTTTTTTGTAATCTGAAGACATGGTTGGGATAATTACTTTTGCTGTTTCTGCTATTTTTACCATTGTTTGCACCATGAGTGTATGAATAAATACAGAATCGGTTTACATGTAAAACTTGTCATTGATTTGAATTATTATTGTTTGTATTGTGTGATGTTTTTCAGCACAGTTGTACTATTTAAACATTACCTGCACTTTTACAGAAGACAATTATATCTGCAACTTTTCCATTTCTGGAAAAGGCTGGTGTGGAATTTTACATAAAATAAATAAATGTGTGTGTGTATATATATATATATATATATATATATATATATATATATATATATATATATATATATATATATATATATATATATATATATATATATATATATATATATATATATATATATGTATTATAGGAGCCTATTTGATGACAGGTACATTTTAATTAAGATCATTGTTTGTTTTTCTGAGTCTGCAGAATGATACTACATTTATCGTCATTGATATCGTTATCGCAATAAATGCTAGAAAATATCGGGATAATTTTAAGTCCATATCGCCCATCCCTAGACGGCAGGGAGAAAGTCCTTGTGCTCGCAGAACAGCACTGGCGACTTTTGCAAAATAAAGTAGCTGACGTTTGTCCAAAAAGTCGCTAGATTTGTCGCTAGTCGCTTTTTTGAAAATAAGTCGCCAAAGGGGTCTGAAAAATCGCTAAATATAGCGACTAAGTCGCTAAGTTGGCAACACTGAGTTCAAAGGTGTTGAAATGAGGAGTTAATATGTTCATATGATAGAGGAGTAATGTGTTTTAATGACATTTGATAAAGTTTGTATATGATATATTCTGTTGATGTTGGAATCGAATATTAATGATTGTTCTGCCTTGTGTTGTACAAGGCTGGGTTTTTTTGTTTCTATGTCTGTTTCTACATGATCTCCAGCGAGAGTTTTCCTGTTTTGTGCACATTGAATCTGTATGGAGAGGAATCGTCTGTGTATTGGACGCAATTGAATCTGTATGGAGAGGAATCGTCTGTGTATTGGACGCAATTGAATGTGCACAATGGCGTGCTACCCACGAACCGATTTCCGATTTGAACTGTGCTTTGGAGTCACTAACTGGTAGGACAGTTCCAATTTCTCTTGTTTTTGACACTGAAGACTTCCTTTTCGACGAACACTTTTGATATTTTTTTGCTTCAAAAAGGAGAGTTCATTTTTTGAGCTTGAACTGATCGAGAGAGTCTAACGACTCTTTGAACTTTGAACATTTGATTCACGAACTCTGATCAACTGAGTCGTTTGATCCATGGACTTTGTTCAAGTGAATCAACTAATGGATTTGTGTATTTTCAGCTCACATTGTTAATGTACTTCTTGGGTTTGAAAGGGAAAGTGATTTAATTCAAAGAATTCTGAATCATATTCAGTGTTTGAGTCAAATTGAGAGTCCAAATTGAGTTACATTTATTTGGGTCATTGAATGTTATATCTTGTTGAAGGTTATAATATTGTGAATTACTTTACTCAAAGTGATCGAAAGACACATTAATGTTTTTTTTGATAATCTTCTTTATTTTTGCATTCTGTGAAGTGTGAATCTTCAGATTGAATCAGAGCTGTCAAGTTGTTGAATCCTTGGTTCTATAAGAAACAACAGAAGATTTAACTGTTTTGATTCTCATTGTTACGAATTGATTGTTCACATTTGTGATTTCTTTAATTGAAACCAACTACGAAAAGAGGCATTTTCTATATTAATACAAACTACTGAATCAAACCAAAGCTTTGTCACCCATTACTCACCTGCTGCATCATCTCTTCCCTCCAGAAGTCGTTCCTTGCTCCTGATACGTATTGGCCCATACTGAATATCATTACCAGACGTAGCACATTAGTTACATTTCACGCCACATGCTACAATTGGTTAAATAGAAACAGTGGCTGGTACGGGATAACAAGAGGAGCGACTGCCCGGATATACCATGCGGGGACCCAGAGGCCAGTGACTGCCAATAATTTGTGTTTTTGTTGTTGTTTCTTTTGTTCTTTATATATATATTTATTTATATGTTTGTTTAGTAGGTTTGGTTTATTGTAAACATGAGTTTGGAAGGGGAACAGGAGGAACTTCTTGCTCTACGTGAGGAAGTACAAAGACTACGGGTAACTAATGCACAGTTTCATCAAGGAGGGGGTGCCAATACAGCTGCAAGTAGTACTAGTTGACCATCTGAGGCCTCTAATATTGCCTCATTAAATTTCCCTAGTCAAGCAACACCTGAAAGGTTTGTTTATTTTCATCGGGAGAGGAAGTGTCCTTATTTTTCTGGCTCTTCATCCAAAACTGATTTATCTGTTTATGATTGGATCGAGAATGTTGAAGCATGCCTTAGGGATAGGAGTATTACTAACAGAGAGAAGGCCCTCTTCCTTTATGATCATTTGGAGGGGGAAGCAAAAGCAGAAATCAGATTTCGCTCTTTGACAGATCGGGAAAACCCTGAGGTTTTTACAAATTTTAAAAGAATTGTATGGTTCCTCCTCTTCCTTTGTTAGTCTCCAGAAACAGTTTTTTGATAGAAAGCAAAAAGAGGGAGAGTCCTTAAGAGTTTTCTCACTCATTGTGGGCTTTAATTGGGGATATTCAGCGCTCCTACCCAAATAAGCTAACTGACCCAGACACCTTGGTTAGAGACCAATTTGTGGAACACGTGCGTGATGTAGCATTGCGTAGAGAGTTAAAGAGTATTGTGAGACAAAACCCATTAATCTTTTTTTTTAGCACTCCGACAGGAGACTATCAAATGGGCTGAAGAGGGTGAACGACCTTCTGGACAGGCTCGAGTAGGGCTTTATCATCAAGAAGCTGATTTCAATGTTAAGGGGACCTGTAATTCAATGGGGACTGGGAAGGGGTTAGACTTGCCTGCTTTACAAGAGCAACTTCGTAAACAGCAGTTGCAAATTGATAGCATTCTACAAAGTTTAGCTAAAATACAATCTGTGTTGGATCAGCCTGCCCCCGTGCCCCTAACTCCAATTATCAGTTTACTGCAGAAGGTGTGCCTATTTGCCTGCGTTGCCGTAAGCCTGGACATGTCCTTCGCCAATGTCGCCAGGGGCAGAGACACACGAGCTACTAGCCCATCTGTTGACCCAAATGCCCACCCTGCTGCTGCTGGACCCTCAGGTATGGGATATGGGGGGAGAACAAGTGTTAATAATGCCATTAGTAGCATTCAGTCCTCTCCACTTCTTATAGGGAAATGTCCGGTTGTTGAGGTGGTGATGGGTGGGGTAGAAGTGAAATGTCTATTAGATACCGGTTCTATGGTTACCACCATTACAGAGTCATTCTTTAAGGAGGCATTTAAACATTTGATGGCCCCTAGACTTAGATCATGTGGGTGGCTTGCCTTGAAGGCAGCTAATGGGCTAGACATACCCTATATAGGTTACTTGGAACTGGATGTCCAGGTGTTAGGACGAACTATTCCAGGCCGGGGGGTTTTAGTGGTAAAGGACCCCCTTGGTGTTTCACGACAAGAGATGGTACCAGGACTATTGGGTATGAATGTTATTGGCGAATGTTATCGAGAGTTATTTGCACAACAAGGGGAAGTCTTGTTTAGCTCATTAGATGCTGATCAGGCCATGGCGGGCTGGGGAAAGGCTTTGGGTCATTGCCATAGATTAGAGGTCTGCCCAGTAACCAGCGAAGGTCGGGTCCGTGTGCTTGAAAGGGCAGGAGATTTTATACCAGCAGGGTCACTAAAATTGGTAAAGGTCACTTGCCCAAAGGTTCCCTATACCACCGCCAGATCCATGTTGCTGGAGCCAGGGGGTTCAGATCTTGCCCCAGGTTTGTTGCTGTCACCATCTCTAGTGACAGTGGTAAATGGTGTGACTTATTTACCAGTAGTGAATGTAGGTGTCACAGGGGCTACAGTTCATGCAAAACAGGTCTTGGGTAAGCTGCATCAGGTTGAGGAAATTGAAGGACAGCAGTTGGACTTTGTTGGGGAGGGAGAAGAGGTTGCGCATGTGACTGTAGTTAATGCCCACACAGTTATGGGGTCCCAGGTGCCTATATTAGAAACTATTTCAACCTTACAATGGCCAGGACTCACATCTGCAGAGGAAAAGCGTGTAAAAGAGTTATTGGAGAAGTACCACCAGGTTTTTGCTAAAAATGGGGACCTAGGGTGTACTGATGAGATTGAACATGAAATACCACTTACTGAAATACCACTGACTGATAATGTCCCCGTACGTCACAGGTACAGGAGAATACCTCCTACACAGTGGCAGGCTGTGAAAAACCATATTAAGCAGCTCTTGGACAGTAAGGTAATTCGAGAAAGCAGTAGTCCCTATGCGTCACCTATTGTTTTGGTACAGAAAAAGAATGGTGAATTAAGAATGTGTGTGGACTATCGACAATTGAACGCCAAAACGCGTAAGGATGCTTACCCACTCCCCCGTATTGAAGAGTCCCTAGATGCCCTGACAGGAGCACAGTGGTTTTCTACCCTGGATCTGGCGAGCGGCTATAACCAGGTCCCATTGGCGGAAAAGGATAAAGCAAAGACGGCCTTTTGTACACCTTTTGGGCTGTTCAAGTTTGAGAGAATGCCATTTGGACTGTGTAATGCACCAGGGACTTTCCAACGGCTCATGGAAAGAATATTTGGCGATCAGAGCCTACATTCTGTCCTTTTGTATCTTGATGACGTTATTGTCTTTTCTTCTTCCATTGAACAGCATTTGCAGAGACTGGAGGTGGTCCTTAGCCGACTGAAGAAGAGAGGGTTAAAAGCAAAGTTAAGTAAATGCCATTTCTTTAAACAAGAAGTGCAGTACCTGGGGCATCGTGTGTCCAGAGAAGGGGTGGCAACTGATCCAGAAAAAACATCATCTGTGGCAAACTGGAGGCAGCCCTGTGATGTGACAGAGGTCAGGTCTTTTCTTGGCTTCTGTAGTTACTATCGTCGTTTTGTGAAGGGTTTTGCCCAATTAGCTGCCCCCCTCCACCAGCTGGTTGCAAATGTTCTTAAAACTGCAAAGAAAGGCAAGGCCAGACCAGGTATGTTTTTACCTGATATGTGGACTGATGAGTGTGAGTAAAGTTTTAGAGAATTGATGAGGATGCTCACATGTACCCCTGTTTTGGCCTTTGCTGACTTTACTAAGCCATTTGTCCTGGAAGTTGATGCGAGTCATCAGGGCTTAGGGGCCATCCTGTCTCAAGAAAATGAGGGAAGATTAAAGCCAGTAGCTTATGCTAGTCGTTCACTGCGGAGGTCAGAGAGAAACATGGAGAATTATAGCTCTATGAAATTGGAGCTTTTGGCACTTAAGTGGGCTATATCAGAAAAATTCAGAGAGTACTTGCTGGGAAGTAAATGCACTGTGTATACTGATAATAATCCTCTCAGCCATTTTCAGTCTATTAAGTTGGGCGCCACTGAACAACGATGGGTTGCACAATTAGCAGCTTTTGATTTTACAGTGAAATATCGCCCAGGGCGTGTCAACGGCAATGCTGACTCTCTTTCTCGCCAATACAGTGCCCAGGCCAGTGAAGACCGTGGTGATGAAAATGTTCTGCATGATGAATGCCCTCTAAATATAACCCAAAGTGATGGAGATGATGTAGTGCTGTTACAACAGATTGGGGTGTTTCCCAGTCGTTCCAGAGCTGACTTGATGGCACTGCAAGGTGCCGATTCTCTTTTGAAGTCATTCCTCTCATTCTGGAGGTTGGGGCAGTAACCAAATAAAGAACAACGGGTTCAACTTTCGAGGGACCTACAGTGTCTGCTCCGGCAATGGGACAGGATCACAGAGAAAAGTGGCTTGTTGTATAGACGTGCAATGACATCTCACGGTGAGGAGTTTTTCCAGTTACTTTTGCCTTCTTGTCTTCATCAGGAAGTTCTGCATAACCTTCATGATGTGCACGGACAGACGGACTACTGATTTGATCAGGCAAAGGTGTTACTGGCCAGGAATGGGAGTGGAGATAGAGAAGTACTGCCAGCATTGTCAACGTTGTATACTCTCTAAAGCCATTCAGCCAGGAGTGAAGACATATCAAGGTGTTCTTCTTGCCAGTCAGCCGTTAGAGGTTCTTGCAATTGACTTTACTCTTTTGGAACCGGCTACTGACCTGTGAGAAAACGTGTTAATCATGACTGATGTCTTTTCCAAGTATACACAGGCAGTGCCTACTAAAGATCAAAGTGCCATTGCCGTCGCAATAACTTTGGTTGAGAGCTGGTTTTATCGTTTCGGAGTGCCTAAACGAATACACTCTGATCAGGGGAGAAATTTTGAAAGCGCCCTTATTCGACAGCTCTGCAGCCTCTACGGGATAGAAAAATCCAGGACCACAACATACCATCCACAGGGCAACGGACATTGCGAGAGATTCAATCGGACGCTTCACGATCTGCTTCGTTCCCTTCCCCCAGAGAAAAAAAGGGTGTGGCCTAAGTATATTTCCCAGTTGGTTTGGGCGTATAATACTACAACTCATCGTTCCACGGGACATTCACCATATTCTTTGATGTTTGGAGTGTCCCCTCGACTCCCTGTTGGGGATGGATGTCTCAGAAGCTGACAAGGAGGTAATAAACTCCTGGGAAGAATGGGTTAAGCACCATCAAGAGCGGCTTCGGGTGACTCATAATTTAGCACAAAAAAATCTTGAAGAGGCCGCAGAATATCGACAACATCATAATAACCAGGTACATGATCTTGGGTTGAGCAGAGGGCAACTGATTTATCTAAAAGATCATCGCCATCAAGGTCGTCATAAGATTCAAGATGTGTGGTCACCTGTGCTGTATCAAGTGGTTAATGTGCCAGACAAAGCCGGTGCCCCATATACAGTTACACCAGCTGATGGCACTGGTAATATGCGCCGAGTACATAGGACTGAGATGAGGGCAGCTCTGCTTGAAAATCAGCATGGCGAACGAATATCTCACCCCTGCCTGCAGTCTAGTGTTCAAGAATGCGAACTTGATAATGAAGAGGAGCATTGTTGGCCGTGGTCTGTCAATGAAAATTCTATTCTGTCTGTGGATAGTTTTCCAGAGGGGGCATACCAGGTGTTAACACCAGGTAAAGGTGGTCGGGAAGTAGACTCCGAAACTCTGGGACAAGATATCAGTCCTGTCAGCGATGGCTTGGGCCAGGGGATGTTGCAAACTCCTACCCCTTTAGCCAGTGGCCTGCAGGAGAGGCTACAACCTCAAGGTGAGATGCTGACCCTTCGACGCACTTCAAGGCCAACAGCTGGTCAACATCCAAATCCTCACCGCCTGCCACATTTTGCAGTGACAAGCGTTTATGTTGGGGCTGTAGGGGCTGCTGCTTTTACTGATCTAAATCGAGCCAACCATTTTAGACCCTGGCAATAAATTAGCTTTTGCCGTCGGGGCGACGACATCCTTTTTGGGGGGTGAATGTGGGAGGGGACTGTCCAGCAATGAGTTTCATGTGCGGGTGTCTAATCATATGACTAAGGAAGCATAAATAGTAGTTGCAGCAACAGATGGTTAAGATTGGTATGGTGTTGAAGTTGTGCTCGACGTGCAGCCTCTTTACCCTTTCATAGAGGTATGTTGAATTAAACATGTGGTTTGCTTGCGTTGAATGCTCGCGCTTTGATTGCACCATTTCATTCTTAAATTATCCCTTTCTTCTTTTAGGCTGACTTGAAGTTTTGCACTCTGTTTGGGAAGCGGGTCAAACATTTATTGCTGTGGTACCTTCAATGGGCTGACGGCTGTGCTGGAACCTTGAATAACTGGTAAATGCAGTATGTTTTATTGAAGCCGATCAGTTATGAGTTGATGCAATTAATACATACAAGTTTCTTTGATGTCAACATCTGTGCTCTCTGTTTATAGCATCTTTTGTATCATGTTTGGGGATTGAGCGCTGAGATTGGATAACTGTGCTGCAGTTGTACTTTCGCTAAAGTATGTTTTGTTTGTTTTTCTTTTATTGCGGTTCTGTATTGACTTGTATTTAATGTGTATCTTTTTCTGTTAAAGGGGCAGACCAGCCACTGTTTCTTGTGTATTTAAGTTTTCATTTTTTTGGGTTGTATTTTATCTTGATTCAATATTGAGTTATATAAATGATTGTTCTTTTTGTTATTTGTTTTTGTGTGTGGAATTGCTCTCCTTTTTTTCTGTTACAGTGCTAGTGGTTTTGTACAGGGCCGGGCCTGCATTTACACCTAACCTCCCTTGGTGTGGCTGATCTGGGTGGTGTGTGGCACTGCTGTGTGGTGTGTATTAGACGGTTGGCACTGAAACGGTGATTTAAAGATTACTTATTTGCGGTGTATGCTGTGGGTTTCTTCCGTTTTCTTCTTCTGTTTCTTGCAGGTGATGCATGAGAGCAGGCCCGACCCTTTTTGCATTCTAGAGGACAGCTAATTTCCAGATTATATGGATTTTTACTACAGACATATTTTAACGGGTTTTAACCCTTTTTGATATCACGATGTTATAATGAGAATAAAACTGTGATTATTGCCAAACTAGCGTTGTTGTTTATAATCCAATTATCTGTGAAAAGGCTCCTCCTGCCTTAAATAAGGAGGTGGCGTAGTCAGTTCTATATTTACTACACCACACTTATTTGTTTTCATTGTTCTCCTCTGGCCAATTAACAAACAGTGTATGATTATTATTCTGGCAACTTTACAGGTCAGGGGTCATATTAGATTGCCGGAGACGGGTTTATTGAGGATGCCGTATTGATTAAACAATTATTAAATTGCAATATTGAGGATGCCATAATTTCAGGGGGAGTCTAATTGACAATAATCTATCTAATTGATTATTCAAATTCTGTACCTGAATACTGTTAGACCTGAACCTGCCAACAGTCTCACTCCCACTCGTCACATATTGACGCTTGGTCAGGACCCCTCGTCGTCACTTTTTTACGTACAGGGTACCCCTTGAAAGGCATTTTTCGACGTTAAGGGTACTGCAGTGATTCCAATGAGACCCCTTTGGCGTCATACACAGACATGTTGGGCATGTGAATGTTATCACGATGTAACTATTTATTGGGTTATATTTTTTCCATTATGACATGTTGGAGTATGATTCTCAATTTAATCAGCCAGCATTATTTTATTTACATTTATTGATTTGTATTTACGCTATTCAGACACGTTTGAAAGTAGCCCAACCCCGCCCCTTAACCTACCCATTTGCGTTTATATGATATAAAACACAGAATATAACAGACAACATGCACACTTTATTGAAAAATGTCAAGTATTCCAACTGTTCCGAGGCCAAACGATTGATTTGTGTGAAGAAAAGACCCAAAAGCGATCTGCGTTTCCGTCCGCCCCGCGGCATCATATTGAAGACGCCACAGGTACGGCCATACCCCTCGGCGTCAGACTATAGACGAACTGGGAACTCCATTGCTTTCAATGGGAAACCTTTGCCGGTATTCTATCGGTATGAAATCTCGCTGAAGAAGTCTCATTTAGAATACATCGCGATGTTTGGCATCAGTGCACGTGGGCCACATGTTGGTGAGTAGCCATGAATGTTTGATATAAAGTATTTTCTGTCGTTATTCATCAGATTATGTTCAGTCACTGCATTATATCTTTCATTTCCACTCAGGCTTCGCTTTTCTTTGCTTTCTAAATCAACACACCTTGCTAATAGGGCGATTAAACACTGTCACGTGACGTGCTATAGACCTTTTTAAACAGTTATTCATATTTAATAATAACAACTAGTGTAGTTCCAACGTGGCATTTGTAGTAGAAGCACAATAAAAACAACCTTAGTTGTAATGTGAAGTTTGTTGTAAATAGACAGTAACCACAACACTTACCATGCTTTTAATGCCTTTTAATGTAAAATCCAAATATTGTGATGTAAATAGTACTTTGTCCTGTATATAATGTATGTGTTATATATTATGACTTTTTCTCTTTCTATTTTTTTTAACCTGAAAAGACCAAAAGGGCCTTTCGGACTCAGTCAGCCCATTCTTGTTCATGGAAAAGTAATGGAGAAGACCGAAAGCAGCAACAGCAAATATTTGCAATGGTAAGTATGTGTTGGTTTGAACTCTTTATCAAGCATTTGTTGTTTCTTAAACATATTCTTACAAACCCCATGGCTCAATCAGTGAGAACATATTCTCAAAGTCTTAATAATTCACAAGATTTAACAAGCTGTCAAATTCATATGATACTCGTACATATTTGTACAAATACTCATACATAATCCTGCAGCTTTTACTCCGACTCCTGCCATTGGCTACAGCCTCAATTCCTGTACATATTTATCATGATTTTTGTAAATCAGTTGCGCCCCTTCTTGGAAAGCAGTCCCAGAAAGAAAAGTTTATATTAGGTCCAATGTATTCTTTAAAATGATTACAAATTGGGCCATTGGGGAGGTCTCTTCACACCTCATGACCTACCTCTGTTTGCAAGAGTGGAAATGCTCACATAACATCAGATATTCAATTATTTTGTCATCAGTTGCACTGCTGATAACGTCCCGTTTGCATGTAAATAATTTACGTGATCAAAAGATTAAGTGAATAATCAACATTTTTAAACAAATTCATATGTGCTACTAAAAATATACTTTTAATAATGGAAATGCACACCTATCAGTGAACTTGTTTCATAAATGTATTTAACATTTAATTATGCAACACTTTTTACAGAAGGAAATTCTACAGTTATGTAAAGGGACAACATCATCATCATGTCCTGGGCACACTGAGCAACATGTGTCCTCCAACATATTCGATCTGTGGCCACGTTCTTCACATCTTCTCATGGAACACCTGCATTCTTCAGGTCTTCACGAAACATCTGTCTCATGTCTTCCTTGGTCTTCCCTGTCTCCTGCGTCTTCCTGGTGGTGTCCACTTCATAACTGTTTTGGGGTGTTGTTGTTTGGGCATGCGTAGGATATGTCCAGTGAGGTGCACCCTTTGCTATGTCACAGTTTCTCAAAGTCTTCACGTGGAGTACCACTCCTCCTCATGATCTCTTCGATTATATGCAGAACCAATATTCATAAACTGTACTTGATGTCTGCTTATGCCTTTATCAAAAAAGCATCAGTGCTCATCAGGAGTTTTAGTAAAGGACATATTTATTGCCATCGACTTCATCATGCTATATTCCAATGTATATATCTGCATTTGTATATTTTCATATATATGCATTTGTATAACAGTGTTTGTTTGAACAAATGAAGATAGTGAGAGTGAACACCTTTTGAAATCAATATGTATTCATTAAACTTTTTATTACAGTGGTATAGTATTCACTATAGTAAATTTCCACCATAACTGTAACATGAATGTATTTTATAAAAGCATTTTCTTACTGAAAATGGTTAACATTTATAATAATCCTTAACTATTTGAATTGGCTTTTCATTTAGTTACAATAGAAGTGAACAATAATCACAAGGATATAGTTTTAAAGTTGAGAATGTAAAATGTTCTTAATGTTTTTGCCTATTTATTTCTTAAAGGCAAGAAACCAATATATTTTCAGATAAAGTTGAACCTCATTTCTTTTATTTGTACCACAGCATGGTTATTTTATACTGTTGTGCAGTAGTTTGGCCGCTACATTTGTATTTAAACTGTTTGACATTAAATATTGGAATATGCTTACAAAATTGTGTGCATTCATTATGCTTTTGTTACATTTATTTTAATTCCAAGAGTTCAGTTAGTGAACGATGTGATTTGGAGACGGCTGATTCAATTTATATATATTGAATCAATATATAGAAAAAGGTTTCTCTTCCATATATATCTATGCATCAGTTTAACCACACAAAGGAGATTTTTGTTTTAAAATGTGAGTTGTATTAATTAATTAGAAGAAATAAATATTTAGCAGCCTAAATATTAAATATTTAAGGATATCCGTTCACTTGGAACCGGATGAGATCTGTCATCATTTTCCATAAATGGACAAGTAAGTGTGACGCCTCTGTTCTGCTGCGTTGTCATTGGCTGGGACTTTATCGCAGAACTCGCTGTGATTGGACTATCTTTTAACCGATATAAAACGGCGTTTCATGTTACAAAGTATGTTTTGGTGTTATTTTTACGTTAGTAATACGTTAAGTTAACTATAAAGTGTCGCTATGTTGTGAGAAATTACTCCTTTACCGAGATCCCAACCCTAACCCTAAGCATTTCTGCACACTTCAATGAACTACAGCGCCATTTTTCCCATTGCATTGATACACTGACAAAGGTATATGGGTAATGTAGTTTAAAACGTTTAATAATGAGACAATAAATGTTAAGTAAATGACATCTTTAATGGACAACTGGATATCTAAATATGTTCATTGTGTAAACCTTTATGACATATATGAGGGGCAGGCTGAAATTTGATATTTTACTGTGAGCATTTTTAGAAAACCTTTATGCCAGCTTTCCATATCTGTCTGAAAACTGTGCCCAACATTATTTAGTAAACATAGCAGTAAAATCCTGCCGATTTTCTCTGCGATACGCTAAGCAGACTTTGAGTAACAGCCATTTGAAATGTGCTTTTTTTTGCTCTTCCAGGGGCCTCCATTGGGTCCCTGAGGGCGGAAGGGCAGTACAACATACACAGATCTATTCTCCTCATCATGGACAACAAACTTTGAGTCACATTTAAATATCAGAGTATTTTCTCTTTTCTATTCTAACATCATGCTTGTATTAGGTTTTGATGGGTATTGTGAGACCATCTGATGAAATACAGAAATATTTGAAAGAAATGTAATATAATTATTAATATTTATTTTCTTTTATGGATAAACACCCATAAATATAATGGATGAACCCACAACAACTTGCCATTATCCAGTTTCCAGTGTAAACAAAAACTATTTAGATTTACACTTCACTATTATCATTAAATATAGGACAATGCACCATTAAGTAAAATAACAAAAGAGACATTGCCAAAATTTCATGTATTTTCACGTACCTGACATCAGTAATGTGCATGCTTTAATTTTTATTGCAGTAGTAAATGTACCCGATTTATCAACATGGACAGTGTTGGGGAAAGTTACTTTGAAAAGTAATGCATTACAATATTGCGTTACTCCCATAAAAAGTAACTAATTGAGTTACTTAGTTACTTTTTAAGAAAAGTAATATGTTACGTTACTTTTGCGTTACTTTTGCGTTACTTTTTCTCACCTGGGCTGGGCTTGCTTTTTAGTTTTGTTTTTTAATAGCAAAAAAAGTCCTTTTTTGTGCAAATGTAAAGACCTCTTCATACCAAAATTGAAATAATAAGCCTCAGGCTGAGGTATAAATGTGGTGCCATTCTGGATAATGCAAGAATAGGACGCAGGAGAAAAACGTTTTACCAATAAAAACAAAAAATCTAGTAATTTTTGCTCATGGCTTAACTGAATCATCAAAGGTCAGCAGCACGACATTGGTCAATAAAGGTAGATTAAATGCATAAAAATATTTGTTCTATTTAACATTTATATATTTGAGGTTTGAGTACTCTGATTTTGCATTTGACTGATTTTATTCATTTTGAGGAGTACAGAATCTTTATTGTGCAAGTGAGATGAGTAAATGCTCACATTTAGTCTAGAACTACAATAACCCTCATGTTTACACACAACGCCTTTCCACTTATTTTTCACAACATGGGGGCAGGAGAGCTGTCAGTTAAATAAATGTGAAAAAGTAACTTGCGTTACTTTTTTGAAAAAGTAACTCAGATATTTTGTTGTAAATTTGAAAAGTAATGCGTTACTTTACTAGTTACTTGAAAAAGTAATATTATTACGTAACTCAAGTTCCCCTTCGTTCAGTCACTACGACGTAACGTTAGTGACTAACGAATGGGGGTTTCGCTTAGAAGCCTATCAACTTCGAGTTTTGAGAAAACGCCCAATGGCGTGCCAATGCCATGGGGCATGCGGAATTTGCATACGTAGCTCCGCCTCACTGCGTGAGTATATAAGGAAGTACGAGGCAATATCGCATTATGTTTCTGCTTTCGGAGCCAAGAGTACCTACCTCTTCACTCCTACAGCCTTCTGAGACTCTGTCAGCTTCTTCGAGACGAGCAGCTTTCCAGTCGGTGTTGGTGTGACGGCGCGTTCCAGTGATCGCATACTTCCTGCCTGCTGATCTGTGCAGTGGTCTGCATCCAGCTGGTGTGTGTTTCCCTGGGCGCTTCGGCATCGGCTGCAAAGTTTCCTCTCATAAAAGAGCTTGCACGTGACGCGTCCTTTTCAGGATGTTTCGTCCGTGCACTTCTGGGTGCGGTAGATCGCTTTTTTCTTTCGACGGGCACGAGCGCTGTGTGACGTGTTTGGGCTTTCAGCACGCTCAGGCAGCGCTCGTGGATGACTCATGTTCTCTCTGCGGGAACCTGGCCATCTCAGTGCTTCGATCGAGACTCCGTGAATTCCGTGCTGATGCCGGAATGAGAGTCCCCTCCGCCACCCCCCAATCTGCGGTCTCCTCTGGAGGCGGCACTTTGGCTGGTGACCAGGGTGATCTGAGGGTGACGGTGTGGAATAAAGCTCCGACGCTAGTTCCTCGGCCCACACCCCCCTCTCAGGCACTTGACCCGGCCCGCGCTCAAGCGTCTACATCGGGGCCGGCTCCTGCTGTCCCGACTGTGGCGTTTGGCGCGGCGGAGGAGGAAGTGATGTCTATCGCCGCATCACAAGGTGGGCTGGAGTCATCTGAGGATGAGGATTCGGCTGTGCTGCCACCTTCGGGTGCGCCAGCATTGCCCGAGTCGGACCCAGAGTTGACAGCCATGCTCTCTCGGGCCGCCGCAGCGCTTGGACTGGAGTGGAACCCTCCGCCTCAGCCCGAGCGTTCGCGGTTGGATGATTGGTTTTTGGGGGCGGCGCGTTCGGACACCCGTCCGGCCGCTCCTCCAATACCTTTCTTCCCCGAGGTGCATGAAGAGGTCGCGCGTTCCTGGAAGGCCCCGTTGTCTTCCCGCGAACGTTTGGCGGCCTCTTCCGCCTTCACCTCTCTTGATGGAGCCGCGGCTCATGGGTACACTGGGGTCCCCCCAGTCGAACGTTCTGTTGCGATGCAACTGTGTCCTCAGAGCGCTTCGTCCTGGCGTGGTGACCCTAAGCACCCCTCCAAGGCCTGTAGGTTTTCGTCATCCCTGGTGGCGAAGTCCTATAGAGCTGCGGGGCAGGCCGCCGCTTCTTTGCATACCATGGCAACTCTTCAGGCCTACCAGGCCAAGTTGCTGTGTGATATGCACGAGAGAGGGGCTGATCCAGGACTCAGCAATGAGTTGCGTGCCGCCACCGACCTCGCTCTCCGGGCGACGAAGGTGACCGCACGCTCCCTGGGTCAGGTGATGTCCACAAATGTGGTCCAGGAGCGACACCTGTGGCTCAACCTGTCCGATATGCGCGACGCTGAGCGAACACGTTTCCTCAACGCCCCCATATCACAGGATGGGCTATTCAGCGGAGCGGTCGAGAGCTTCGCCCAACAGTTCTCGGCCGCTCAGAAGCAGACTGAGGCTATAAAATACATCCTGCCCCGGCGGTCAGCTGCTGCCTCCACCCCACCGCCCGCGCAGGTGCCTCAGCCTGCTCGTCGCCGAGGACGCCCTCCCGCGGCTTCCTCCGCCTCTGCGCCACCCAAGCAGCAGCCTCCACCCGGGCCGCGCAGAGGCAGCCGCAGGAAGGCGTCCACGTCCGCTACAGCCCCGCAGCCCGCGAAGAAACGCCAGGCTAAGCGGCGCTCCTGATGCGGACGGCTCAGGGATGGGCAGTTCTTTCCAGGAGACGGCGGCAGGGCCGCTCCTTCCCCCGGTGGAGGGCCGGGGGAGAATCTTTTGTTCAGCTGCTGGCCCCCGGGTCAGCAGCACCCTAATGTGGTTAAAGAAAGAACTGACAACCCCATCCCTGAGCCCCCAGAGATCGGTGACGGCAGTGCGCGCCACCCTCGGGTCTCGCCACTCTCGTCCCTCTCTGTCGCCAGCCCCCTGGCAGAGCAGACCCCAGTGGAACGCGAGTCCTTCCCTGGTCCCCTCTGTCAGGGCGCAGCCGTTAACCGTGCTCCGACCCGGGGACGCCCAACAGCCTCCCCTGTCCGCGCCGGTAACGCTGCCTCGCTGCCCCACCCAGGGTACGTCTGTCGTCCGTATGACCCCGTTGGTGCAGTCTCTGGAAGCATGGCTTCAGCTTCCGGGGCTGTCCCGCTGGGTTGCCCGGACCATCAGGCTCGGCTACGCGATTCAGTTCGCGCAGGCTCCTCCCCGTTACAGGGGAGTCCGCTATACCATGACCGGGGCCCATGCTCCCGTCATGCGTGCGGAGATTGCCACTCTACTGGCGAAGGGTGCGATCGAGCCTGTCCCTCCAGCCGAAATGAGGTCGGGGTTCTACAGCCCCTACTTCATTGTACCCAAGAAAACCGGTGGGTTACGGCCAATCCTGGACCTTCGCATCTTGAACCGATCCCTTCACCGGCTTCCGTTCAAGATGTTGACTGCGAAACGCCTTTTCGAATGCGTTCGTCCGGACGATTGGTTTGCAGCGATCGACCTGAAGGACGCCTACTTCCATGTCTCCATCCTTCCTCGACACAGACCGTTCCTACGGTTTGCTTTCGAGGGGCGGGCATACCAGTACGCAGTTCTCCCATTCGGGTTATCTCTGTCCCCTCGCGTCTTCACGAAGATTGCCGAGGCAGCCCTTGCGCCCCTTTGGCAGCACGGGGTCCGCATCCTGAACTACCTCGACGACTGGCTCATACTAGGCCACTCTCGAGAGCAGGTGTGCGGACACAGAGATCTGGTTCTCCACCACTTAACCCGTCTGGGCCTTCGGGTCAACTGGGAGAAGAGCAAACTTTGCCCCGTGCAGAGGATCTCTTTTCTCGGTATGGAGATCGACTCGGTCGCCATGTACGCGCAGCTTTCGAGCGAGCGCGCGCAGTCTCTGCTGACTTGCCTCCGACAAATCGAGAGCAAGAATGCGGTTCCACTGAAACTATTTCAGAGGCTCCTGGGGCATATGGCATCTGCAGCCGCGGTAACGCCGCTCGGATTGCTTCATATGAGACCGCTTCAGCACTGGCTTCGCGATCGAGTCCCGAGATGGGCATGGCTGTCTGGCACGCTCCGGGTCCAAGTGACTCGGGCCTGCCTACAGACGCTCACCCCGTGGTCGAACCTCAGCTTTCTACGGGCAGGTGTGCCCTTAGAACGAGTTTCCAGGCATGTTGTCGTATCGACGGATGCCTCTGCCACGGGCTGGGGTGCCATGTGCAATGGACAAGCAGCCGCGGGCTCCTGGACAGGACCCCAGCGCCTCCTGCATGTCAATTGCCTCGAGTTGCTGGCAGTACGGTTCGCCCTGCACCGCTTCCGAGCGCTGCTGAAGGGTCAACATGTGCTTGTCCGGACAGACAACACGGCCGTAGTAGCGTACATCAACCACCAGGGCGGTCTACGCTCCCGCCGCATGTCTCAACTCGCCCGCCATCTCGTTCTATGGAGTCAGAAGCGCCTGAGGTCCCTTCGTGCTGTCCATATTCCGGGAGTCCTGAACCACGCAGCCGACGAGCTCTCGCGGTTTCAGCCTCTCCCGGGAGAATGGAGACTCCATCCCCGGACGGTTCAGCTGATTTGGGAACAGTTCGGCGACGCACAGGTAGATCTGTTTGCCTCCCACGACTCTTCCCACTGCAGCCTGTATTATTCCCTGACCGAGGGCACGCTCGGCACGGATGCACTGGCGCACAGCTGGCCGCGGGGCCTACGCAAATATGCGTTCCCCCCAGTGAGCCTACTCGCACAGCTTCTGTGCAAGATCAGGGAGGACAAGGAGCAGGTCCTTTTGGTCGCCCCGTACTGGCACGGCCGGACCTGGTTCCCCGAACTCATACTCCTTGCGACAGCCCCTCCCTGGCCTATTCCTCTGAGACCGGACCTCCTTACTCAGAGACGGGGCACCCATTGGCACCCGCGTCCCGACCTCTGGAACCTCCACGTGTGGCTCCTAGACGGGACCCGGCAGGTTTGAGTGGCCTACCACCTACGGTGGTCGCCACCATCACTTCCGCTAGGGCAGAGTCCACTCGGCATGCCTATGCGTTGAAGTGGAACCTCTTCGTCACCTGGTGCTCTTCCCGCCAAGAAGACCCCTGGAAATGCCCGATCGGGTCCGTGCTTGAGTTTCTCCAAGAGGGGCTGGAGCGAAGGCTGTCTCCCTCCACCCTCAAGGTATATGTGGCCGCAATATCTGCCCACCACGATCTCTTGGAGAACAAAAAGGTAAGTCAGCACGACCTGGTCATCAGGTTTCTGAGGGGAGCTAGGAGACTGAATCCTCCTCGCTCTCCTCTCGTACCCTCTTGGGACCTCGCAGTAGTGCTAACTGCTCTGCAGAGACCTCCCTTCGAGCCTTTGCGGTCGGTTGATATTAAGTTTCTGTCTATGAAGACGGCTCTGCTGACCGCATTGGCCTCAGTCAAGAGGGTCGGGGACCTGCAGGCATTTTCGGTTGACGAAGCGTGCCTGGAATTCGGGCCGGCTAATTCTCACGTGATCCTGAGACCCCGGCTTGGATATGTGCCCAAGGTTCCCACCACTCCGTTTAAGGACCAGGTGGTGAACCTGCAAGCGCTGCCTTTGGAGGAGGCAGACCCAGCCTTGGCATTGCTCTGTCCAGTACGCGCCCTTCGCGCCTACGTAGACATGACGCAGTGTTTCAGGACCTCAGACCAGCTCTTTGTCTGTTATGGTGGAGAGCGGAAGGGAAGTGCTCTCTCAAAGCAGAGGCTGTCTCACTGGATAGTGGACACCATTGTTTTGGCTTACCAGCAGCAAGGCCGACCATGTCCCCTTGGTGTGAGGGCACACTCCACCCGGAGTGTGGCCTCCTCTTGGGCTCTAGCGCATGGCGCCTCGCTAGCAGACATCTGCAGAGCTGCAGGCTGGGCGACACCCAACACATTCGCCAGATTCTACAATCTCCGAGTGGAGCCAGTGTCCGACTATGTACTCGCCCCCCCGAGGGGCCGGTGATGGGCCAGGCTCAGGTGTCTTCGCTTGCTCGCCACTCCACTCCACGGACTGGATACGTGCGATATTTTCCTCAGGTGAGCTCCCCGAGAGCCCTGAGCTCCTCCAGCACTGTCGACGCCGACATCAGTTCAGTCTGCCCTCTCGAGCCCAGACCCTCATGTCCGGCCAGGTGCCCCATGTGCATGGTTCCCTCCGGCGACCCCCACATGTGTATTTCACCATAAGTCTCCGCAGTGAGCGGGTTTCTTCCCTTGGCGTGTCCCCGCCACCCCTAGGGTTAAATATCCACCTTCGGCTGGTACCCTAGAGATCTTCCATATGCAACCCCCTCCGGGTCATATGTGTCTCTTAAGTCCTCCCCACGGGTAGGCATCTTTGGCATTTCCTCACTGGGATATGCTTCCCAGTGTACCTTGGTAATCCTGTGTTAAGTGGGAGTCCTTCGTCCGTACTAGTCTTACGACAGGGTACTCACACTTACGCAGGGCACTGGAAGACAGCTGTGTGGCGGGATTATATTGGGACCCCCATTCGTTAGTCACTAACGTTACGTCGTAGTGACTGAACGAAGGGGAACGTCTCGGTTACGGATGTAACCCTCGTTCCCCGAGGAGGGAACGGAGACGTAACGTCCCCTTGCCACATCCAGCTGTGCTACCTGGAACGCAGGAGTTCAGTCTTGGCTCCTCAAGCAGGTAACATAATGCGATATTGCCTCGTACTTCCTTATATACTCACGCAGTGAGGCGGAGCTACGTATGCAAATTCCGCATGCCCCATGGCATTGGCACGCCATTGGGCGTTTTCTCAAAACTCGAAGTTGATAGGCTTCTAAGCGAAACCCCCATTCGTTAGTCACTAACGTTACGTCTCCGTTCCCTCCTCGGGGAACGAGGGTTACATCCGTAACCGAGACGTTACTTGTAATGCGTTACCCCCAACACTGAACATGGATCATCTTCAGTTAAGCTTGAAGTGTTTGAAATCCTTCCCTTTATTTCACTGAAAACTGGCGTATCGTCACAGCATGCAAATATATGCAACTTTTTGGTGCATTGTTGTACCAAATATAATATAACCAGATGAAAAATGTTTTTTTCAAGTAAAATAATATTGTTAATTACTTAGATAACCTAAATCAAATCATAAAATGTGTATTTACTTTAAAAACACCATACACAATATTCACCATACTTTATCACTCAACTCTTTATTGGAGGATACAGTATACAGTTGATAAAGTAGCATAAAGAAAAATTAGATTCAAGATAAATAAAAATGGGTCTTCAAAAATACATTAAGATCATATTAATCCATTCACAGCTGCTGAAGCCACACAAATGAGTGCCACAGAATCCCATCCAGTCAACTATGATACAGAAAACAGATTTGATATTGTGTTGAAAAATAATGATTCATTATCACAGCTAGACTGGTTTCTTGCTCTTTCCTCTATCATGTTCATGTTCTTGTTCTTCTTCTTCTAAACAGTTTGCCCACTTGTACCCTATAGTGTATAATTGATAAACAGATGATGTGGTCACTGATGTGGTGTAGCCTTTTCTCAACCAGAGGAAGAAGTTGTAACATCCCATTGTCAGGCATTCTCCAGTCCTGGTCTAAAAGTAAAAGAAAAAACACAATTCAAATTAAATTTAATGTAGTCAGGTTAGCATATGTTCTGCATGATTTAAGCAGTGGTTGGCTACTCTGGGCCTCAGCATTCATTGTCCTGCAGATTTAGCTCCAACCTCAAACCCACTTGCCTATAATTATCTATAAGTAAACCTGAAGACTTTAGTTACAAATTCCAGGCATGCTCAATTAGTCTTGGAGGTAAACTCTCCATTTCAAAAGGCCCAGAGTTGCCCATTCCTAATTTAAATTTACAAAGCCGCAGTCAGTACATTATATAATATACACATTGGAGCATTATGTATATAATATTGCAGCACATAATATTAGCCAAGTCCTGACAAAAAATATTTTACCCATATCAACAGCAACCTTTTAAACAGCAGATCTTTAAAAATATATTTTAGAAAGGCATGGTCTCTTCTTAGCCTTTGCCAGTGATGCTAGATTTCTTTTAAGACAACATACTCTTCTGTCACTTGTTTCAAGAGCATCACTTGTGATAGCCTGCACAATGTAAAATTGTTAAAATACGGCAATACAATAGGTACAGAGGCACAAGACTTACCATGCTTATGAAGCACCCATGGCCATGCATAGTTCTCAGAGACTGGAGTTTTTGCCTCTTGTATTCCTCCTTGGCTGCACATTAGTCTTTTCCTGTAGAATCTTCTGAAGTGTGTGCCTTCTCTTGCTATCCATCTTAAAACACAAATGCAATGTGTTTTAGTCTGTGGAGTATAAAGCCTTGTTTCAAGCCAAAAAACTAACCAGATATTTCACATAATTCAAAGAACATTTACTATTTGATTCCTAATATATGCCACAACTCATTATCTTCCAAAGCTACACAGAACCACCCATGGTCTACAAAACAATAGAGAAATACTTGGAGTTTATACCAACTAAATGTTTTTTTTTAACCCTTCAATACATGTCTGCTTTTATCTAAGACAAACCGACGGTGCCATTTTTAAGAATTGAAGGCCAAAAGTGTTCCAGCCTTTATGCTAAAAGGCAATCATTTTAATAATAATTGTATCAAAAAGGGAAACAAATATTTACCATTTTAGATAAATCCAAGATACAGAACCTAATTTGCTCATTTTAGGAGTTATGAAAAGATTTAGACATGAATAATGGTGTGTATTTTATCAGAGTATAGAGAGAATGATCACAGCTGTCCTTTGAGAGATCAACATCAAATTCTGTACTACATATTAAAGCAAGACAATACATCAATACAAGACATACCAATGGACTTGCGCACTTTTCTGTCGTCTTTTGGCACAAGATGGCCATGTTCCTTCCTCACCCTAAACAAAGGGCTTATTCGATTAGCTTGCTTCGATATAAGGGTCTGGTCTTTTTTCTCTGCTGTAAAACAAGAAAGTCTCACTAACTCTATGTGCAATTACTATTGTTTTTGAAACATATAAATTAAGACAGTTACAATAAAATGAATTTACATACGATTCAGGGGAGCATTTCAGGAGTAAATACTGATATACTAAAAATATTATTTACCTGATTACGGCAAGATTCGCTACAACTAACTAGTAGCTCTTGTGAGGGTTGGCTCATAAAAGTAATCTGCAAGTAATCGTGAAAAACAGAAAGAAAGGAAATTTCGTTACATTGCATGCAAGTTGTGATTTCATACATGATTTCGAACTGTTTCTTTCTTTAAAAAGTGTTGCATAATTAAATGTTAAATACATTTATGAAACAAGTTCACTGATAGGTGTGCATTTCCATTATTAAAAGTATATTTTTAGTAGCACATACGAATTTGTTTAAAAATGTTGATTATTCACTTAATCTTTTGATCACGTAAATTATTTACATGCAAACGGGACGTTATCAGCAGTGCAACTGATGACAAAATAATTGAATATCTGATGTTATGTGAGCATTTCCACTCTTGCAAACAGAGGTAGGTCATGAGGTGTGAAGAGACCTCCCCAATGGCCCAATTTGTAATCATGTTAAAGAATACATTGGACCTAATATAAACTTTTCTTTCTGGGACTGCTTTCCAAGAAGGGGCGCAACTGATTTACAAAAATCATGATAAATATGTACAGGAATTGAGGCTGTAGCCAATGGCAGGAGTCGGAGTAAAAGCTGCAGGATTATGTATGAGTATTTGTACAAATATGTACGAGTATCATTTGAATTTGACAGCTTGTTAAATCTTGTGAATTATTAAGACTTTGAGAATATGTTCTCACTGATTGAGCCATGGGGTTTGTAAGAATATGTTTAAGAAACAACAAATGCTTGATAAAGAGTTCAAACCAACACATACTTACCATTGCAAATATTTGCTGTTGCTGCTTTCGGTCTTCTCCATTACTTTTCCATGAACAAGAATGGGCTGACTGAGTCCGAAAGGCCCTTTTGGTCTTTTCAGGTTAAAAAAAAAAGAAAGAGAAAAAGTCATAATATATAACACATACATTATATACAGGACAAAGTACTATTTACATCACAATATTTGGATTTTACATTAAAAGGCATTAAAAGCATGGTAAGTGTTGTGGTTACTGTCTATTTACAACAAACATCACATTACAACTAAGGTTGTTTTTATTGTGCTTCTACTACAAATGCCACGTTGGAAACTACACTAGTTGTTATTATTAAATATGAATAACTGTTTAAAAGGTCTATAGCACGTCACGTGACAGTGTTTAATCGCCCTATTAGCAAGGTGTGTTGATTTAGAAAGCAAAGAAAAGCGAAGCCTGAGTGGAAATGAAAGATATAATGCAGTGACTGAACATAATCTGATGAATAACGACAGAAAATACTTTATATCAAACATTCATGGCTACTCACCAACATGTGGCCCACGTGCACTGATGCCAAACATCGCGATGTATTCTAAATGAGACTTCTTCAGCGAGATTTCATACCGATAGAATACCGGCAAAGGTTTCCCATTGAAAGCAATGGAGTTCCCAGTTCGTCTATAGTCTGACGCCGAGGGGTATGGCCGTACCTGTGGCGTCTTCAATATGATGCCGCGGGGCGGACGGAAACGCAGATCGCTTTTGGGTCTTTTCTTCACACAAATCAATCGTTTGGCCTCGGAACAGTTGGAATACTTGACATTTTTCAATAAAGTGTGCATGTTGTCTGTTATATTCTGTGTTTTATATCATATAACGCAAATGGGTAGGTTAAGGGGCGGGGTTGGGCTACTTTCAAACGTGTCTGAATAGCGTAAATACAAATCAATAAATGTAAATAAAATAATGCTGGCTGATTAAATTGAGAATCATACTCCAACATGTCATAATGGAAAAAATATAACCCAATAAATAGTTACATCGTGATAACATTCACATGCCCAACATGTCTGTGTATGACGCCAAAGGGGTCTCATTGGAATCACTGCAGTACCCTTAACGTCGAAAAATGCCTTTCAAGGGGTACCCTGTACGTAAAAAAGTGACGACGAGGGGTCCTGACCAAGCGTCAATATGTGACGAGTGGGAGTGAGACTGTGTTGGCTGGCGCATGCGCTGTTGTCGGTTTGGGCTGTGCGCGGACGGGGTGTGCGGCCATCCGCGAGCCCATCACATGACGAAAATTACGTCATGCGGACGGTGTACGAACGCAGACGTCCGAAGTATACCGGGGCCTTGAGTGTTTGAGACATTAAGTATTTTGTCTTTATGCACTTCCTGACCATTAAGCATAAGCTCATAGCACAATATCGTTTGGCTGATTGGATTAGCATCTATGCATTTGAATGACACCGTTATGCTGATTGAATTAGGACGGGTGACACCGTTATATGTCTGAGGTGTGTTACCTATACAACATATGCATTCCTTTGTTTGAATGTCTCCTCCCCTGCTGTATAATCCCTCCCCCTGAAATGTCGATAAGTTACAGTGTTCTGTACTGTTAAGTAAGACTTGTTGGATGACCCCAGCGAAGAACAGCATGTGTCTCAATAAAGAGTAACGTCTGCTTTAAAGATGTCTCCTGGTCTCTTCTTCAAACGAGGAAAAGGAAGTTCACAACAAATGCTTCAGTAAACGGAGAGAGATGTAAGTAGCTAAACTAAACATTTCATATTTGACAGCTGTTTTAGTATAGAAATGTTAAACAACCAAAAAAATTATCAGGCAAAATAATAATTGTCTAATTTCGCCATTTTAATTAAAAAAGGACATTAACAAAGCCGATTTCATCAGATTAGGCATAAGATAATGAATGTGTGTACATATTGTGAATTAATTTATTCAACGTATTTACCTAGCGTTCGTAGCCTTCAGTGAATTAACTATATGGGCGGCAGTGGCTCAGTGGTTCATGTAGGTTGTCTACAAACCGGAAGGTTGGTGGTTCGATCCCCGGTTCCACCTGACCGAGTGTCGAGGTGTCCATGAGCAAGACACCTAACCTCAGCTGCTCCCGACGAGCTGGATGGCGCCTTGCATGGCTGACACCGCCGTCGGTGTGTGAATGGGTGAATGTGAGGCAAAAATGTAAAGCGCTTTGGATGGCCGTAGGTCTGTTAAAAGCGCTATATAAATGCAGTCCATTTACCATTATTAAGAAAATGCTTAATAAAATATAAGCGTAATATCATTTGACCCTATGTTCACTTTCTTCACTGACACAGACGAAAATGAAAACTATGTATTATTCCTTTTTTTAGCCTTCAAACATCTTAAAATATCAAGTAAATAAGTATTGTGATACTTGGTGCCAAGGTGACACACTTGTCCCAAAAAGTATTGCTATACCACGATTCTCAATATGTTGTCCCACGGTTAGTCTTTTTTCCGTGTTGCACCAACACAAAATTTGAGGGTTCCCCCACCTGCCAAATCCCACTTAACCACTGGGTGTAACATGACAAAATGTGGAAAAAGTGAAGCGCTGTGTATACTTTCCGGATGCACTAATAATAGTCATATGTATGCGGGAATGACTTGGCATACATATTCCACTAGACACTGCATTGGCCAGAGGTGACTGGGGTTCCCTAGTGAGTCAACATTTGTCATTCCATACAGGAACGAGGGTTAAGTTTCTTGCTGTAGGTTTAAAAAGAATGTATTCTAAAATTCTAATGACTAAATGATACTCACCAGTGACAGAAACACTGAAGCTCCTGATGATGCTGAATCTGCTGCTGTTGATCTGTAGTTTATAGAGTCCAGAGTCTGTGGCTCTGATGTTTGTGATGGTCAGAGATCCAGTCACATGATCCAGCTTCAGTATGTCCATGAATCGCTCATCAACAACTTCACACTGATCATCTGTCCAGATCTTTCTCTCATCTCCAGAGATTTCAGTGATGAGAAAGTCATTAAAACACCACGTCATCACATCATTTGGTTTTCTTACTACAACGGGATCTAAAGTGACAGATTCTCCCTTCTTCACTGACTTTCTCTTTATTTTATCTCGTTTAGCAGCAGAAACGGTTGATATATAGTGTGACAAGTCTCCCGAGCTCTCGTCAGCGTCGCCCTGGAAACAAACACGGATCACCTGCAGCCACTCAGCACAGCCCGGATCCGCACAGCTGCAGGCGATCACCACAGCCTTTAAACCACAGCACCATGGGACACCAGTTTGAGCACCAACTCCACTCCAAAGACGCGCTAACACTTCTCTCTCTCTCTCAGACAGCAGCCTGTGACACTCCGGCCACACCGTCTCACTGACGTCACCGCGAGCCACCCTGCACCAGAGGAGACAAGAAGCACCGCGCACCAGCACTTCACTATCACCACGTTTGTTCAGTTTTGTGCAAATAAACCCACCCTCCGGGGGCTTCTCACTAGTTCTGTGTTGCGTGATTCTTCACCCTGCCACAGTGGTGGAGAATGCGGGCAAGAGCGTGAAGAATCACCAACCATCCCCGAACTTTTACGTTTTTTTTTTCCTTTCCCCCACAGTTAACTCACGAGAACCCGGAAAAGGGCGGCGCTCCTCCCCGTCATGGAAGACCTGCTCAAATGCCTGACGGAAGTGAGTGCAAGACAACAACAAATCGCCGAACACCTAGCGACTCGTCAGGCAAAGGTGGAAGAAGAATTCGCCGCCCTCCGCCTCTCCGCCGCTCAGCACATTCCGCTTCCTGACCCCTGCGTCCGAGTAACCCAGCTACTGCCGAAACTAACCTCCCAAGATGACGTTGAACTCTTCCTGCGGATGTTCGAGAATACAGCGGTACGGGAGAACTGGGACCGCGACGAGTGGGCGCGGCTGCTGGGTCCCTTGCTGACCGGTGAGGCGCAACGAGCGTATTTTTCCCTTCCCGCTGAAAGCGCTGGTAATTATGATGAGTTAAAGAAAGAGATCCTCGGACGCCTCGGGCTATCCGCCATTTCGGCCGCCCAGTTATTCCACGAGTGGGAGTTCAAGCCACGACGCCCAGCCCGCGCCCAAGCCGCCGAGCTCTCGCGGCTTGTTCGTCACTGGTTGCTCGAGGGAACCCCCACCGCGGGTCAGGTTGCGGAACGGGTGACGATCGACCGGATGCTCCGAGCTCTCCCACCGCAGGCACGACGCGCGGTGGGAATAACGAACCCAACCTCCATCGCCGAGCTCGTCGAGGCCATCGAGCTGGCGGAGGCGGCGATCCACCGCGAGCCCGGGGAGCGAGCGCCGTCCTTCCCTCGGAGGGTGGTCCAGGAGCGACGCAAAATGAGATTTGTGAGATGCTCAAGTTAGGGGTAATCGAACCATCTCGCAGCGCATGGCCCAGCCCCATCGTCATGGTGCCGAAGCCGGATGGCACCCTCCGCTTCTGCAACGACTTTCGCCGACTCAACGAGGTCTCGGAGTTCGATGGCTACCCGATGCCCCGTGTAGACGAGCTGTTGGAACGCTTGGGGAGGGCCCGGTACATCTCGACGCTTGATCTCACCAAGGGGTACTGGCAGGTCCCCCTGACAAACTCTGCCAAAGAAAAAACGGCGTTTTTCCTCCCCTTCGGCCTGCACGGGGCTCCCGCCACCTTCCAACGGATGATGGACGTCTTACTCCGGCCCCACCAAGCATATGCGGCGGCCTATCTCGACGATGTAGTCATCCACTCCGAGACCTGGCAGGACCACCTGGAGCGGCTGCGGAGTGTGCTCCTTGAACTCCGACGGGCTGGACTGACCGCCAACCCCCGGAAATGCCATCTTGCCCTCGCCGAGGCTCAATACCTGGGTTTCCGGGTGGGTCGAGGGCTGATCCAGCCCCAGAAGAAAAAAGTCGACGCCATCCTATCAGCACCTCGCCCGGAGACCAAGACCCAGGTACGAGCCTTTTTGGGGTTGGCGGGTTATTATCGCTGCTTTATCCCTAACTTCTCCACCCTAGCATCTCCCCTGACAGACCTGACCAGGAAGGGGCAGCCGGAGAAGGTGAATTGGGACAGCGCTCTGGACAGGACCTTCCGGGATATCAAGACCGCCCTGACCACGGAGCCGGTCTTGAGGGCGCCCGACTTCAACTGCCCCTTCCTGCTGCAGACAGACGCCTCCGATACGGGCCTGGGGGCGGTCCTTTCTGCCACAATATATATATATATATATATTCAGAATTTACTGTGTTGTAAATATTATTTATTTTTGAAGCAATAGTCTCAGTGTTCAATCAGCTTTGACATATTTAAATCTGCATATCTTTGATATTTGTACCTTTTATTAAGGGCATTTTCCTAGCCTGGGAAAACCCAGACAACTTCCGGCAAATTTAGATTTGCTCTGCAAGTAGTCTGGCAAAGAGTCCATTCAAACCCATTTCTAAACCCCAGAAATCGCGGCACCAATTAGAAACGTTGGGGCGGGCTTTACACGATGACGACAGCGCAGCGACGTTGAAGCAGATTTGCCGCTGCTGTGGAGCATCACTCGTTCGAATCAGCTATCGCGTCTGTTTTAAGCGATTTAAACTTTTCCTTTCCGTTAAAACCCGAGCAAAGAACAACACTCAAAGCCTTTATATCTAAAAAAGATGTTATCGCTGTCTTACCGACTGGATTCGGCAAAAGTTTGATACCAGCTTGGCCCTTTGGTGGCTAAACGAATGGGTCTTAGCGAGAGTCCTCTGGTAGTGTTAATGTTTTACAAAATATAGTTTTAAGTCCTTTTCAGGAGTGAATGAAGTTGTTTAAAGCTCAAATCTGAGGTTTATTTATAAAGAGAGCGCCTTTTTTAAAATGTGATCTGCCGTTTTCGGAGTTGTGAGCTCCAGTGGTTCAGCGGCGCTCAATCGATCATTGAGCCCGCCGAGAGGCGCCTTTCCTCGGCCAGTCCTTCTGCCGTCTGCCGCTGGCTCTGATGTCTCTGTAGTGGTTAAACCGTCTCGTCTTGTGTAGATCTAACGGCTGATCTTTGCTCTCATTAATCTATAATTTGTTCCTAGACAGATCGTTTTGTCTGAGGGCAAAGTGAAGTTTCATAACTTTATATTTTTAAGATATTAAACTTTACCGTTGTAGTCTCCTAGCGCTGACTTTGACTGAATTGCTTTATTTATTGTATAGCTTCTTATACCTTTTACTTATACTTTTATAATTGCTATTGATGATCACACATAAACTGACTTTTAACAAAAAGAGACTGGGTTGTGTTTTGTGTCATATTTAATTTATTACAGTGATAATCATAGCCTATATTATGTGTGTGTGTTTTTTTAAATGTAAACGAAAAGAGGCTGGGTTTTTTATATTTAGTTTTTTTATAAACATGCATTGAAGATAATATGCATTGCCTGCACTACATATACAAATTTATACTGAGTGATACTGTCAAGAGCATAGTAGGCGGACTAGTGTCCTCCCGTCCTCGGGAGTTCGTTCTCCGGAGTCAAACTTGGTAAGTCACGGACGCAAGTCAGAATTTTGCGTACGAAATATGTCATAAAACACCACTGCCTCATTTCATAAAAAAATAAAAATTAAACATAATAATAATAATAGCCACACGAATGTGGTTCAGGCAACGCGTAGCTAGGCCTACATTGATTATCTTATATATTTATAATAAAACAAAGTATAAAACACCCTGCCTCTTTTCGTTTACATTTTAAAAATAATATATTAAACATTAATATGTGGTTTAGGTAAGGTGACCAGATTTCTGAAATGGAAACCGGGAACATTTCCTATTTGAGAACACAAGTACAGACAAGAACGCAAATTGAGAAACGGCCAGAGTCTCAGATGTTTCTCCGTCGCTCTGCATACGTCATCTCCCTCATCGCTCTGATTGGTTTTAGGTCTATCCTATTGCGCCGAAAGGCATTTGAGCGACGCCCGTTGGTGACGCCCCTTTGGAAATGATTTGTCTATGAAGCTTTGCCAGACCATAACTCAGTTACTACTGAGAATGGTCTGGTTTTAACCAGGCTAGCATTTTCCCATAATCTTCTTAAATATAGGCTATGCTTCAGCTTTCATTTTATATTCTTAAATTTGATCTATAAATAAATTAGAATAAGACACTCTAGGGCTGTTGCCAATCAAATTAAATAATTTACACTGAAAAATGTTATGAGATTGTTTTATATATTTTTGAATATACAAATAAGAAATGTTGGAAAGAAAACATAAAACTAAACCACCAGTAGGTGGCAGAATGTAAACGTGGTTGTTGCGGGAATATCTAAATCTTACCCGGATACAGCAATGCTATTTTCTGATTGGCTGTTCAGTAGCTATATTTTTTATTTGATTGGCTGGTGCGTGGCAGGGCCTTCTGAACGCTATGTGGAACTCGCTTGATTCCTCTTAGCGGTGCAACTTGGTGGGCATTATCCTGGAAATTTTTCTGAGTGAGAAATATAGAAATACAAGGTGTGAGCGTGTGAACGGGTTGAAATGCGTGTGTCTCACGCCCAATGCGTGAGATTTGAGAGCCCTGTTTTGATGTGTAGTGATAGAACGCCCCAGAGGCCCAGCGATGTGTCGATGTGGCGCGCAATATGTCTGGAGACGCGCAATAGGTCTGGAGACATGGAGTGGGGTCAGACATGATTTTTATTGAGTTTTGTTTTATAGAAAGGCTTTCTTTAAAATAAATTTCGTGAATTTTCGGTTTCATCAACTAATTGCCTGTTTATTTAATAAATAAGAAGCAAACCAGGAACGCCGGGAATGAATTGAGGTGCGTACGAACCCACTGGCCTTGTTTCCGCGGCATTTGAGTAGTCTAAGCCCGTCTTTCTGTTTTTAATACATTTAGGCCTATTATAGAAAGTTATGATATTTGTGGCTGCACCGTGTGAAGGAAATTTTACATTTAGATGTGGTTTTAACTCTTAGAAGTGTTCATTTTACTTAGAGGTGTTTTTACTTAGATGTGAACCTTAACCTTTTATTCCTAGATGTGTATCACTTGTTAACATTGAACTATTAACATTGAACATGTATTTGTACTAATCATTATTAAAAGAAATGTAACAAATAATAAATGGGAACTAGCTGGCGGGAACATATTGTTCTGAGTGACAGAGTGCTCAGTTGCAAGGAAGCTGGGTAGTGCAAGAGGTCAAGATGACATATCGTACTTTAAGTGTGACAAGTATGTGCGCGGCTGTAATTAGACTAGGAATAGACAGGATACGTGAAAATAATGTAGCTTAAGAACAGGAACTTCTGCAGACACGGGTAGTGTGATGTCTAGTTAGAATTTATGCTGAACAGGGGTTTTGAATAAAGATGTTTCCTCTTAAGGCAAACAAGATTGGATGCAACCCACTCAGGATGTATGAAGGGTATATAATGTAACTCCGGAGAGCAAACTTTGCCCTTCTCATGACAGACATTCTCTGTATGTGAACTGCCTATTTCTTGCAAGAAATAAAATCATGTTTGATACTTTGACTTTTCAAAGGTTGGATTTGTGTTCCTTCCTCCTCACTCTTCGAATAGAATTATTTCCACAACAAATGGCGACGAGGACGATGGGATGCAGTGAACCAACCGATCGGCGTGATTGAGAGGGCAATTGACTGATCATCCCGAGAGATCAAACTCTGCGGCTCAATATCCTCAATTTTAAGGAGAGAGAATTGTCCTACTCATCACGACGAGCGGGGGTGAACGCACTCCCAGAATTGAACTCACGAGGTCATCAAAAGACGGTGAGAGAAAATTATTTACGTGGTAGGGTAAATATAAGTTTAAGTAAATATTTGCGTGTTGAATATTTCTGCTAAAAGGGTCAGAGATTTGGAATAAGCTTGAGAGTAAGTTTCCAAAGAGGGTTTGAGAATAAGAGTTTCTCAAATGCCAAGTGTTAATTGTTTTCCCAAAAAGGGCCAGAAGTTGCGAGAATAAGCTAGAAATTTCTCGAGCGTCCAAACAAGGTGCAGTTTGAAATAAGCCTGAAAGTAACTTTCAAACATTGAGTAAGGCACTTGTTTGGGAAAAAGACCTAGCATCGACGGATGTGGGCATTTTTGAAAGTCCTAAATTGACGAATTTAGGCAGGCGTGGTGGCCACGCTGGGGGAAAGAATTAACACAGTAAATATAGTACGTGGTGACCACGTGAGAGAAAGGATTCAACTACGCAAATATAAATACTGTTAATAGAAACAATGGGTAATGAGAGTTCGAAAAGCGTGGAGGAGGAACAGGTTAATTTCTCTAAGAGATCATACAAAGCTATGGACAAAATGATGGGAACTTGGTATCATGCTTTTGTGCCGTATTTGATAAGTCAATATGGGTTTAACGGGGGTTTAAGTGTGTCACATTTGACACAGATCAAAGTAAATTGGGCGACTCATTTCGTCAAAAAGAAGGACAGAGAGGCATTGACTGTGGAGAAATGAAACTGAGAAATTAAAATGCCACAGCTGTTTAAAGATCACCGGTGAGTATGAACTTTGACTAAATTTTGGCTAACATTTTGAGTAATATGATCCGTAATTTGATTAGTCGGTATATATAAAGATTTTAAGATGAACAAGAGCAAATGCTGTAAGCAGCTCCGCTCTGAAACCCTGACTTCAAAGAAATTTGCTGGACTGATGAAGATAATGGGCAGAAATGTTTTTATTGTAATTGGAAGTTTACTGGCTACAAACAAAGAGAGAACAAGAAAATTCAAATTTGTTGAATTTGTTCAAAATTTTGTGCGTATTCATTAATTTATAAAATGGGTGAGGTGCCATACCCGAAAGGAGATATACAATTGAGTAACTAAAAATAATGTTGGGGGGGGAAAAAAAAGCAAACAGCACCATAAATTGCAAGCCATTGTCTGTTTTATTGGACCCCGAGCAAGCTCTGTTCTCAGACAGACTGCCACTTTTGGAGCACACAGGTTGCTGAACGTTGCTCCATAAGATAAAGATGAAGTGTTTAATTGTGGTCAGCGGGGCCATTTTGCACGTAATTGTGTCTGGACACCTATAAGGTGTAAAAAGTGTGGCAAATCAGGCCACCAGACTAAATTCTGTAAACGAAACCCAGTAAAAAGAAAGTAACAGAGGTTTACACTCTGTCTATGAAAATGAGATAGCAATAAGATTAATAAAATCTTTAATGATTACTTTTGAAGGAAGGATTTGAGATAATTTTAATATGAGGTTAAAATTAAAGTTAAAGATGATAAAACATGTTTTAAAAGATATACAAGATATATAAATCCTGATTAACCGAGTTTTAAATGAAAAATATATCATAAATATGTTCTTGCTCTTCTCACTTTTGCAAAACTCTGATAATGATGATTTGACTGAATATTGGGTTGTTGAAATAACTATAGGTGTTAAAATGTTGAAAACCCTAGAATTTGATGTTTTTGGTTTCAAAAGATAAGCCTGTGCTGAGCTGAAATAAACAATTTGTAATCTCAATCCGGCCACCACGTGGCCTAACTTGAGTAACAGAGACTCAATCTGAGTGGAAATTATAGTTTCTGAATTCATTTTGTGGGCAAAAGACAAATATAAAGTTATGATCACTTGAAAATGTGATTTCTGTCTAAAGATAGAGTTAAAAGGAAAATATCTTATATTTATTTGAAAACAAAGCCAGATCTTACGCTGAGCTAGTGTGAGGAGTGAAAGGTTTATGAAAATGCAGTGTACCAGCCCTGAAGGTCTCAGTCTCTCTCTGATCCCAGACCAGCTCAAAGCTGATATCTGAGCCTGTGCCACAGATGATAGAAGATGTTGATGAGTAAGGGCACAGGGCATCATGTGAACATAATGGACAGTTATTTGTTAAGATATAAAAAGGTGCCATCAAGAGGGCAATAAGACATGTTTTAAAAATACAGACTTTTAATGAACTGAAATGTTTGACGAATGTATGATATGACCAGTAACTTCTGTCTGCTCTTCGCCTTCACCATGTACAGAACTGATGGCCTTGGTCACAGATGTAGCAGAACATTAAATTGAATGGACAGGTGTTTTGGCTAAATTCACTGAGTATAATCTAAAGCACTGCTATGGGGCAGCTTTGAAGAAGTATGATGGATTTTAGTGATTAAGTTGTGTTATAATTAACCTGCCTCCATGTTTTTACTCATTTGAAAGCAGACCAGATGGCTCTGATGACTCTTGAATGCACTTTCCAAAAGGCTCCAGAAAATATCGGATCCTGTTTAGGGTCAAAGATCTCAAAGCGATGAGAGGTTGAGCACGATGTGGTTTCCCGATGACGGGTAAGACTTCCTACGGCCTGACGGGGGGCAACCCAAGCCAGGGAAATCACGATAAGTCATCTCGGATCCCCCCGAAAAAAAAAAAAGAAAAAAAAAATGGAGGAGGGGGTTTTATGTGAGGTGTGTATGAGAGGTGAGGCAGATGTCTGTGAGGCCAGCAGCATCTCTGTGTTGGGGGGGGAGCTGTGTTTCGTAGGGGCCAAGGTCAAGACTGGACACAGTAGCCCCTGCCCTAATTAGGCCCCTCTATACCGCTCACCAAATACCTCATAAATTGAGAGCCAGGAAACACCCTGAAGAAAAGAGCAATGATTGGCATTTAAGAGCCAGCTGAGACCATACTGTGATTGTGATTGATAACTTTGTGGAACAGAACAAAATGTATTAGTATCAGTAAGGCTGTATGATATTGAACTAAAATGTCTCTATCATAGTCTTAATCCTGCAGGTCATTAGATGGAAGAGGATAATTTGGAGACATGGTGATGGCTTTAAGAGGATGGCTTTTGAAGTTTAAAGAGAAGTTTTGGATTTTGGAGGTATCACACACCCCTAACATGACGGAAGTGCAGTAACAGTGATTACTGACTTAGCCCGGCTTCCAGAGATGAAATATGGATTTCTTTCATTTTATTGGATATTTTCAATATGTTTATGGGAAACTTTCTAGTTAAGACTTTACTAGTATGTAGCTATGTGTAAATGCGCAGCGAAACTAACAACAGAGTTTATTTCAACAGGAAACCGTAAGAGCAGCAGCCACAACACAGCAGTCAAAGGAACCAGAATGTCTTTTATTATCTGAAACTAACACAAATGTTTTGCCTTCCTTATAGACTATGCAGGTTTTCAACTCAGGGCCAGAGAAACGCAGCGATGGGAACAGTGCGACCGCACTGTGCAAAATGGCGTCTGGATGAGTAGTGATGGCAAGCCTTGTTTACCCCAAAAAATATTTTTGATGATTATGATTAATGGCTGCATGGGCGACCACACGCAGCCAAAGGGGGTAAACAATAGCTTACATCAATAGAATTGTGAATTATTGCGTAGAGATGTCTTTTCTGTTGTCTAAGGTCTGTGTGCAGGTAAAATTTGGGGAAACCAGCTGGGACTCCTTTACATGACATCAAACCAGGTGATTTCGTGTTGATAGAGGGCAACGGGAGGAGGAGCTGGAAGGCGAAAGGGTGGCTGAGGCCTCACCAAATCCTCCTAACAACGCATACTGTCGTAAAAGTGGCTGAGGGGCCATTTCAGGTGTTGCTGACAACTCACACTGCGGTGAAAGTTGTGGAGAGGGCTCCGTGGATTCATGGGACGCACTGTCGAAAAGTGCCAGCTCATGCGGTAGCTGCAACGGAGGTGCCAGCTCATGCGGTAGCTGCAACGGAGGTGCCAGCTCATGCGGTAGCTGCAACGGAGGTGCCAGCTCATGCGGTAGCTGCAACAGAGGTGCCAGCTCATGCGGTAGCTGCAACGGAGGTGCCAGCTCATGCGGTAGCTGCAACGGAAGAAGAATTCCATACGCAGCCTACGAGCACCAAATAGGGAACCAGAGGCAGATGCCACAGTGCCGGAGATGGAGATTGAGGAGGACGTACTCGAGAACGAACATGTGTTTGACTAAGAAATGAAGTAACCATGGGAAAAATTTACCTAGTGTAAATTACTATGATTATGGAGGAGTAAATGTCAAATTTTGTGTGTATGTTCTTTAAAATGAACATGGGGTGGATTGTGAAGGAAATTTTACATTTAGATGTGGTTTTAACTCTTAGAAGTGTTCATTTTACTTAGAGGTGTTTTTACTTAGATGTGAACCTTAACCTTTTATTCCTAGATGTGTATCACTTGTTAACATTGAACTATTAACATTGAACATGTATTTGTACTAATCATTATTAAAAGAAATGTAACAAATAATAAATGGGAACTAGCTGGCGGGAACATATTGTTCTGAGTGACAGAGTGCTCAGTTGCAAGGAAGCTGGGTAGTGCAAGAGGTCAAGATGACATATCGTACTTTAAGTGTGACAAGTATGTGCGCGGCTGTAATTAGACTAGGAATAGACAGGATACGTGAAAATAATGTAGCTTAAGAACAGGAACTTCTGCAGACACGGGTAGTGTGATGTCTAGTTAGAATTTATGCTGAACAGGGGTTTTGAATAAAGATGTTTCCTCTTAAGGCAAACAAGATTGGATGCAACCCACTCAGGATGTATGAAGGGTATATAATGTAACTCCGGAGAGCAAACTTTGCCCTTCTCATGACAGACATTCTCTGTATGTGAACTGCCTATTTCTTGCAAGAAATAAAATCATGTTTGATACTTTGACTTTTCAAAGGTTTGGATTTGTGTTCCTTCCTCCTCACTCTTCGAATAGAATTATTTCCACAACAACCGGGGTCCGTTATTTACTAGTTCTGAGAACTTCAGAAATGTGGAAAGTTATTAAATAGCTGTAAATATGATTCTTATTTTTAAATAATTTTTATTATTATTATTACTATTAATAAAAAAGGGGTTTTTTTATTTAAAAGTAGCTCGCGGGCTGCCGTTTCCTCGCGTGTAGATCTGTTATTCACTTGCGGGAATGGAGCAAGCATCAATTGTGCGCTCGGTTATTAATGGCATTATAATGCCGCCATACCAAAGCGTCTCGATCGCTCCCAGGTGGCTGGATCCAGAATAGCTCATAAACCCGCCCCTCCATGTATTCTAATGGACGTGAGACAACTTATCAATCAAATTACACTTCAAATAATTTTCTGTCATTTTAGGTCGTTTTTATCATGCTGATATAAGTTCACGTGCAGTGCCGCCGCTCCCATTGCGCGCATTTCTCTACTGTTCACAATACACATGATGATATGATTTAAACGAAACCTGCTTTTAAACATAATGACTCACCATGAACGGTAACTTTGAAGATCTTTTCACTGTCCCTGCTGTCGCTGCTGCTGATGATCAGTAGTTTATATTCTCCAGAGTCTGTGGTTCTGGTGTTTGTGATGGTCAGAGATCCAGTCTGATGATCCAGCTTCAGTCTGTCTCTGAATCTCTCTTTAACATCTTCACACTGAACATCTGTACAGATCACACTGAGACCTCCAGTGATTTGAGCGATGAGAATGTCATTACAATACCATTTAATATCATCTTAACACCGGTGTATAGAGTGACTGAATCTTCCTCCATCACAGACACTGACACTCTTTCTGAACCAACATCAGACACACCTGAAGAAGAAAGGAACAGAAAATGATCATGTCATAAATATACAACAATTTAGGAAATTGCTGTGAATGTTTCTCTACAGATCAAACAAGCAGCATAAAAACACATTCACTCATCAGACAAACCTACATAGATTATATAATGTTTATTGCACATCATATACACACATCTTGGTTGATATATTGCATATTAATATTGCATGCATTTACACAACCAAGAAGTGATCATTGCATACTTTCATACACCCTGGTTAATTCAAATGAGTAGAAAATAAACGAATTGCTATTTTCCAACACATAATCACTCAACCATTTCATGTTTTTAAGGAATTACTTAAGTGAAAAAACAGACACTTGAGGGCAGTTTTGTCTGCCCCTTTTGTCTCAAAATATAATGTGCCCCTCCCTGGTAATAGTGAATAATATGTATTACTATTATTATAAATATTTTAATAAATAATACGCTTATATACCATTTTACCACAACCAATATTACAAATTACTAATTTATTTAATTATTTATTTTTTTTATTTTTGCCGGAGGTGGATCGGTAGGCGGAGTTTTCTTTCAGCTTTATGCATGCAGCCCAGCACACAGCACAGCAATTAGCCGCGCGAGTTTTCAAACTACACGATCAGCAGGTAAGCTAATACAGAAAATGTATATTTATCCTACCACCATGCTACTGTAAAGATTGCGGGAGCGTGCAAGTTAAAATAAAAGTAACTTCAGACAAGAAGGGCTGTGTCTCATTCAGTTCCTAGTGCAGTAGTGAGCGCACTGATCAGGGAATCGACCACGTTCATGTAGCTACACGATACTGATTCACCACCTAAACTAGTTGGAAATACAAGAGCTCTTGAACATTTGATATAAAACAATTAATTGCTAGACTAGATTTGTTTGCATTTAATACACAATTTTTAAACATTTAAAAAAAAAAATCCCAAATAAGTGTCCCATTTTGCAGACTTCAGCACAGTTTCAGACTGACCGGCCGCAGAAGAGCTGGACTTTCTTTCATTGGCCAAGAGAGCTGGACTGTAGCTTTCATTGGCCAAGAGAGCTGGACTATAGCTTTCATTGGCCAAGAGAGCTGGACTATAGCTTTCATTGGCCAAGAGAGCTGGACTATAGCTTTCATTGGCCAAGAGAGCTGGACTATAGCTTTCATTGGCCAAGAGAGCTGGACTATAGCTTTCATTGGCCAAGAGAGCTGGACTATAGCTTTCATTGGCTAAGGACCGCCCAAGAGGCAGCGAGTGCTTTTGGCGCCAAGACAACTTTGTTTCAAGAGGACCATTAAATAACATGATACACACACCACGTCTCCTGGAAATCATGTAGAAGTCAAACAATCAAATGTCGACTTAAACAGAGAGAATATCCCGAAGTCTTTCCAATTGCTTATGCCATAGGCTAAGGCTGAGGCTGAGAATAGTTTCCATATCCCAATTCCATATGTGTGTGTGTGTGTGTGTGTGTTGGGGGGGGGGGGGGGTGAATACAGTCACTGTTCACATGTGTGAACCAGTATAAATAGCCCAACACTGGAGGTAATAATACTGTATATTATTGATAACAAAACGTATTATAATGAGTGAAAAGGAATTCAAAATGAGCAACTTCAAATGTGATATGAAATAACAAATAACTCAACAGTAGTAGAAGCGCATGGGCTGTGGTAAATGCAATGCAAGCAAGATTTCTTTCCATCATAGTTGTATAGTTTTAAACAAGATGGACCAACATAATTGACAACAGTAGAAAGGCTTTTGAGCTCAGCAAGAAGCTGTAGCAGTGTTTATTCATATTTATATTTCATTATACATATATTATTTTTGTTTCCCACAGGATTTAGCGAGACTGTGCTGGGTAGACATTGGTCCCTCTAGGCTAGGGTGTGCTCCCCAAAATAAAATTTTGCTCATTTTAAATTTAAATGCATAAATCTGGTGCATTTTGAGAGCAAAATTAAGTGACTAGATCCATGAAGAAATTTGTTTTTTGCAAACAATTTTGTACTTTAGTAGTAATTTATTTATTGGTTGCATAGATGAATGGTGATGGTATAGTGCACATAAATGATAGTTCATAAATGGTAAAACATGGAGTATGCATTCGAACCATCCAAAATATGTAGCAAAAGAGGTTACCTTCGTTGAATTAACTTATTTCTAGAATAATTAGAGGGGGCCTGTAATACATATTTATTATGTGAATATTTAGTCTACTAGGGGTCTAACTGTTCAAATTACTCATGGTTCAGTCTGTATGTGCTATATTCAGGGAAAAAATAACTACTGTCAATAAAAATACAGAAAAAAAAATAATAATAATAATCTAAGCAGAGCAAAGATACTTATAAAATAAACAATGCTTTTCTGGTTTTTCTAGTACGTCTAACATTAGTTCTCAGGTACAGAAATTGAATATCAGTAATCAAATGTAAAATAGCATTGCACATTTGACTGTATACATTAAAGATTGTTATTAAAATTACAAAAGCTAGAGCAGTGAGTGATTTCCTTGTCTTTTGTTGTTTGATTAACATTAAAAACACAGACAGCAGGAATATGCTACAATACTCAAGACGGTCATGTTGACAATTTTTGTGTGATTTTGTCCGTTTAAGCAAGGGGAAAAGTTAGGACAATTCCAAGGGCCCCTGACTGATAGGGGCCCCCCAAAAATAGGTAAAAAACGAATTAAAAATGTATTATATTATACACTATATAAACCATCATCATTGAGTATATTTCAAATAATAATCAAATTCAGAAGTTCACATGTAGCCTACATCATGTCCTCATACAGTGAAACGCTGAAAACACCACGAGCGTCCAGTGTGTGTGTGTGTGTGTGTGTGTGTGTGTGTGTGTTATTAGAGCACGCATTGAGCGCTCATTCTCGGTAACGTTGAAGCTACACGTTTTAACTCCTACGGTGGCCGATTTAGTCCAAGATTAATATGGCTTCCAGTTCGACCTCGTCCACATTCGACACGGTGCCATCGAGTGTTAAAACGCGAAAGGCGAAGCTTGAATTCACGGGTATGTCCCTCTTTGGCTGATGTACTTTCAAGATGGAGGGGCAACATGGCGACCCGCATTCGAACCCATTACCGTATGTATTTTAAACTTACGAGAATACTTTATTACTTGAAAGAAGTAAATATACATTAATGAGCACATATATTTTTGAAAGAACGAAGTGTTTTTAGCTAAGAATAAACTAAAAAAGTTACACAGTGTAGCTTTAAACTTACCCACACCACCACACCTGTCCATAACTTTACCCATATCCCACTTCAATATCAGCAAAGGTGTTTATAGTAGTTAAGGCCACCTAATATAAAGTGGGGCCCGTATTATTAATGTTCTGTGTATCTGCTTTGCTTACATATATGTGAGACACTCAAAGGTGTCTTTCCTCAATTTGAGGCTGTAACTGGAGGCTGGATGATTTACAAAGCAACAGGTATGCACAACTTTTTTTGTGTGTGTAAACAGTTTATATCATATTTGAAAGCATTTTTAGATTTTTTTTTCCCTTGTTCATGTTTTCTAGGAGGATGGGGTTCCCGAAAGCTCTCCCTGGTGGCACCTGATCATACTGGATACACAGGCAAGATCGTAAAGGCTGCAAGCCAGGGGGGTAAATCTCCTCTTTACATAGCTCCAATTCAAGACGAACTTAACACTACTCCTTTGCAACTAAGTAATGAAGTATTCAGTGGCATGCCCAAGGCAATGTGCCAAAAGTGTGGAGCAGCCATTCCACTGCAGCTCCTGATGGAACACTTGAAGTCTTGCAACATCATTGATGTTGACAATGATGAAGACAATCTGGATAATGTGGAGGAGAACAGTGTGCAAGGTGAGAGACAATGTACAAAATAAATTAAAGGGTTAGTTCACCCAAAAATGAAAATTCTGTCATTAATTACTTACTCTCATGTCGTTCGACACCCGTCAGACCTCCGTTGATCTTCGGAACTCAAATGAAGATATTTTAGTTGAAATCTGATGGCTCTGAAAGGCCTCCATTGGCACAATGCACGGTTCACTCTCAAGACCCTTAAAAGGTACTAAAGACGTCGTTACAAAGTCCATCTCACTACAGTGGTTCTACAATAACTTTATGAATCGGCGACAATAGTTTTTTTGCGCAAAAAAAACCCCTAAATAACGACTTATATAGTGATGACGATTTCAAAACACGGCCTCATGAAGCTTCGAAGCGTTATGAATCAGTGAGTCGAATCATGATTCGGATCGCGTGTCAAACCGCCAAACTGCTGAAATTTGGCGATTCAAACGGCTGATTTGACTCAGTGATTCATAAAGCTTCGAAGCTTCATGAGGCCGTGTTTTGAAATCGTCATCACTATATAAGTCGTTATTTAGGGTTTTTTTGCGCACAAAAACTATTGTCGCCGATTCATAAAGTTATTTTAGAACCACTGTAGTGAGATGGACTTTGTAACGACGTCTTTAGTACCTTTTAAGGGTCTTGAGAGTGAACCGTGCATTGAGCCAATGGAGGCCTTTCAGAGTCATCAGATTTCAACTAAAATATCTTCATTTCTGTTCCGAAGATGAACGGAGGTCTTACGGGTGTCGAACGACATGAGGGTGAGTAATTAATGACAGAATTTTCATTTTTGGGTGAACTAATCCCATTTTCAATAGATTTGACATTCAATATGGATGGCCTAAAATCAAAATTTTTGATAAGGGCAAATGGTCTTGTTGAAAAATACAACGCCATGACTAAATTTAGTGGTTCTTGCTGGTCACATTTTTGATTATCTTTGCTATTTCCATTTTCTCAGCATCAGTTCAGGAGCCCTGTCCTATCTGCATGGAAATGTTTACCACTGACTTTATTGAAGTACATGCTGCTTCGTGTGGTGAAAAGTACATTATATACTGTAATTCAGTTTTATTTGTATGTACTTGTTTCACTCACCATCAGATATAAACCATGAAGCAGCAACAAATGTAATTATAGTGTTTAACATTGTGTTGTGAATGTGGGCAGTGCAGAAATGTATGAGGTGTTGGATAGGAGTACTGTTGAAGAGCAAGAAGCAATGCCTGGACCGTCCAGTAGTGAACATGTTACAGATGGTAGGTCCTATTCAGGGTTAGCAGCAGGACAATAATATTATGGAGGGTAAACTGTGAAAGTAAAATTGAAGAAATACTCTTTCCGTATTAACTTGCATATCCAAAGTCATTTTATTGGTAACATTTTCTTTTTATCTCTCACTAGAGTGGCTCATGGTACAAGACCCTACCAAGGCCATGTCTCTGTTTCGGGATTCGATTCTCAGCCATCATCAAAGTAAGAATCCCTTACTTCTCAGCATGGATATTAGAAAGGGCCCTGCTGAAGAAGACGCTGCACTCATCTGCTTCTATAAGAAGCCGAATGTGGAATGGGCACGACCCTTGAATTGCAGACTTGAAGGTAGCTTCAATTTCATGTCAAAGTAGTAAAAGCCTACCTTAAGTATTGCTTTTCCCTTTTACTATATCAAACCCTCCATTGTGTTACAGGTGATGCAGCCATTGGAGAGGGTGTGAGTCGCTTTTTCCTCTCAACTTGCATGAACAAGCTAAAGTCTGGGTTTTGCTTCAACTTTGGTATGTTGACTGTAGCTATGTGTAATCTGACTTGTCATTAGTAAATATTATGTTATTAAAGTCTTGCGTTTAAACATTTTTTCTTTTAACCCCTTACCTGTCACCCCCCTTTTTGAGAATACACATGAAAATGCACTATCCAAATTTAAAGGGCTGTAATTCAAGAATGCTTTGGAATATAGAGCTAAGTTTGGTCTTGTTTTAAAGCAGACACTCGGCAGATTATTGCTGAAGTGAACACAATTCAAAATATGAAAGTATGAAAAAGTTATGGAAATTTAAATTTACTGTAAATAAAAAATACTGTACTAAATATTTTTATTTTATATAAAATATATATTTTGCAAAAATGTTTTAATCTAAAATTACTATAAAATCAAAGCCATATGTCTAACCAAGTTTTGAAGTTGATATCACAAAAATTGAAGTTCCCATGAGATTTTGCTTAGGCGCTGTACCACAAATAGCCACCGGGTGTCATACATATTCCATTGATTGTTTTTTTGATGCATTTTTCTGTAAATTTCTGTCCAAATATCCCTTCCATCACAAAATGGTCACCAAATATGGAACCCTGAGACTCAGACCTTTCCGATGATATGTGTTTTGTCAAGATTAGAAAAGAGTTTTAATATAAAGTAGTTAAAATAAATGTTGTAATATAAAACATGACGACGCCCACTATAGGGGAGGAGCCCGCTAGAATAATTTAAGGGGAGGAGCCCGCTAGAATAATTTAAAGTACCGTTTCCATGGTAACGCAACGTCCAATTTCAAAACGGTTTTCACAGGATGAATTTTGAGTTCGTAAGCTTTCGAATGATACCTAATTTATGATAATTACTCAAATATATGATACGGAAAAAGCCGATCAAAAAAAGAGTGCCAGGTGTCCCGCCAGCGGGACGGTGACAGGTAAAATATTGTAATTCTGTTATGTTTGTTTATATATATATATATATATATATATATATATATATATATATATATATATATATATATATATATATATATATATATATATATTTATTTATTTATTTATTTATTTATTTATTTATTTATTTATTTTTTGCTGTAACCTGGTACTTCTAAAGTTTATAGAATATGTACTATAATGCCTACTATGCAGAGTATGTAGTATTTGGAATTTTCTTTTGTCTTAATTTGTAAATTTCTTAAACAGCAAACACTGCTGTTACACATCTCTTTGATGGACAGCCAGGCCATTTAGTGCCCTCAGCCTCTCACTTTCTTGTGGAAAGTGACATGTTCGTCATGGCAGGCAGAATGGTGGGGCACTCCTTTGTTCATGGAGGACCATGCCTGTCAGGGCTTAGCCCTGCTCTTGTGCATGTCCTGTTTGGAGGAAACTGCAACAGTAACACCATGGGACTGTCCAGACCTAGACATCCGTGAAAAAATCAGGCTTGTATGGGTTTTTTTTAATCTAACCTCATTATTTCTGGACTTTCCCATGGATTTTCTGAAGACTGTGCTTTTTTTTTTTATATTCGCCTTAATGAATGTTTTTACATTTTAAACTGCTTTTTAATGTTGAATGTAAAGCAATTTAAATAGTGCTATATAGATAAACTTGCCTAGCCTTTTGCTTCCCTCTCTGTCTTAAAGCTTGAAGAGGAATCTGAACTCTCAGACAAGGACAAAACCAGTGTCCAGGAGTTGGCCTACGCTTGGGATCTCCCTGGCCTTACTGGAAATAACCGAAGATGGCTTTTTGAGAAGATGTTGATCCATGCTGCGTGTGAGATTTAAAGAAACTGTCACATATTGGCACTAGTCATCCTCAGAACTTGCTTTGGGATTATAATAAAAAATGACTTGTTTCACCTTCTGTCCGGTAATGTCATCAACAGGCGTGGTCTTAAAGAGACACCAATGTGGACATTGCTGACCAAACGACCTGACACAGTGGCCAAGCTTTTTCCACAGGAGAGAGCAGTGGATTGTAACCCTGCGGTAACTTTTTACAATTTGATGTTATTTGTGTGTGTGTGTATTATATTATATAGATAGAATCCTTGATAAAGTGGTAAAATGATTAAAGTCATGTTGTTTTATGGTCAATGTAGATAATCCTACAGCACATCACCTGGCCTCATGAAGATGACGATGATGACGACGATTATTCACTTGACACAAAATGCCGCATATCAGGTTATCTTTGCCGCTTCATTGAAAGTGGTATGTGTACAGAGTTAGAAATCTTGCCAACGTGTTAATAAAATAAGTGTTATGGCAAAAATTAATTCGTCGACATCACTAATAAGAGACAAACCATTTTCCAATTGTCTTTATAAAGATTTATTTTTCTTGCAAGAAAGAGCCACGGTCAGTGTAGCCATTCGAGGCTGCCTTGAGTGTGAACTGGAGACACAAAGAAGCCACAAGCTTCTTATACCCCCAATGTCTAAATAACCCCCTCAGTAATTTCCCATACATCTGGCGAAACCCACTGAAGGTTTCGCCTTGAGCAATTAAAAGCAAGAAACACAATGGTCCTTCATCTGTAACAACAGACAGAGTATCACCTACTCCTAATCAGCATAACTATTCAAACGCATAGATGCTAGTCAGGAACTCCAATTCCAAGAGCCATAAAAGATAAAAGGGGCAATGTTTGGGCTCCCACAGGTGGGGCCTCTTTGATCTGACTCATTTAAAACACAATAGAGAAAACAGGTCTGGAAGATTAATTTTTCCCCAACATAAGTTAGTCACCCAAAGTTTTTATTTATAAGTGGCAGGTTACTTTTTATATTTTATAATTATGTGGGGTTAATTCAGGGTGATTGGGACACTTTTTCCAAGTCATCTCAATGGCAAAAAGTGTCCCAATCACCATGAATCCACCCTATTGCACTTATCTGTAGCTATATGGTTAAAAATGTATGTTTTAAAAACCTAATTCAACATAAATAATAGGCCTACTTTTTAATGGACCACTTAAAGTGTACAAATAAATGACTAAATGCTAAAAAATAATAAATGTAAATAAACAAAAAATTGCATTGCATTTGCGATCATGTGAATCCACTTGGCGCGCCCCTGACGCCTAACTGCACTTTCGGAATTCTTTACTTTATTTTTCTGCCTGTTTGTGAGTTTTGTTACATCTATTTTTTTTATTTGTTTAATTTGTTTAAAAATAATAGTGTAGGCCTACATATTTGGTTAAAATCAATTCCCTATTTTCGTTTTCGAAACTGGTTGGTCCGATCGATTGTGCAATCGATTTTTGAACGTAAAGTGACAGCCCTAGTTCTTTTTAACTTTCTATTCATTAATCCTGAAAATTTTTTTTTAATGAAAACTTGTTTCAACATTGATAATAATAATGTTTCTTGAGCAGCAAATCATCACATTATAATGATTTCTGAAGGATCATGTGACACTGAAGACTGGAGTAACGATGATAAATTCAGCTTTGATCACAGGAATAAATTGCATTTTAAAATATATTCATATAGAAAAAAAGTTATTTTAAGCAGAAGAGACTTACAAAAACAATCAAAATAGTACAGTTTACCAAACTTTTGACCTAGTACATATCCAGACGTTTATCCACACGTAAGTTATTCAGACGCAAAGTAAAAAATATACTTTCTCACATACGTCGCCGCCACGCACTTTAAGCGCAGCTCCGACACGTGACCGTTACGTCTAACGTCTCATATCTTATGTCTGACGCCTGAATACTATGAGATTTTGGCCAGGCGGCTGGCGAGCGTATACACGTTAGTTCTCCTCTCAGTTTGCTTAGCAATCATCTCATTTTGTATAATCCACCCCTCATACTGGTGGTGGTTGAGGAGATACATAGTTGTAAAGCGCTTTGGGTGTACAGTAGGCCATATGAAGCGCTATATAAAATGCCTCATTCATTCATTCATTCATTCATGTACAATAAACACCTGATAACCTACAATATGTAAGTTTTTCTGATGAGTGAATGTGTGAATCAATTGTTTTTATGCTGATGTTTGATCTGAGAAACATTTCCACAGAACATTCCTTTTACATGACATAATTATCTGTTCATTTCTTCTCCAGGTGTGTTTGGTGTTGATGCAGATGAAGTCTCAGTGTCTGTGATGGAGGCAGATTCAGTCACTCTAAACACTATTGTTACAACAAACCAACAAGACAGAATTCATTGGTATTATAAACACTCCGTAATAGACACTTGCATCGCTCACAGTGTAAATGGCAGTGAGATCTGTACAGATGTTCAGTGTAAAGGGAGATTCAGAGACAGACTTAAGCTGGACAATCAGACTGGATCTCTGACCATCACAAACATCACAAACACAGACTCTGGACTTTATCAACTACTGATCATCAATGGCAGCAACAGTGAAACAATCTTCAATGTTACTGTTCATGGTGAGTCTTTATGTTTGAAAGCAGGTTATGTTAAATTAGGGATGTCCAATCCTGATCCTGGAGGGCCACTGTCCTGCAAAATTGAGCTCCAACCCAGGGCCTGAAATTAACTTTTTTGACCACCTGCCACAGTGACTTTTTACCAGCCACTTTTTTTCTCTCCTCGACATTAAAGGGTTAGTTCACCCAAAAATGAAAATTCTGTCATTAATTACTCACCCTCATGACGTTCAACACCCGTAAGACCTCCGTTAATCTTCAGAACACAAGTGAAGATATTTTTGTTGAAAGCTGATGCTGAGAAAGGCTTCAGACAGGCCTCCATTGGCATTCAGTACATTTACACTTCCAAGACCCATAAAAGGCACTAAAAACGTCGTTACAAAGTCCATCTCACCACAGTGGCTCTACAATAATTTTACGATGTGACGACAATAGTTTTTGTGCGCAAAAAAAAAATCAAAATAATGATTTTGTCATTATTTTCCAACTTGTTCTCGACTTCCGTGTGTGCCTCCACGACGCATGCGCGAGAATATGACGTAGCGCCGGCGTTCGGGAATCCAAGAAATGCACACTTTAGCCCCATTTTGAGCACTACGCCGAGACCTAAAGCACGATCAATGTAGAATCCAACAGCTTAGACACGCGCGTCTTACTCTGCTTGTAAACAAATCACTTCTGGGTCATGTGTCCGAACGCCGGATCTGCGTCATATTCTCGCGCATGCGTCGTGGAGGCACACACGGAAGACAAGAACATTGGATAAAGGTGTTATTTTGATTTTTTTTTTGCGCACAAAAACTATTGTCGTCGCATCGTAAAATTATTGTAGAGTCACTGTGGTGAGATGGACTTTGTAACGACGTTTTAAGTGCCTTTTATGGGTCTTGGGAGTGTAAATGTACTGAATGCCAATGGAGGCCTATCTGAAGCCTTTCTCAGCATCAGCTTTCAACTAAAATATCTTCATTTGTGTTCTGAAGATGAACGGAGGTCTTACGGGTGTCGAACGACATGAGGGTGAGTAATTAATGACAGAATTTTCATTTTTGGGTGAACTAACCCTTTAAGCCTGTTCACGTGCTTGTCCGGATTTTTTTTTTTTTGTGTGTTGTAAATATAATTTATTCTGAAGAAATATTCTCAACAGTGTTCAATCAGCTTTGACATATTTAAATCTGCATATCTTTGATATTTTCAAAGATGCTTCAGCTTTCAGTTTATATTCTTAAATTTGATCTATAAATTAAATTAGAATAAAAGACACTGGGGCTGTTACCAATCAAATTAAATAATTTACACTGAAAAATTACAACTGCATAAAAAAATGTTATGAGATTGTTTTAAATATTTTTGAATATACAAATAAAAAAAGTTGGAAAGAATGTTTAAACATGAAAATAAACCACCAGTAGGTGGCAGCATGTGACCGTTTTAATGAGTGAGTCATTGAGTCGATTTGTTCAAACGGATGATTCATTCAAGAATGAGTCAGTCGTTTATGAATAGGTCATTGAATCTTTGATACAAACGATTCATTCAAACGCTGAATCATTCAGTAGCCTAACATTGATTTCTCCTCGAGAGGCGAGCTATTCTGGATGCCAGCCGAACTTAGCCCCACCCACAACAATTGTGCTCGGGCAGTATCAAGATGCATGTTGACTAAATTCATTAAAGAGAAAACAGTGTCTTCACGTTTATCTTTTTACACACTCATTTCCCACATATAATTGAATGAGGAAAGGAAAAACAAAAGAATAAAAAAGCATGTTGACTACTTGAACATACATTTTGCTCTCCTTTCTTTCTGGCCAGCAAATTTCTCAATGACTCTCTGATTAAAGTCAGTCATCTCAGTAGTGTCATGACGTTTGCATTGTTCAGTCAGATATTTGAGGTCTCTTACCCCCGTTGTTGTCCACAAAACTTCAGTACCGACACTTTGAAATAAAAGACAGGGAAATGAAATAAAGGGCATTGCTAACAACACATCCAGCCAGCCACCTACGTTTCTCATAACAAGCGCGGGTGAAGCTCCGAGTGCAGCTTCGTCCTCTGTCACTGGCCTGCTGCTGCTGGATCTGTAAATCGCGTTGGACCGGTTCGGGATCCCTTATCATTTTTTTTCTTCCAACGAACGCCTTGTGAAAGAATTTGGTTTAACAGCTGCCATCTCTACGAAAGTGATCGTCCTAATAAGGTTTTGGCGGAGTCGGGGTGACTGTGTCGCCTGCGCACTTTCGCTTTAGTGGCCAAGAACGGAAAGTTGAATGACAGGTGACGAGAACCAATCAGATTGGATAAAATAACACGCCTCCAATTCTGATTCGCCAGGGACGCAACGACCTGCGTCCGGAGGAGGATCTTTAAGAAACCAATTAGAGACCAGCTTCAGGTCACATGCTGCCCGTAGATTTTTAGACTCAGATAGACATCCATTTGTCCGGCGTCCCTCGCGCATGAAACCGCATGAAACATATTGAAGAACATATAAAATAGTTAACCCATCAAAGCCAGTTTTTATTAAATGCTGAGTCTCTTACTAACAGCCGGCACATCGTATGAGTAAACTATTTTATTTTAATTTCACTTTTATATCATTTTTGTATACATGTATATTTCTGGAATTTTGATGGGGGCGGCACCCCAGCGCCCTCTATTGACCAGCCGCCACTGGTTGAATTTGTTCTAATCCTAAACGGAGAACTTGCTCGTATATACATTCACCTACTATTTCTCTCAGAAATTATGATGGTGTTGGTAAGTACTCTGTGTATCCTTAAATTCTTTTTTTACAACACCGGCAGAGATCGTTTACACTCATCTTTTTCTTGTAACGTAACTTATTCCAGCGTGTGTGCAGACAGGGTTGCCAAGTTTTTACAACAAAACCCGCCCAATTGCTACTCAAAACTAGCCAAAAACAAGCCCAATACCTTTCCGGGTAAAATATATTTTGGCAGGGCTCCCTGCTAAAATTCGCATTCCTGGGTCTGTATGTCACATAATTGGGGTCGCTTCAACCCGCGGATTTGGCAACACAGTGCAGTTGAGTTCTGTTGACATTTGATAACTAACGTTATGCGTCGCTCCGTTGCTCTGATTGGTTGTAGGTCTATCCAATTGAGGTCTTTCCTGGTTCGGTTGAAACACGCCCCATAATCACAGCCCAACGGAGCAGCATCAGACTCAAATTCTGACTAGAATTGAGTATGACGACGTCAGGCTATGCGCGAGCATCAACAGCGCAACATTGTTACCGCTAGTTTATTATACATTAGGCCATATATTATTATCCACTATCGATCGCCACTTGCTAAATTAATGCAGAATCATTATTGCATTTTGTTGATTTTGTGGCATTTTAATGTCTATTAAAATTCTCTTTCACTTGCCCCTTCAAAATTCCACTTGTCCCACAAACATTGTTCTCCAACTTGAATACATATTTAAGTGCTGTCAAGTTAGTAACGAAATCAATATAAGTGATAATAACTCATAATATAATTTTTTTTTAAATCTTTTTATTAACTGATGTCCCTTGTCACAGGCAGTCATACATGAACACATGAACAATACACTCTAAAAAAAAAAAGGTTCTATATGGCACCAAAAATAGTTCTTGGCTCGTAATCATAGGGGAACCTTTTTTAGTGCTATATAGCACCATTTTTGGTGCTTCAGTGGTTCTTCAGTGGTTCTTCAGCGGTTCTTCAGAGGTTCTTCACCGGTTCTTTGACTAAGGTGCTATATAGCACCTCTGAAGAACCACTGAAGCACCAAAATTGGTGCTATATAGCACTAAAAAAGGTTCCCTTATGATTACGAGACTTTTTTTTTTAGAGTGTACCAGACAACGAACTGAAGGCAAGGAGGAACTTTAATAAACACAGATGATGAACTGAAAACAGATGCTCGTTAAATGAATGTCCATGACAAATGATTAGTGACGGGAAACTAGAACAAAGGAAACCGGCTAAAAGTCCATGAAAATGAGCCTATAAATAAAGCTAAACTGAACATATTGGTGACACTTGTAGTTTGTCTGTTTATCTCGTGTAATGATCGCAAGTGATTGCAAATCATTTTAAACATTTTAGATTTATAATGTGCTTATTTTGGGATGTTGCAATGTAGAAAGATATATTTCAATAAAGTAATGCATTTTACTATTCCTGTTGACTATATGAATAAAGACATATCCACAATTCATTTATATTTAGCAAGTTTGCAGTTCATTTTGTTTCTACTGAATTTCTCAAGATTCAGGAATTGAATATGCACAATTATGTTCATAGTTAATCCTCCAGCATCTGTTGGTTTGTGTTCCAGATGTTTCTGCTGCTAAACGAGATCAGTTAGTGATGGAGGGAGAATCTGTTACTTTAGATCCGGGTGTAATGAAAAACCCAAATTATTTGATGAAATGGTATTTTAGTGACACTCTCATCGCTGAAATCACTGGAGATAAGAGACAGATCTGTACAGATGATCAGTGTGAAGAGAAATTCAGAGACAGACTGAAGCTGGATCATCAGACTGGATCTCTGACCATCATGAACACCACAAACACAGACTCTGGAGTGTATCATCTACAGATCAGCAGCAGCAGATTCAGCATCAGTGTGAGCTTCAGTGTTTCTGTCACTGGTGAGTGTCATTTCATCTTTACAATTGAAGAATACATTTTTGTAAACTGGCCCATTATTTTTCATTGACTTTATGGCTTTACTTTTTGAAAATTAATTTGACTTATTATATTACCATAATAATTTGTTAACTAATTAGTCAAAAATGAATGTAATGAACTTTAATTCAATGCATGAACAAAAACTACTGTAAAAGCCATGTTTTCCTTTTAATTAAGTATCATTATTTGTGGTCCAGGGTCACATTTGTCTGCAAGGTTAACGCTATAATTGGGAAAAGTTAGGCCCCATCCACACGAAGCCAGAGCTTTCCCTATCCAATCTTTTTTTCCTTGATTCAAGAAATATCTGCGTACACACGAGATCAATGAAAACAACTCAAAACGATGTAGTATACATGCCAGGCCAGTGTGTGGCGCTGTAATTCTGCCACAGAAATACACTAAAAACGGAGAAGAAGAGTTGTGGCTAGAAGGGGTACAGCAATGGTAGGAATTGAGGCAAAATCTCACAATAAAATAATAAATAAATTTGCTACTTACCTGATGTGTTTTATTAATGCCTACACCAACCCTAAACCCTTACAATAACGCAAATACAGTAATTAAATGACACAGTGTTGATGTGTGCATGCAGTGCCCGTAGTTGTATCCCTTTCTAGTCTTTCCCGTGGGAGACGTGGTGTGATGACATCACCGTTTCACAAAATATATACGGATTGGCTGTACAAACAAAAACGCAAGGGTGTCGTTTTCAGATTTATCCACTCTGGGACCCGGTTTCAAAAAATAACAGTTTCATGCTCCCAAAATGCCGGATCCGTGTGGACGAAACGCTGATACGGTAAAAATGTTTGGAATAAATATTCTCGTCTCTTCACAAAATTATTGTAGGACCACTGAAGTGAGATGGACTTTGTAACGACATCTTTAGTACCTTTTATGGGTCTTGTGAGTGTAAATTCGTTGCTGCCAATGGAGGCCTTTCTGAGCCATCGGATTTCAACAAAAATATCTTCATTTGTGTTCTGAAGATGAACGGAGGTCTGACGGGTGTCAAACGACATGAGGGTGAGTAATTAATGACAGAATTTTCATTTTTGGGTGAACTAACCCTTTAATGTTTGAGAAAAATCAACATTTCTTGTTTTTAAAAGAAGTCTCTTCTGCTCACCAAGGCTGCATTTATTTTATCAAAAATACAGTAATATTGTGAAATATTATTATAATGTAAACAGTGGCGCCACCAGGGGGTGGCCGTATATGTGTCGTGACGTGCTTTTTAAGTGCCAAATGGTTACTGTATACTGTTACAGCAGCTTTTTGATGTGTCTTTGACACGTTTTGACAAGAGTTAACGTTACCTAGCTAACGTCGTTAGCTGGTGCATGTTATGTCAATTTTCAGACAATGAAGAGAAAGTCCACAGACATCTCTTCTTATTTTAAGAAGAAAAGTACAGAAGGAGGAGTGAAAGAGATGGCAGGAGCAAGAGAGGCTTAGTAATAGTGAGGATGAGGAGGAGGAGGTGGATGGAGGAGAGGAACAGACAGAGCAGCATGACAAGGATACACTGCCAGCATTAGTGACAGAACACAATGACGAGGGAAAACAGACAGCAGCAGCCCAGGGACAGTCAGCACCATTGGTCACAGAAGCGTGGCAGGACACGGCAAAAGCAGGTGTTAGACGTGTTCCTGGACCAACAGGTGAAGTAACGATCACGTGGCCCTAATAATGAAATTGATGGCTAGCCTAGATAGTAACATCATCTGGAGAAATGTATGTTTTGTTTAGTGTGTTTCCATTAAAATACAAATCATGACATAATCACTTAAAGCGTTTTGATTCATGTTTATTAGTAGTTGAGTTTTATTAGTCTGAATAGAAATGCCTATAGGTCATTATTACAGCTATGATTGATAATTACGAGAGGGGCTTATTATTATTATTATTATTATCATTATTATTTTAATATCAGAATAACTGATTTTGCCTCTTGTTTCATTATAGATATCTCCCAGTCAAGAGCAGAGCAGCCCAAGCAGCCACATCTGAACATTTTCCCTCGTACCTATCAAGGAGACAGAAGACGATGCTTCTCTAAAGACTGGTACAACACGCATAAATGGCTGGAATACTCTCAGAGTAAAGACTCTGCCTACTGTTATGCCTGCCGGCACTTCAGTCTCCCCTCCTCAGGTGATTCAGTATTTACATCTGAAGAGGGGTTCAAACATTGGAAAAAGGCAACCTTCAAAGATGGGGGACTTTTAGGTCATGCCAAATCTGAAGCACATACTAATGCAATGTTAGCATGGGCAGAGTATGAAAAATCCACTGCAAGCACATCCTCTCTCTCAGCCTCCTTAAATGCGGAATACAATAAATTAGTGAAGGAAAATAGGGAGTACATTAAAGTTGTTGGAGAAACCCTGCTTCTCACAGCTACACAGAACATAGCACAGAGAGCACATAAAGAATCAGAAGGTGAGAATAAAGGAAACGTTCTCGCTATTATGGAACTGCTAGCCAAACACAATCCCACAGTCAAAAGAAAAATGACAAGTCAAAGAAATGCAACATATCTTGGGCATGACACACAAAATGAAATAATTGATTGTCTAGCTGAAATGGTCCGCACTTCAGTAGCTAGTGAAGTTTCCCAAAGTGAGGCTTTCAGCATTTTGGTTGATGAGACTAAAGACCTAAGCAAAAAAGAGCAGATGTCCTTTGAAATAAGATACTATTACAATGGGTCAGTATGTGAGAGCTTCCTTGCCTTTGAGGAAGCACAGCGCCTTGATGCTGCAGCACTTTCACAGAAAAGAATTCAAATTTTGCAGAAGCATGGTCTTCACTACAAAAACCACCTTGTAGGGCAAGCATATGACGGAGCCTCAGTCATGAGCGGAAAACACACAGGTGTGCAAGCACGCATAAAATCAGAGGCCCCATTAGCTTTTTATGTGCACTGCAATGCACGTTGTTTAAATTTAGTATTAGATGACAGTGTGAAATGCATCCCTGAAGCTAATTGCTTCTTTTCTCTTTTGCAGAAACGGTATGTTTTTGTGTCAGGGTCATATGTGCACCAAAGATGGCTTGAGGTACAGAGGGAGATGTTTCAGGGGGCCCCAAGAGAGTTACAAAGACTGATAGAGACACGGTGGGCATGTAGGTATAATGCTTGCAAGACAGTGAGAGACAGACTGCCAGCCATCATACGTCTACTAAAAGAAATATCAGAAGAGCAAAATGGTGACAGAGCTGTAGAGGCAAGAGGTTTATTAGCCCAAATAGATCTCAAGTTTGTTAGCCTCCTTGTAACATTCACCAGTGTTCTTGGTGAGATAAAATATCTGTCAGATATTTTACAGTCCCCACAACTTGATTTGGGCACAGCTGTCACACTTGTTGACTCTCTACATTGGAGAGTTACAGAGAGGGCTCTCTCTTTAATGACATCTGGGACAATACTTTAACTCTTACTGAGCAATGCAACATCAGTGCCACACCTTCAGGTCGTCAGGTCAGACCAAGCTCTTTGCTTGAAGGGCATTACTTGTTCACTCCAATAGTTCAAAGACAAGAGAGAACAGAGAGAGTCCTTTCGGACAGGTTCATTCATTCCAGTTACTGATGTGCTTCTCTCTGAGGTGAAGAGAAGATTTTCTAAAGAAAATTGTGTCATAATGAATATTTTGTGAGAAAGATGTAGTGTTTCCATTTGCCTCACAATACAACTGCAGTACTGAGGATCTACAATATGAGATCCCTCAGCTTAAGCGCATTCTTGAGAGGAAGCAAGTGGTCAGGAAACACCAAAGACATTAATAGAGCTCACTGTCTTTCTGGAGCCATTTAAGGAGGTCTTCCACCAAATGTTTAAACTGTGCAAAATTGCACTTGCACTACCCGTGAGCACTGCATCCTGTGAGCGCAGTTTTTCTAAGCTAAAGTTAATCAAAACTGCCTTGAGAAGTACTATGACTGATGAGCGTTTAAGCAATTTGGGTGTGCTGAGTGTAGAATCAAGAAGGGCTAGGGCCATAAATCTTGATGACTTTGTGGATGTGTTTGCCAAAAAACATAGCAACAGGCGAATAAAGCTATTCTGAAGCCTGGTAATCAGAATCAGAGACTATTGATCCCTGTTGGGAAGTTCTTTTTGTAACAGTAATAATTATTTTTGGTTTTACATTAAGCAAAGATATAAATGTTTCTTAAACATACTGTATAGCCTGGTAATCAGAATCAGGCTATTGATCCCTGTTGGGAAAGTCCTGTTACATAAAACAAAGATGTGATTGTTTCTGTCCTTGCTTTTATTTGTATCTGCCAGTATCTGCTTTTCCCCAGTAACTGTTTTGTTTGCAATAAATGTACACCTTATGCCAAATATAATTGCAAAATAAAACAGAATTGTTGTGCAACTCAAAATGTTAACTGTACTGTTATTAGTCTATGCACATTATATAATTAGTAACATTAAATATAACACAATAAACCAAAGTATTTTAGTAGGAGTTTCCCTAAAGCTACACTATGTAACTTTTCCGTCCACTAGAGGTCGCCTGTTCAAAACAAAGGCGTAGTTTGATGATGCCACGTTTGAGCGCAGAATCTTGGGACATGTGGTCTTCACCTCACAGCCGGTGGGAAAGAGTCAGGATAGGACTCGGGCAGAAATCATGTTCATGGATGCGATTATTAACATTACTGTAGTGAAGCAGAGCAGGACCGAGTGTTGTGGAGCTGAGCAAGGCCGCTGGAGTGATTGAAGAGCGGGACTGTTATTATGGCATTGTCGCTGGCGGGACTTTTATTATGACACGGTTGCCGGCGCCACTTCCTCTTTTCCTGTCATGAGTATGAGGTAACGCAACTCTGTTTATCGTATTAGATATATCTGAGTGTTGAAAAGGAAGTTATGACGTTCGCTCGGCGGCTGCTATGACACTTGTTCACACTGCAGTGAGAGTAAAGTGTTTCACTGAATAAAACCGGAGACCGAGGGTGACGCAGATATGAGGCAATCGACAGGCGACTCCCTCAAACGCATAGCTCACACGTCCCGGTACCTTGGTTAAAATAGCAATTTCTCACGATTTACAAATAGTTGGAAACATTTGGGATATTCTAAGTACTCAACTGAACAAAATATATAACACTGGCCTAGTGGTTTCTGGATATTTTACTGCAAAAATCCTACATAGTTCACCTTTAAGTCTTTCTGATAGTTTTCTACAGGCCGGTTTACTACACCAGTAGAATACAATTCTGAAATTATGGTTTGTAGTTTTTGTGTGCCACCCCAAGATTTTAAGTGGCCCCATCTGGCCACCCCTATGAAAAATTTCTGGAGGCGCCACTGCAATGAGACCGCGACCGCGACTGGCTCTGGCTGGTGACTCTGACCGCTGCGTTCCTTCAGCGCAGCTGCAAGAGTTATGGCCTTTTTACACCTGCTCACTTCATTCGTTTTCTCTGATCATATATCTATCATATTGTGAAGAGATCAGGAGTAAATGTCTTCCGAAATTCTTTCGAGGCAGATTTAAATCCGATCACTCAGATGATCCACCGCTCCCACAACGCGCTGCACGCGAGTGCTGAAGGGGCACTACAAGAAGATGCAAGAAAAGACGCAAACGGCCGCCAGTGAAACTGAAAGTAGCCCAAGGCTCAGAATCAGATGTTCAAAAGCACTATAATCTTCATTAAAACGAATGAGACTAAATGCTCTTACCAGTGCTTAGGTCGCTCTTTCTCATATTACGGCCTTTGAACTTGAAATAAGCCGATAAATAAAAAACTCATATCTGTTGCTTTCGTTGTCGTGAACTGAATTTGCATAGCCTATAGAGTGGAAATTGAAGATTGGATTTATATTCATTTTGCGGAGAGGTATTAGACAATGCATGTTTTTATTTTTATAGTTTAGATTGTGTAGCCCGTTTCGTTTGCAGGCGCCGTTGCGTGCGCCTGCCTCAGCTTGTCAAAAATGCGTTTTTACTGTGGTGGTGATAGTAAACATTTAAACTTACATTGTGATATGCTTGAAGTGTTTTATATATATGGATTTTATTATAGGCAGGACAAGTCAAGAGTTGCTTTGAGAGAATAAATTGATCAAACATGCGGTTAACTCACTGTCGGCCGCTGGCCGCTTGGTCATTAGGAAAAAACAAAAACTTTAATTTAACCAACAGAAATTGCCCCAAAGATTTTTTCTAAATTAACTTAATAAAGAAACGAAACGAAAATTACAAATTTTACATTACAAAGAAAGCTGAACCATTTGTATGGCTGCAACAGTGTGTAATAGAGAGGGAGGAAAAAACACGGCTACAGTCAGACTCGGGACACCGGAATATTTACGCGTCATGTTATCAGACCAGTCCTGTTCATTTTAAATATTGTGGTTATCGCCAATACCGGTATATTGCCACACCCTAAATTAACACGATGTCGATATTTCGTGCTGTGATATGGGAACAAGACTGATTGCATTTTCATAACTTTGAGGGCTTTTGTATAAGAGTTAAACTCATTATGAAATTAATAAAATCTTGGTTTCACCTTTAAGAACTTGCATTTGTGTCTATAAAATTTCCCCAGCATGAGGATGTTGTTAATCAGGACGTTATCTTTGTTATTGTCCATTACAAGAGATGCCATACATCTGTGGTGTGAGTTCATTTCCATTTGGAAACACCAAATAAAGTGAGAAGTGTGTATTGTGATAGGCAGCTAGCCTTGATGCACCATTTGAGGAGCTCATCCTGGCATTTTGGAGGGTGCAGAGGACAACAAGTGTCCCATGTGAGAGGATTTTTTCAAAGGCTGGAGAAATTATATGTAAAAAAAGAAGTCAGCTAGCTCCTTCAACAGCAGAGCAAATCATATTTTTGAATAAAAATGTTATGTAACAAATGTGACACATTGTGGCTTTATTTATTTTATTAATGTTAATTTTTCATGACCACAAAAAAACTAGTTATTCACAATGAGGAGGCCACATGTTACAAAACCAAGATCATGTAGTTGTCAGACAGATGTAAAAAAAAGTATTTTTTTTTTTTTTTACATGGATCATTGTCAAGGTATTTCAGATCAACACATGCAAGTGACCACTAGATGTCGCCGTAGAGACGGGTGTCGGATTGACACATTTGCTTCAACTGTTTCAGTGCTTCACGAAGCCTCGGTCTGCCCATCACTAAGTATAACTCACAGTTGAACAAATGGTATAACGTCAAGCAGACAGGATTGGACGGGACAGGGTGAGATCACGGATGCTTCTCATATGAGGTGATTGAATAATCCAACAACAAGACAGGGAAGGAGAGAGAATAAGAAGCTGAGACAATCAGGGGAAAATGGAACAGAGGAAATGGGAACGAAAAGGGAAACAGCTGTAAGAGAAAATGAGCGGAGGAGAGGATGAGTGTGCGTGATTGTGTGAGAAGCTTGCTTATTCAGCTTTCAGGCGATGCATAAATCTAAATTTAAAAAATGTACCCTTATGACTGGTTTTGTGGTCCAGGGTCACGTGTGAGTTCACACTTACATATAATTTGTAGAGAGTTAATTGAATTGCGTATTTGGCGTGCTGTCCGGGGGGGAGGGCTTCGAGCTCGGACTTCGGCCCGAACCCAGAGTACCCCCCAAAAAGCTAGTAAGCATAGGACAGCCGCCTGCTAATTACCCCCCAAGAAGTGCCGAGCTTGGCGGCTGGCATGAGAGAGGGGCCTGGTTGTTTGACCGGGAGGGCCCGTGAGCGGTTTGTGTCACGGATGGGCGGCCCTGTTGGTTCAGGAATCGCACGGTTCTTGGTGAGAGCCGGGTGTGGTCTTGTACGTGGGAGACCGACCTTTCTTTGCTGTGTAGAAAACTGCCCACTTCTCGCTGTGTGAATTTTATCCTTCCTTGTTGTGTTGAAACTGATCCACTTTTCACTGTGTGGAAATTTTCCGCTGCCTTACTGCGTGGGAATGTTCACTGATTCACTGCAAGGAACGTGCTGCTTTGCTCTGTGGAAACTTCCACTGACTTCTTGCGTGGAACTTTCCACTTTCCTGCTTTGTGGAAACGTTCTGTTGGTTTACTGCGTGGAAATGTGCCACTTTTTACTGCGTGGGAACTTTTTGCTGATTTCCTGCGTGCGCTGATTTATTGCCTGGAAACGTGCCACTTTTTTGGCTGCGAGGAAGGCTTTCCACTTTCTGGCTGCGAGGAAGGCTTTCCACTTTCTGGCTGCGTGGAAGGCTTTCCACTTTTTGGCTGCGAGGAAGGCTTTCCACTTTTTGGCTGCGAGGAAGGCTTTCCACTTTTTGGCTGCGAGGAAGGCTTTCCACTTTCTGGCTGCGTGGAAGGCTTTCCACTTTCTGGCTGCGTGGAAGGCTTTCCACTTTCTGGCTGCGTGGAAGACTTTCCACTTTCTGGCTGCTTTCCACTTTCTGGCCGCGTGGAAACTTTCCACTTTCTGGCCGCGTGGAAACTTTCCACTTTCTGGCCGCGTGGAAACTTTCCACTTTCTGGCCGCGTGGAAACTTTCCACTTTCTGGCCGCGTGGAAACTTTCCACTTTCTGGCCGCGTGGAAACTTTCCACTTTCTGGCCGCGTGGAAACTTTCCACTTTCTGGCCGCGTGGAAACTTTCCACTTTCTGGCCGCGTGGAAACTTTCCACTTTCTGGCCGCGTGGAAACTTTCCACTTTCTGGCCGCGTGGAAACTTTCCACTTTCTGGCCGCGTGGAAACTTTCCACTTTCTGGCCGCGTGGAAACTTTCCACTTTCTGGCCGCGTGGAAACTTTCCACTTTCTGGCCGCGTGGAAACTTTCCACTTTCTGGCCGCGTGGAAACTTTCCAGTTTCTGGCCGCGTGGAAACTTTCCAGTTTCTGGCCGCGTGGAAACTTTCCAGTTTCTGGCCGCGTGGAAACTTTCCAGTTTCTGGCCGCGTGGAAACTTTCCACTTTCTGGCCGCGTGGAGACTTTCCACTGACTCGCTGCGTGGAGACTTTCCACTGACTCGCTGCGTGGAGACTTTCCACTGACTCGCTGCGTGGAGACTTTCCACTGACTCGCTGCGTGGAGACTTTCCACTGACTCGCTGCGTGGAGACTTTCCACTGACTCGCTGCGTGGAGACTTTCCACTGACTCGCTGCGTGGAGACTTTCCACTGACTCGCTGCGTGGAGACTTTCCACTGACTCGCTGCGTGGAGACTTTTCCACTGACTCGCTGCGTGGAGACTTTTCCTCTGACTCGCTGCGTGGAGACTTTTCCACTGACTCGCTGCGTGGAGACTTTTCCTCTGACTCGCTGCGTGGAGACTTTTCCACTGACTCGCTGCGTGGAGACTTTTCCACTGACTCGCTGCGTGGAGACTTTTCCACTGACTCGCTGCGTGGAGACTTTTCCACTGACTCGCTGCGTGGAGACTTTTCCACTGACTCGCTGCGTGGAGACTTTCCACTGACTCGCTGCGTGGAGACTTTCCACTGACTCGCTGCGTGGAGACTTTCCACTGACTCGCTGCGTGGAGACTTTTCCTCTGACTCGCTGCGTGGAGACTTTTCCACTGACTCGCTGCGTGGAGACTTTTCCACTGACTCGCTGCGTGGAGACTTTTCCACTGACTCGCTGCGTGGAGACTTTTCCACTGACTCGCTGCGTGGAGACTTTTCCACTGACTCGCTGCGTGGAGACTTTCCACTGACTCGCTGCGTGGAGACTTTTCCACTGACTCGCTGCGTGGAGACTTTTCCACTGACTCGCTGCGTGGAGACTTTTCCACTGACTCGCTGCGTGGAGACTTTTCCACTGACTCGCTGCGTGGAGACTTTTCCTCTGACTCGCTGCGTGGAGACTTTTCCACTGACTCGCTGCGTGGAGACTTTTCCACTGACTCGCTGCGTGGAGACTTTTCCGCTGACTCGCTGCGTGGAGACTTTTCCGCTGACTCGCTGCGTGGAAACTTTACACTCTTTCGCGCTGCGTGGAAACTTTAAACTCTTTCGTGCTGCGTGGAAACTTTACACTCTTTCGTGCTGCGTGGAAACTTTCCACTCTTTCGTACTTTCCACTCTTTCGTACTTTCCACTCTTTCGTACTTTCCACTCTTTCGTACTTTCCACTCTTTCGTACTTTCCACTCTTTCACGCTGCGTGGAACTTCCACTCTTTCGCGCTGCGTGGAAACTTTCCACTCTTTTGTGCTGCGTGGAAACTTTACACTCTTTCGCGCTCCGTGGAAACTTTACACTCTTTCGTGCTATGTGGAAACTTTACACTCTTTCGTACTTTCCACTCTTTCACGCTGCGTGGAACTTCCACTCTTTCGCGCTGCGTGGAAACTTTCCACTCTTTCGTACTGCATAGAAACTTTACACTCTTTCGCGCTGCGTGGAAACTTTACACTCTTTCCACTCTTTCGCGCTGCGTGGAAACTTTCCACTCTTTTGTGCTGCGTGGAAACTTTACACTCTTTCGTGCTGTGTGGAAACTTTACACTCTTTCGTACTTTCCACTCTTTCACGCTGCGTGGAACTTCCACTCTTTCGCGCTGCGTGGAAACTTTCCACTCTTTCGTACTGCATAGAAACTTTACACTCTTTCGCGCTGCGTGGAAACTTTACACTCTTTCCACTCTTTCGCGCTGCGTGGAAACTTTACACTCTTTCCACTCTTTCGCGCTGCGTGGAAACTTTACACTCTTTCGTACTTTCCACTCTGTCGCGCTGCGTGGAACTTCCACTCTTTCGCGCTGCGTGGAACTTCCACTCTTTCGCGCTGCGTGGAACTTCTGCCCTTTCGTGCTGCGTGGAACTTCCGCTCTTCCGTACTGCGTGGAAACTTTCTACTCTTTCGTACTGCGTGGAACTTCTGCCCTTTCGTGCTGCGTGGAACTTCCGCTCTTCCGTACTGCGTGGAAACTTTCTACTCTTTCGTACTGCGTGGAACTTCCACTCTTTCATACTGCACGGAAACGTTCCACTCTTTCAAGCTGTAAGGAACTTCCCCTTGAGCTGCGTCCATGGAAACTTTCCATTTCTTACTGGAACCTGAGAACATAAAGGAGAAAGATAAGAGTGTTTGGTCGGGAGATTCTTACTGTGTACTAGTCAATAAGGGTTTGGTGGGCTTTTTTGATGTGGAACCGATTGGTCCTGATATAGCTTTGGAAAGCGTCGGAGGACCATCTCCTGAGAGCTTGGATCTGCTGTTGGAAGAGGACTTTTTGAGCTGCTGAGGTTGCTGCCCCAATACGGAAGGAGTGGCTTGAAAAGTTCTTTGCTGGGACCCCTGATGGTTGGAGAACGGATTTGAGGTGTTTCTGGAACCAAAAGAGTGTCACAGTTTTGTTAGATTCATCTGAAACTGGGGTTCCAGGGGAGAACTTCTCCATTCAAAATTAAGCCAGAACTGACTGGTCAGTCATCTCGCCTTTAGTTAAAGCGCTTTTTACGATGCCGATTGGTTCAAAGCAGCTTCACAGTGTTAAACAGAAAATAATGCAGAATTTGATTCTGACTGATGTGATTAGATTGGGGATGAAAGGTTGAAAATGTAGATGAAATCCAAGCATCTAAGGAAACCAGAAAAGCTAGGAGGACATGGCGTTGAGTGTTCGGGCGGTATTGAGGGGCTGGTAGTCTGTGCGGAGGGTGTCAATACCTTTGAGGATACCAGCGTTATAGGTTGTCTAGTGTCGTGACGGGTGGGCTGGGATCTTTGAATCCCTTTGATCAGAGAGAGGTTGGTGAAATGTTTATCTCGGGGGAGGAATTGCCGTACATCAATTGTGGAAAAACTGGATGCAGCTCAAGTAACCTTTGATGTATTAAGGTAGAAAATAAATGAGGTGATTGAAAGGAGAGAAAAATCAGGGAACGGTATGTTTATAAGAGAAGTAAAATGCTTTAAACATCTCCAGGCCGTCATGTAGGATTAAGGTTTCTGGGAAAGAACATCACTGCTTTGGCAGTGGAGAAAATTAGCCAGAGAAACTGAGCTCTTGTGAGAGCAGAGGGGTCAGCACTGCTGTAGCAGTGGAGAAAATTAGCCGGAGAACCTGAGGGAGCAGAGAAAATGGCACTGCTGATGCAGTGGAGAAAATTAGCCGGAGAAACTGAGCTCCTGTGGGAGCAGAGGGAACAGCACTGCTGTAGTAGGAGAAATTAGCCCGATTAAACGAAGCTCCTGTGGGAGCCAAGGGAACAGCACTGCTTTGGCAGTGGAGAAAATTAGCCAGAGAAACGAAGCTCATGTGGGAGCCGAGGGAACAGCACTGCTGTAGTAGGAGAAATTAGCCAGAGAAACGAAGCTCCTGTGGGAGCCGAGGGAACAGCACTGCTGTAGTAGGAGAAATTAGCCAGAGAAACGAAGCTCCTGTGGGAGCCGAGGGAACAGCACTGCTGTAGTAGGAGAAATTAGCCAGAGAAACGAAGCTCCTGTGGGAGCCGAGGGAACAGCACTGCTGTAGTAGGAGAAATAAGCCAGAGAAACGAAGCTCCTGTGGGAGCCGAGGGAACAGCACTGCTGTAGTAGGAGAAAATTAGCCAGAGAAACAAAGCTCATGTGGGAGCCGAGGGAACAGCACTGCTGTAGTAGGAGAAAATTAGCCAGAGAAACTCAGCTCATGTGGGAGTCGAGGGAACAGCACTGCTGTAGTAGGAGAAAATTAGCCAGATAAACTCAGCTCCTGTGGGAGTCGAGGGAACAGCACTGCTGTAGTAGGAGAAAATTAGCCAGAGAAACTGAGCTCATGTGGGAGTCGAGGGAACAGCACTGCTGTAGTAGGAGAAAATTAGCCAGAGAAACTCAGCTCCTGTGGGAGTCGAGGGAACAGCACTGCTGTAGTAGGAGAAAATTAGCCAGAGAAACTGAGCTCATGTGGGAGTCGAGGGAACAGCACTGCTGTAGTAGGAGAAAATTAGCCAGAGAAACTCAGCTCCTGTGGGAGCCGAGGGAACAGCACTGCTGTAGTAGGAGAAAATTAGCCAGAGAAACTCAGCTCCTGTGGGAGCCGAGGGAACAGCACTGCTGTAGTAGGAGAAAATTAGCCAGAGAAACTCAGCTCCTGTGGGAGTCGAGGGAACAGCACTGCTGTAGTAGGAGAAAATTAGCCAGAGAAACTCAGCTCCTGTGGGAGCCGAGGGAACAGCACTGCTGTGACAGTGGAGAAAATTAGCCAGAGAAAACTGAGCTCCTGTGGGAGAAAAAGGAGAAAAAGTTAGACGGACAAATGGAGAAACACATTGTGTAACCGAATGGACTCTTATTTTGAAATGTTTATGTCTTATTATTGCAGATGCTCATTCAAATTCATATGAAAGATAAAACAACAACAACAACCTTTATTTCTATAGCACGTTAAAAAACAACATAAGTTGACCAAGTGCTTTACTCTCTCAACAGTACTAATAAAACGTTGACAAAACACCCCGATATAAACACACAAAACACAAACACACATCTCAAACTCCCAGTCCTTATGGGCAGTTGTAAGCAAGAGAGAAGAGATGTGTTTTCGACACAGATTTAAAACATCCTAAGGATTCACAAGATCTGATATGCCGAGGGAGGCTATTCCGGAGGCGTGGCGCAGCCACAGAGAAAAATCAGTCTTAACTGTATACACCGTTTTCTTTACTGTGATTTATATCGTAATATGTTGTCATTGTTGATACGAATTCGCTTTGCATAAATGTATGCTATTCATTGATTGTGAAATGCTCTGAACTGAAGCATTCTGAAGCATTGTTCAAGCCAGTAGAACGCACAACGGTGCCACATTCAGAAACGTGATCGCTCACGTTATTTCAATGAAATCATAGCTTTTGAATTTTTTCTGTTTCATAAAAAAAAAAATATATATATATATATATATATATATATATATATATATATATATATATATATATATATATATATATATATATATATATATATATATATATATATATATATATATATATATATATATATATATATATATATATATATATATATATATATATATATATATATATATATATATAAGATGGTATAACAATCATTGATACGCTTGTTATACAATAGCCTGCCCTACTATAAGGTATTGATGTTACATTTAAGAAAGCGTGTGCTCCCAAATACATTGTTCAGTTCGCACACGTCTATTTATACACAGTAAAAAACGCAGTGTTAAATTAACACTTAAAGTGTTAATTTTAACACTACTCCGGATCATATATGGTCCCAATCTAATTAGTGTAAAAAGTACACCGTTTGTAGTGTTGAATTTACAGTGTTAATATAGCACCCTACAGTGTAGAAAAATGACACCGTGAGTGTAAAGTGTTACACTTACAATTGTTGTTCAAGTTTTACACTATGGGGTGTTTAACACCCCTGGTGTTGATTTAATTCCACTATAAGTGTTATTAATAAAATATTCTGTTCGGTGCAAAAAAAATGTTACACTATTTTTTACACTATTATATGGTGTTAATGTACAAGATCAGACAGAAAATCAAGAGTCTTCAGACGTATAAATCCAAAGTTTATTTAACAAATGGACAAAGCGGCTACTTTAAAACATATCAGATGTGTAAATGTCAATTAGTCAATAACATTCTTGAGGTGTTGCACAGAAATACAATTTTAAAAAAGTTAATAAAACGCATAAAATCATCAAACTTGCCTGGACACAAACAAATATAACAGGTAGATTTGAACAAGATTGCAGAAAGCTACTTGTCGACAGTTGTGTAGCACCCATGAATGCTGTTCCTCCCTGTCCCATCAGTGAGCAGGTATGGCTGTGTGGTCTCTTCAATTCAATCAAGGTGTTCTGGTATGTCATTCCTTGCCTACAGATCATAGACAAAAAAAAAAACACTCAAAGTCAGCTCTCCAATTGGCCATCTTTGTATCAGTTTTCCACAATACATTCAACACAACTGGCAATATTTTGAGGCAGACTAATTTTGAGGAAGTGTGACAGAAATGTCCAAATGTACCTTTTTGAAGATGAAAATATTTTTCAGCTTGATATGAGGACATCTTTCCAGGTCTCTTGCAGCCTCATGGTGATGGTGGAATCGAAGGAAGTAGGAGATGAATTGATGCAGGATCGTTGCGGATTCTAAATAACAAATGTGACAACTTCAGCAAAAAATGCATGAACGTGTATAGATAATCTTATTCTGAATTATAGTCGAACCTGAATCATTGGTTTCATCCTCTTTCACAGCAGATTCCGCAGTCAATCAGGTCCTTGAAGGTCTTGGAAGAAGCCTTTCCGGGAACTTAGCTGAGGTCTTCTCACTAAAAATCAAAACGAACAAAAAGAAAAAAAAAATCACCAAACAGTTACATAGAATAATGACATGCATAACTCTCAGGAACCATTCTGTTTAGATGATTGTGTAGTCACAGGGTAGTACCATTCACTCACACCTGGCATTAAAGGGTTAGTTCACCCAAAAATAAAAATTCTGCCACCCAAAAATAAAAATTACATTTCCTCTCTCAAGACCTATAAAAGCTGCTAAAGACGTTGTTACAAAGTCCATCTCACTACAGTGGTTCTACAATAATTTTATGAAGCGATGAGAATAGTTTTTGTGCACAAACAAAAAAATCTAAATAGCGACTTTATTCAACTTTATTCTGGGCCTCTGACGTGAACTCGTGAAGCACCACGACGCATGCGCGAGAATGACGTCGAGCACAGTTCGGGCACCCAGGAAATGCACACTTTAGCAGCATTTTGAGCACTACGCCAAGACCCAAAAGCACAATCAATGTAGAATTCAACAGCTTAGATATGGCGAATCTTCCTCTGCTTGTAAACAAATCTCCTCGTTTCCAAGTGATGTGTCAGAACGCCGGCTCTATTCTCGCGCATGCGTCGTGGTGCTTTGTGAGTTCACGTCTGAGGCACAGAATAAAGTTGAATAAAGTCGCTATTTTGATTTTTTGTTTGCGCACAAAAACTATTCTTGTTGCTTCATAAAGTTATTGTAGAACCACTGTAGTGAGATGGACTTTGTAACAACGTCTTTAGTAGCTTTTATGGGTCTTGTGAGTGCAAAATACATTGCTGCCAATGGAGGCCTCACTGAGCCTTCGAATTTCAACAAAAATAATTTAATTTGTGTTCTGGAGATGAACGGAGGTCTGACGGGTGTCCAACGACATGAGGGTCAGTAATTAATGACAGAATTTTCATTTTTTGGTGAACTAACCCTTTAACATTCATCTTGGGTGACGCACAAGTGAACTCGATGTACAGGTGTAAATGCACCCAAGAAGGTCTAGGCCACATTCTTTTATTAAAGGGATAGTTCACCCAAAAAAGAAAATTCTGTTATTTACTCACCCTTATGTCGTTCCAAACCCGCAGGACTTTCTTTTGTCTTTGAAACACAAATGAAAATCTTTTTGATGAAATCTGAGAGTTCTGTCCCTCCATTGGCAGCTACACAACTACCACTTTGACGCTTCAAAAACATCATAAAGAGATTTTAAAACTAATCCAAATAAATCAATCAGTTTAGTCCAAATTTACTTTTTCTTATTATGCTCGTTGATTAATGTTTATATGTGAATAAAAGTCTACATTAAATCTATTTCAAAATCAATCGAGTAGATTGAGTAAACCACTTCATTTGGATTGGTTTTATGATCTCTTTATTAACTTTTTAAGCTTCTAAGTGGTAATTGCATGGACTGTCATATTAATTTGAGTTTTGAAGATGAATAATAAGTCTTCTTGGGTTTGGAATGACATGAGGGTGAGAAATGACAACAATTTTAAACTTTTTGCAGTTTAATATGTTGAATTAACATGATGACAGTGATTGATGTGTCTTCATGAATCAAGACCAAGCGGCAACCTCCCCCAGTTTCTCTTGAAGCCAATACGGAAGTGCCTTAAACTGCAATTCATCGACTGGCCACTAGAGCGGCTCCAGAAGGAGCAGAATCTCATTGAGCCCCATGTTAAAATGCCCAACTTTACAGCAGAATAACACATGTTTCAGTCTGGTACAAATTGTGGTTTTGGTCTATACGGCTAATTTTGCCCTTCATGACAACTGTGAGGGGGGTGAATTTTTTTATAACTCATTTGTTTACATTATATAAAGAATTAAAGTTCTGCATAATTAAGGGTGTGGCCACTTCGAGTGACAGTCGGATAGCCATTTATCTGCTGTCTGTTAGTCATCGCGTCACTTAAGCTCTGCCCACGTCCCGCCTTTTTGCCCATTTTCTGTTATCCGGGAGTGACGCGCTGCTAAGATGGCGATGGCCATCTCGTCCCTACTTTGCGCTTCAGAATCCTATGGGTGACGTCACGGACACTACGTCCATATTTTTTTACAGTCTATGATCAAGACACACAATCACCCAAGACACGAAAATTCCAGGTCTGAACAAAGATACCGTGTTGTTGCCCAGTTACGTTTTAATTTTACATGGTCATTTGTCATGTTTTAAAATTTGTACTGCACATAGAAAAATATATCATGACACTCACAATTCTGGATTCATCTTCAGTATTCTGTTGCTTTCTTGAAGGGCTTCCATCACTCAGAAGAACAGTGTCATCAGACTCAGTTTGCCATCTCATGAGAGGAGCTTCCTTCACTTGACACTGCAGGGGTCTGGGCCAGTTCTATTGGAAAAGGATTTCAAAATAATATTTCCAAAATTCAGTTATGCAATACAATTTAAATTAGCAAAAAATATTCGTGATTACGCTTAATTTTGATTATGCTGAGAGCTGTCTATAAAACATGGGTGTTAAATTGTGAAATTATTTATATTCACACCCTTCGTTTTTAGGATCAATTAAATGACTTAAAGTTTAATAGCCACAAAACTTTGCTCACATGGAGGCCTGAAACCATTTACATATTTATTTAATCTGATTATTAAATACATTTATATAATTTAAATGTGTAATGTTAGTAAGGCATCTTAAAATGAACTTGGTGTACTACATTATATTTTAAAACACGTTTAGAATTTATTTTACCATTAACTTATTAATGGCATTTCTAATTAGACCAGAAAATACAGATTAATATTATTAAAACACAAAGAGATAAATATTTAGGACATTTTTTATCCCAAAATAGCATGCAGTATGAATTGATAAACACTGATTTCAAGCTAAAGTAACATGCTCTGCCAGTACGTAGGCAAATAACGTTACTTGTTAACTGATTTGGAAGACAAACGGATTTACAGATTAGCTTTAACTCACTTTCACAATGAACTGAACTGTCATTAAAAAAAACTGGTACCTTAACATAAGCGTAGTTGTGTCTTGACGCAGATGACGACCTGACAGACATGATATCATATTCAGTGCTAAGAACAAGCAACGTACTTTTGATGTAATTCACACTTAAACATATTGCGAATAAAAAGTTTAAACGCTTCCCCACCTCAGTCTGCAAAAAGCACTGCGCACTACAAGACGCTTAAACACACTGTTAATAATGCGCATGCGTCACACAAATGGAATTCTTAACGCGTTAAATGTATAACACAGACACTTTTACCGTTTCAACAAAAGGACACAACATAATGCCACACTTAATGCTTACAAAACAAATATACAATTACCATTTGAAGAATTCTCTCATCTGCGCAGAAAAAGCCCAAATGTTGCTGCTTCAGAGCTTCTTATCGACTTCACTGCCTGACTGACTCGTCGTAAAACCAGGCCTCCGTGTGACTGGAGGCGGGAATGCATTCTTTCATGAAGGCTGTGAACAAACCAAAATTAAATAAGCTAAAATATAACAAATTGTAAACACATCCCAAAAAATATTTTAGACGTAAAATCACCTTCATCTAGGAAATCAAATAGGCATGAGAAAAGTTCACATTCTTCTGTAAGTTACATCTCGGCATCTCATGAACTTGACGAGCTTCCTTAATCCTGACAAAAACGCGCAGTTAATCATTTACAAATGTGTTCATAACCTTATTTAACCAAAAATGTTAACAAATGTACTTAATATTTCATTTTAGAAAGAAAAGCAATCCCACCCACCGTCTCAGTCGAATGAAGATAAAATGGCGTTGTCGTCTGGAGAGGCAGTAGTCATCGAAGGGCGGAGTCAAAACTATTCGGCGCGTTTTTTTGCACTTTCAGTGTAAAAATAAATGTACACTATGTAGCACCCACATAATTACACTGAAGAAGATTACGCCTTAACACTGTAGATTGTTAATTTAACTCTTTGGGAATTAATGACTTTTAACACTGCAATTTTTACACTGCTGATTTTACTGTGTAGTCACAAAGCGAGTATGGTCCTACTGTGTTGAGCCCTGTGAGCTTATGTGAGCGTCAAGTTGAGAAGTATTGAATCAAGGCGGTGATTATCAGCTGATTCCAACTAGTAGCTGATTGTTTGGCATAATATGCACTGTTGCATTGACAGCATTTTAGTGATTTAGCCTCACAATACGTTCGCTCGCTTTACCAGCAGCGAGTAAATTGATCGTTCATCACCACGGCGACCGCATGCGCGTACATGATGAACGCATTTCTCCTGTGTGAAAAGTATCTGCCTGTACTGTAGTACATAGAGGCGGAAAGATCGCAAGAAAAGAAAAGTAAAAGAGCTGTAATACATTATCTTAAGACAGGAACTGTTGTAGTTCTCCCTGTTGCAAGTCTGTGCTGTGTGCACTCCTTTACACTGTCCGAGCACTGCTCTCGCGGTTGGCTCATGAATGCTGATGGAAGCGGCCGAAAGGGGTTTTTAGATAGCTTATAAATTTGTAAGGAAAAGATTTTAGTATTGTAGAGTTGCTTCGAGCCGTGCAGACAGCGTGGGCGGGCAGGGCGACCTGCCGGAAATGCTGCTGAAAAACTGTCAACAAAATGGAGGTAGGACGGCTGCGTATATTTGTTGATTAGCTGAGTACTCTCCACCTGTGTCAATTATCTGACATGTTCCTCCCGATCCTCGTTTAGTGAAACAGCATTTATTAGATTCAGTGTTGAAAAAGATACAAATTAAGTCTAACCCATTCGGTGCCATGTTTGTTGTGCATTTATGTCAGGTTGTGCTAAATGAAAATAATGTTAAACAAACTTGACTGTTGTCTTCATTTACTGTTTAACACAGTTCTCAATTTGTTGTTTGGGATGTAGTCTCATAATGTACAATACAGCGCAGACTGTTATTCATCAAACACACAGATGAGAAACTTTGGATGCTGTTCTTCATTTTTTGATGTAGTGTCTCATGAATGATCTGTAGTGTTTATATTTTCACTGCTGTGTGTATGATCTGAAAGCATTGTTTGATTTTGAGCACAGATAAAAAGGTTGATGCAATTGTTTGATTTTGCCAGAAGAGTCAGAGTCAGAGGTTCTCTGAATGTAGTTTGATGATTTATTTCGTGTTTAAGATTCTGAGAAAGTGGATGATGGTTTTAGCTATTCAAAAAAACTGTAATGATAAATGTGTCCATGTGTGGATTTTACTTATTATGATGTCATGCTAAATACATCTGAGGCGGCTGCTTTCCCATGCTGTAAGATGATGGAAACTCAGCCTCAGTATAATTGGAAAAACTTCGGTATATTCTCTCTGTTTAAGTCGACATCTGATTGGTTGACTTCTACAGGACTATACGTGTGTGTGTGTGTGTGTGTGTGTGTGTGTGTGTGTGTGTGTGTGTGTGTGTGTGTGTGTGTGTGTGTGTGTGTGTGTATGTGTGTGTCATGTTCTTTAATCGTTCTTTCGGAAACAAAGTCGTTGTGGTGCCAAACTCACCGCCTCTTGGGCGGTCCTTGGCCAATGAAAGCTATAGTCTAGTCTAGCTCTTCTGCGGTCAGTCTGAAGCTCTGAGTTAAATGTCTTAAATGAGTTAAACGTCTTAAATAAGTTAAATAACGTCTTAAATAAGTTAAATAACGTCTTAAATGAGTTAAATAATGTCTTAAATGAGTTAAATAATGTCTTAAATAAGTTAAATAACGTCTTAAATGAGTTAAATAATGTCTTAAATGAGTTAAATAACGTCTTAAATAAGTTAAATAACGTCTTAAATGAGTTAAATAATGTCTTAAATAAGTTAAATAACGTCTTAAATGAGTTAAATAACGTCTTAAATGAGTTAAATAACGTCTTAAATAAGTTAAATAACGTCTTAAATGAGTTAAATAACGTCTTAAATGAGTTAAATAATGTCTTAAATAAGTTAAATAACGTCTTAAATAAGTTAAATAACGTCTTAAATGAGTTAAATAACGTCTTAAATGAGTTAAATAATGTCTTAAATAAGTTAAATAACGTCTTAAATGAGTTAAATAACGTCTTAAATAAGTTAAATAACGTCTTAAATAAGTTCAATAACGTCTTAAATAAGTTAAATAACGTCTTAAATGAGTTAAATAACGTCTTAAATGAGTTAAATAACATCTTAAATAAGTTAAATAACGTCTTAAATAAGTTCAATAACGTCTTAAATAAGTTAAATAACGTCTTAAATAAGTTAAATAACGTCTTAAATGAGTTAAATAATGTCTTAAATGAACTCAAAGAGTTGTAGGAAAATGAGATGCACGTGAGAGCGTCAGAGTCATGTTTCAGTGACAGCAGTCACAAATGATTGATATAGCTTTTAATTACTGTAATGTTGAATGTATCATTAATGTTTAAAAAAATCACTTTCAGAGACATCAGTAGCAGTTTTAGTATCAGTGATAGGCTACTGGCCTTCATTCATAAAAAGATGCCATTACAACAAATATTTTAAATATACCGTATTGAAGTTGTTTCTACATTAATTAATAACTGTGTAAGTAATATTAAATATTGAAAAAGCATTTTTTTTAATCGCGATTAATTACAAAAAAGTGTGATTAATTCGTTTTTTTAAACAATTGACAGCACATTGTACAAATCTTTAAAAAAAAATGTTTTAAATATAAATAATAACTATATAAAAACAGCCACACGTGAATTTCGATGATGATGATGATGGTGGTGATGATGATGATGAAGATGATGGTGATGATGATGGTGGTGATGATGATGATGATGGTGATGATGATGGTGGTGATGATGATGATGTTTCATGCCCAGCTCCAGTTCCTTTTTAAATATATTTAATGTATTATGCATCATCTTTTACTTAATAGGATGTTCCCCTTTAGCTGAATGCTACTGTAGTATTTTATATAACATGTTTATTAAAGGACAATAACAAAACTTTAGCCTATACTTTTTAAAAATCGAAAGAAGAAACTTGCACACCATTGCATAAAACTGAATTATCACATGACAATACACATTTAAATTTTAGATTGAAATAGTTTGTATTAGAATTTAAAGGGGCTATATGCGTTTTTCTGAAATTTAAACTCGCGACTGACACCTGTGGCCAAAAAACAGAACTGCTCTCATTTTCTGCTCGCTCTCGCAGCGGTGGTGACGTCACATCCGCAGACAGCGCGGGAAAAGACGACCCGCTAGAAAATGGGAAAAATAGGATACAGGCTTATAGGTGCACCCACTGTGAGCGGACAAGGTGTCAGTATGCTCATCAGGAGATGTTTGAGTCATAAATGGTAAAATAAAAAGGCTATTGTTACGTTTATTTTGGGGAAAAAGTTGCATATAGCCCCTTTAAACCTGAACAATTTGATTAGACTTTCTTAAAGGGGTGGTAAACCACGATTTCACTATTCTAACTTAAGCTAGCGTGTAATGTTGCTGCTTTAGCATAAACAACATCTGCAAAGTTACAACGTTCAAAGTTTAAAGCAAAGGGAGATATTTGCTTTTAAAGAAATCCATTTCTAAGAACTACAGCAAACGGCCAGCAGGCGACTACACACATTCCTCCAGGGTTGGTGACATCAACAGGCTCAATATTTACATAAACCCCTCCTCCGAGAATATTAAATAAGGGGGGGTGAGGCCATTTTGTATCGCGGCGCTGTTGTGGTATAGTAGGCTGGAGTGTTGTTGCCGCGATGCCGAGGAAACGCTGTTATATTCATTCGGATTGCAGGTCTGGGGTACTTGCTTTGTTCAGCCTTCCTAGGGACGGGGGTGCGTTGCAGAGCGTTTAACATACAGCATGTTATATGCACGTGTGTATGAGACAGAAGGGAACAGGCACGTGTGGGGCTCCCGCAGCACATCTCACGGAGGGAAACTTTCACAATGTTCGCCAGTTCAACACCGGATTTGCACGTCAGCTGCATAAGACAAACACTGCCAGTGTGTGAATGCACGACGCGCGCGGGGCTCCCTCCCGCCGCACATTTCACGGAGGAAAACTTTCACAATGTTCGCGAGTTCAATGCAGGATATGCACAACGGCTTGACATGAAAGCTGGATTTACAAACAGAAGCTGTTTACGGGCCACAACCTGTAAGTCTGATTTATTTTTCATCGATGTGTTTTCCTGTAATAGGTTGTAGCAAGGAAGTAAACAGATGACAACACTGTTCTGCAAACCAGTCTGTTAAATGCTCATTCATACTTAACGTTATCCGACAAACACCTATCCTTACATACACTAACGTTAAAATCTCAACAGCGCACTTGGCATTAGTGTAAATGATTCTTTGATTAGAGCTTTTATGTATTGTTTATCTACAGGCATGCTAAACATGGTTCTGTGTGTGATTTGGCTACTATAGTAAAGCCAGTGTTTAGTGTTTTGGGTTAATAGTTCTTGCGACAGATATTTGGCTATAATCGTTCTAAAAATACAAAAGTAACAGTGCCATTCAGTAGCGATCATTATAGATCCGCAGTCTTTACTCATTAGGACTGAACAGGTTCTGCTCGATCATCTTCACTAAAATGTTCTGGGTCTGATTCCTGCTCAGATTGGTGTGGTTTTATTGACGCCATCGTTTCTAATACTGACCAAAGCACAGTCTACCGGTAAGGTAAGGGGCGTGGCGTTTCCGACAAACGTACACTGCGGTTAGCGAATCACAACACACTGGGCCAGCTAACCAATCTGAGCCCATTGCATATTTTTGAGGGACTGGCTTTATACAACCCGGAAAGCATCAGACCGTTTTACAAGGTGGGACAGAGCAGTGTAGAATAAATGTCAAATATATGAAGAATAATGATTTTTTTTTAAAAACGAAGCATTAACACATGTTACAGTGCACCCCACAAACACAATCAAGCCTTCAAAACAATGTGTTTTACCACCCCTTTAAACTATGTACAGCCACGTAACATGTGCTTTCTCAGACATTCCAGCGCTTGGTAGTGACCACGCCCACACAATTTACATTTGACCAATCAGTCTGGAGTTATGGTTAAACGCAGCCCTGAAGAGAGAACTGTCTGTCTTGACTCTCCTCAGTGAAACTCCCTCGCATGTTTACAAGGCGGAGGCGTTTGGCATTTCAAAGCATCGCGTGGTCTCTGACAGCAACAACACACACACCACCAGACACATAAATAGGGCTGTAGTTCAGCAATGCTGTTCAATTCGTTCAAAGTACCAAAGCACGTGAGAGGAAACATGGAGACAAAGAAGACAAAGTTTTTTGTTGGTTTGTTCGCAATTTCTGCATTCATCTTGCACGGTAAGACATCCATCCATCCATCCATCCATCCATCCATCCATCCATCCATCCATCCATCGTAATAGTAGGAGCATGGCTATGGTTAACGTACACGCCTCTCGGTTAATGTGAAGGGGTGTCCCGTAATGAAATTAATGTGCGCAGGTGATGCGTGTGAATCCTGATTATATAAGCAGTGTTTGAGTGCCGCTCAAGGGGCGCGCGGGCTGAGGTTTGGTGGTGAGAGCTCTCACTTGTGGGGAACGCTAACAGGCCGCTCGGGACAATAAGGCCCAATCCCATTTCTACCCCTTAGTAGTGATGGGCAGACCGAGGCTTCGTGAAGCACTGAAGCAGTTGAAGCAAATGTGTCATATTGTTTCGAAGCTTCGAATCAATCTGACATCCGTCTCTACGGCGCCATCTAGTGGTCATTTCCATGTGTTGATCTGAAATACCTTGACAATTATCCATGTAAAATCTGTCTGACAACTACATGATCTTGGTTTTGTAACCTGTAGCCTCGTCATTGTAAAGAACTATATATATTGTGTTTGTTATACAAAATGAACATTAATAAAATAAATAAAGCCACAATGTGTCACATTTGTCACAAAACATTTTTATTCAAAAATATGAATTGCTCTGCTGTTGAAGGAGCTAGCTGACTTCTTTTTTTACATATCATTTCTCCAGCCTTTGAAAAAATCCTCTCACAAGGGACACTTGTTGCTGGCATGCACAAATATTTTTGGATGATGTAAATACATGGATGATGTATTGTTGCAGAAGGCTAGCTGCCTATCACAATACACACATCTCACTTTATTTGGTGCTTCCAAATGGAAATGCTCCCACACCACAGATGTACGGCATCTCTTGCGTGCAGCCTCCATTTTTATATATTCTATTACAGTTTTTCTCAGTCGCTTTGGTACATTTCTCGAATCATCCTCGACATTTGCAAAACAGTAAGTCCATTTCCTAAAACAATTCGTACAAATAGCAAAACACCATGGATTACCTGCAAAAGCTGCTCAAAATCCTTAGTTCATCTCTCAAAAGTAAATATCTGTGTCAATGAACATGTCAGTGCCATCAGAATGACAAGTCCTTGTGTCATTGTGTATGAATAAGACGGTCAAATTGCTTAGTCATGCTGTCAATATAACTGTACTATGGAGGGATGTTCTGATGTAAATATGGCTAAAATTTTGATGACAATTATTGTAAATTGTGGGGTTACACCTTAGTGTATGTGGGAGTTTGAATGCAAGAGACTGGACAAGATTCACATTTACGCTTTTACTGTTTGTACTGTAATTTGTTGACAGACCATGTCATTGCGATACAGAAAGGAAAAGACAGCACTGCATAGCACAAAGAAAAAAAAACCCAGAAAAACTAAAGTAGAAATGTGAACGTCTAACGGAAATGTATAGAAATATGCTTGACATTTTATGACAACTTGTTCAACCATTTTGCATGTAAAGACTTATGCTATGAACTAATGCCTAAATGTTGTGGGGGGTGAGACTATTCAACAGAGACCCATTATAATACATTTTGATCAACATGACATAAGCAACTGATAATGTAGGAAACAGCAGAGAATTGTACATAATCATTTGCATGGATGTACACAAGCATTTGCAACTTGTTCAAAGAAATGAGAATCTGCTTTTTTGATGTGCACAAGTGACACAATGATGTGAAGATTGAACAGGTAGCTTTGAGAATTTCAATTCTGATCTGAGAAATGTACCAAAGCGACTGAGAAAAACTGTAATATATCTATCTATTTATCACCTATGAATCTATATCTATATAATTCTATCTAACTTATGCTGTGCTGTCTATCTGTCACTATCTAACTTAGCCTATATGAATGTGTCACTATATCTATCCTAACTATATGTCACTGTCTATACCTATCAGTCAATATATCTAATTTAAATCTAGCCTAAATATAACTAACCAAAGCGCACTATAAATCTCACTGCTATCACAAAATCACTGCTATCACAAAATCACTCTCCTCTCACAAAAACCCACGAGGTGAAGATGGATTTACTTCACTTTTAAACTGTGGTGAATTAGGTTTATACAGATGTGTGACTGTGTGGTTTGTTCCCGCCCCCTTTAATCAACGCAGTTTCGGAAGGCGCCACCTGATGAAACACTTTGAAGCTTCATTTAGCCATAGTCACGTGACATGGGTGTTTCGAATCACAGTTCGGAGCAGTGTTTCGAAACATCTGCGCTTCGGGATCTCGGCAAAGCCCCGAAACGTCTGTTTCGCGTCTGCCATCCCTACCCCTTAGCCCTTCTCTTTCCCCTACCCCTTCGTTTTGAGCGTTCACGTGAAGGGGTAGGGGTGTCTCGATTCTCTTTTGGCTGGAGTGGTAGGGGTAAGGGCCAGATAGCCCTTCAAACGAAGATTTTTCAGGACCACACTTCAAACGAAGGGGTATGAGGAGTTTCCCTCCACCGACTCCGTGCTGCTAGAACGTGTGTATGTTGCCACTCGGGATCGATCACTTGCATGTCGCCTGTCTACCAGTTTCTCCGTAGCTTGCCAAATGCACTATTTGAGTGATTTGAACATTAATAATTATATTAATTACAGTAAAAAAATTAAAAAAAAAAAAAAAAAAAAATATATATATAGCCTAATATAGGCTATATCTATCTGATCATCCTTCAAAACGCAGTCGATATTTACATCACATATCATCTGTAAACTCTTGCGTTACCAAGGCAATGACTGACTTGACGTATAACGTTTGAACATTATCGCAACACCTGTAGATAACGAAAACATATCCGTACCGGCCGGCTCGGATCAGCCCAGAATGAAACGGTTAATAAACAAAGAGAACAGTTTGGCCCGATGGAAAAGCGGCTTCACTAGTATGTTCTGTCTCATCTCTAGCTCATATGTTTTTGAACTGAAAATGAGCGCCGTTTTATTAAGTCCAAATACAACGCAAAACTCTGTTGGGAGTGAGTAATTTGTTAAACATGCTCGCGCCTGTTTTCTGTTAGATATAGCCTACGCACTTCATTGCTGTTTATACGGGTTAAATGTCACAGGACACTAATAAAATAAACAGGGTGATGACGTGTAATGGTATAGTAGTGGTGTCCCATTTCTTAGGGGAATATTCACCCCTACACCATGGCACTCTGTTTCAAGGGGCAAGGGGAACGGGTAGGGGTAGGGGTAGGGGGAAGGGGTATAACATAGAATTGGGATTGGGCCTTAGTGTCTCCGGCGGTGAAGATAGAGACAGAGCGTATTTAGGCCACGCCCACACCGGGGGGGATAATCCAACGCTCTCCATTGACTTTGCATTGCGTGAGGCTGCCTCATTGTCATTTCGGACTTATAACAAAAAACAGAACAATGTCTAAAAGCTGATATGTGACAAGGTGTACAGCAAACAAGCTAAACAACACAGAAATAAGTTTTTATAAGCTGTCGACCCAAAAAAACGAGCGTTTAAGAAGATAAAAGTGGATACAGGCAATACGAAGTGAAGCTTCAGCAGAAAGAATGGGTAAATTTTGGGATCCTGACACTCCGTATGCCTCAATATGTCTGTGTGCAGTACATGTTGTAACTGTTAAGTCAAATATCCAAATGTCCGTTTTATATATTATATTTCCTGTCGTTGATTACGTTATCCTCTAGTCGCCGTAGTTCTCAGTGTAATATGACCCGCGCGCTCTGTCTCAATGGCTGTCTGTCTCTTTTTTGTCCTTAAACGCTTGTTTTTTGGGTCAACAGCTTATAAAAACGCCTGGGTTTTTGCTTCTGGGTTTTGTTTAGCTTGTTTGCAGTTCACTTTGTCACATATCAGCTTTTATACATTGTTCAGTTTTTTGTTATAAGTCCGAAATGACTTTCGGTGGGCGTGGTCTTCAGATTATGACGCGTGTCGCTCTGTCTCTATAGTCAGTAAGCGGGGGGCAATTGTGTTAGATAGTTAGGAGTTGACTCGCTGGCTAGGAGAGCTCCTAAGGACACCGAGAGAACTGTTGAGTGACCCGAAACCCAGAAACTGGGCTGCGGATGATGCGAACCTGAGACCAATCTGCCTACTGTGTGACGTAATCGACAAGGGGGACTCCAGAGAGCCTTCCTGCTGACGTGAGCTCGCGTGTGACTGCGCCGACTGACACAAGGGCGGTAACGTGTTTTGTGAGGATATGCTGTATTTTTACGATTAATACTGTATTGTGTGTAAACTACCATCCTGGTGTAGTGTCCTCGACTCTCCTGGTTCCATCCAGCTGTTACACTGGTGGCAGCGGTGGGATTTATTCTCTAATAGTATAACAGCTGGATGGAACCATGTAGATGGAACATGGAGTTAACCTTGTCGATTACGTCACACAGTAGGCAGATTGGTCTCAGGTTCGCATCATCCGCAGCCCAGTTTCTGGGTTTCGGGTCACTCAACAGTTCTCTCTGTGTCCTTGGGAGCTCTCCTAGCCAGCGAGTCAACTCCTAACTATCTAACACATTTGCCCCCCGCTTACCGACTATTTTCACAGCCGGGGACACTAATTGTCCCGAGCGGCCCGTTAGCGTTCCCCACAAGTGAGAGCTCTCACCACCAAACCTCAGCCCGCGCGCCCCTTGAGCGGCACTCAAACACTGCTTATATAATAAGGATTCACACGCATCACCTGCGCACATTAATTTCATTACGGGACACCCCTTCACATTAACTGAGGGGCGTGTACGTTAACCATAGAGACAGAGCGTATTTAGGCCACGCCCACACCGGGGGGGGGGGGGGGGGCAATCCAACGTCTCCATTGACTTTGCATTGCGGGAGGCTGCCTCATTGTCATTTCGGACTTATAACAAAAAACAGAACAATGTATAAAAGCTGATATGTGACAAGGTGTACAGCAAACAAGCTAAAAAAAAACACAGAAATAAGTTTCTATAAGCTGTCGACCCAGTGGCGGATCTAGAAAATTTTACATGGGGGGGGCAAAGGGGTGGCAAGAGGTCTTGGCAGGGTGGCAGGGGTAGACGGTACATGGAAATCCCTATATGTGAATTGCTTTAACAAAACAAACACAAAACCACTTTTAAACTACAGTACTTATTGTTTAATCATGCCCTTACACACTACAAAGGTTTTTATTCACAACAGGAATAAGCCCAGTGTTCAAACAAAACAAAACAGTATAAAAAGCAAAATGTAAATGCCGATTCATGATTCGGATCGCGTGTCAAACCGCCAAACTGCTGAAATTTGGCGATTCAAACCGCTGAATCGACTCACTGATTCATAACGCTTCGAAGCTTCATGATGCCTTGTTTTGAAATCGTCATCATGCAAGTCGTTATTTAGGGGGGTTTTTTGCGCACAAAAACTATTATCGCCGATTCATAAAGTTATTGTAGAACCACTGTAGTGAGATGGACTTTGTAACGACGTCTTTAGTACCTTTTACGGGTCTTGAGAGTGAACCGTGCATTGTGCCAATGGAGGCCTTTCAGAGCCATCAGATTTCAACTAAAATATCTTCATTTCTGTTCCGAAGATGAACGGAGGTCTTACGGGTGTCGAACGACATGAGGGTAAGTAATTAATGTCAGAATTTTCATTTTTGGGTGAACTAACCCTTTAAGGCGACAAGTTTAAAAGCTTGTTGTGCTTTGCAGCAAAATGTTTCACAAACAGCGTTATGTGTTTCTCAACATGTTACAGTGTTTACATGGTACAATTTCTGGTAAGCTACGCTTTTTTGTCATTTCAATTCAATTTAATTATTGTGATTTGATTTAATATTGACTCATTTGGATACATTTTAGGCACACAAGATGTACCTAATCTCAAGAAAAAACAACTCACCTAATGCTGTAAACATACAGAGAGCCCTATCAGCTGGCAGTGTTATTTAAGGTTAAAAATAACTCAAATTACATATAATGCGTTTTTTTATTATAATAACAACTTTATTTCATGATATAAATAAAAATATAATAAATATGTAGGCCTAATATGGTACACTACACATATTTAGCAAAATACTCTCTTAGCTCTTTTTTTCTAGCCAACTAATGTGCTATAGCCTATTATGGTCATTAAATGGCTTTCCTGAGGTAAATGTTATGTGACATAATTGTTCTCCAGTTGTTTTATTGACCCCTTTGTTAGACTGATTGGTCGATATTATGTATGAGGAATATACATTTAGGTAAGTTGTAGGCTACTGTTTCTTTCAACATTGTTCATTCCTGTTTATTTACTATTAGCTAGTAGAGATTATCTGTCCATGTGCAGCTAGGGATCTGACACGTAACATTTACAAGCGCCAAAACGGCATTATTGTTTGAATTTCGTAATAAAAGTGACAGAATCTGAGAGCTGAGATTTTTTTTATATCATAAGTAACCTGCTCTGTCTAGTCTGTCGGTCTCCGTGTCCTCTTTGCTGGACATTTTTTTCTGTGCGTGAGAAAATGTATGTGGCATGAGAGCGTGAAAAGTGTCAATTACGTGTGTCACGGTGAATGTGTGAGATTTGGCAGTTATGGATACAATACTTTTATATTTTTTATTAAGCTGTTCTTGTCTTTACTAAAATCAAAATTAGGCTAATCAAAGGGAAGAGTGCTCTTACGAATCACAACCGCTGACTTTGGCTAACGTAATAGACTCGCTGTTTTTGCTGATGCTGAATAGTCTTTAGTATACAATACATTCATTACAAATGTAATTTTAAGTTAAACGTGTGTTTAAACTACACCTGGGGAAACTCACTTCACCTTCAGGGGCTCTGGGGCAGCTCAGTCTCTCCAGGCGGTGTGTAGGGCCACCGCACCGCAGCAGAATCGCTGTGTGTGAGCCAGACTGAGTGAACGCCGCTCTGAACGTTTGAATCAGGGGGGGGGTTATTTTATGTATTTTAATTTTATACATTTAAAATAAAAAATTAAATGGTTTACTTTTGGTAAATGTATTGGACATACTGGCGGGTTGTTTTTACAAGTATAGTTTTTGGATCATCAAAGTTAGGGGGGCAGCTGGGGGGGCAAGGCTCTAGAGTGGGGGGGCACCTGCCCCCCTTGCCCCCCTGTAGATCCGCCCATGTGTCGACCCAAAAAAACGAGCGTTTAAGAAGATAAAAGTGGATATAGGCAATACGAAGTGACGCTTCAGCAGGATGAATGGGTACATTTTGGGATCCTGACACTCCATGTGTCTCAGTATGTGTGCAGTAAACATTTTGTCACTGTTAAGTCGAATATCCAAATGTCCGTTTTATATATGATATTTCCTGTCGTTGATTACATTCCCCTCTAGTCGCCGTAGTTATCAGTGTAATATGACCTGTAGCGCTCTGTCTCAATGGCCTGAATCCACTTTTTTTGTCCTTAAACGCTCGTTTTTTGGGTCGACAGCTTATAAAAACGTCTGGGTTTTTGCCTCGGGGTTTTGTTTAGCTTGTTTGCAGTTCACTTTGTCACATATCAGCTTTTATACATTGTTCAGTTTTTTGTAATAAGTCCGAAATGACAAGGAGGCAGCCTCCCGCAATGCAAAGTCAATGGAGACGTTTTGATTGTTTTCCCCCCCGGTGGACGTGGTCTTCAGATTATGACGCGTGTCGCTCTGTCTCTATATTGCCATGCTCCTACTATTACAATATCTTCAGGTAAACGATAAAAAAAGAATGAGTAGTTTATTGAGTTCCCTGCTCAAACCTGATCCAGACAAAGATCTGTCAGTCCAAGAAACAGCCTAAATAGTAATGAACCAAAATAATATTCAATAACTTTTCATTTATTTTTCTTTACCGAACAAATATCAATGACAGCAAACAATGATTTGATTTGTTAAGCTTTAAAAAAATAAATTTTAGCCTAAATACATTTTATTAATTACCTAATGTTGTGTGTAATTACCTAAGTTGTTGTCAGTGCGAATCAAACTAACCAAATTTCGAGTGTCTTTACTTCATGCTGTGTGGAAAGTTTAAACCAAAGTCACTTACTATTTATCCAACAGTTTAAATGTTTTATTCATACATAAAATATATATAGATGGATTTATTTGGGGGTCCTTGACATCATAAAGTTTGAAAACCCCTGGTTTAGGGTGCCATTTGGGACAGGGACAGGATCTTTCTCACTGTTCAAGGATTTAGTGAAACTTTTAATGATTCAGTTCAAAAGCTCAGGATTTTTCTCACTTCCTTTTGTGATGCCTCTTTTGCTAGTTTTTCTGCACTCTCGTTCCCTTTCACTTCCTCATATGCTGGCACCCAACAAAACTGAACATCTGTGCCACCTCGATGTAATCTTAAACTGTGATGCAGTTCTATAAGTATGTCTTCTCTCACAGATGTGTATTCCAACTCCCACACATTCCTGGTTATTTTTGGATCTGTCTGTATGCATTTTGAGATAGTTATAGGAACTGTTTCTTAGATAAATGCCTGTCTTAAGAACATTTTCTGTAAAAAACCATGGTGGAATATTACTAACTGGGGTGGGTGTGGTGAACCATTCCATTGCATATTCCTTCACTCTCTTTTCCCCCGTCCCTCCAAACCCATGTCCCTGAAACTTGGAATACTCCCAATAATCCTGTATTGTTTCCTTTGTAGGATTTTCTTTCCCACTTCCTTTCAATCGGATCCAATATTTTTATATATATTGCGTTAATGGGTGTTGACTTAATAGCTCCAATGCATACACATAATGCTCCATACTGTAATCTATTATTTTTTTCCAATTATGTTTTTGATACTGCACCATAAACTATACAACCATAGTCTATTGATGACCTCATGCATGCTCTATAGATGACAATTAGTGAATGTTTGTCTTCACCTCTCACCATTCCTGATTTCTAACACACACTCGCAGCGTTCGGCTGGTCTTGCAGCTGTCAGAGCAGAAACGAAAGCTTCATATGTAAATTGCATGAGCTTATTTCATCCATTAGCTCGAAAGATCTGAAAAAGCCCATACATTTACCCGCCCATAGACCAATCAGGACAGAAGTGGTCGAAAGTGGACAAAAGGCCCTGTTTACACCTGGTATTAAGATGTGTTTTGGTTGATCACAAGTAGACGAAGGGGACACATTCCCGTTTACTCCTGGACTCTCATTTATCAATGGTGCGTAGACACAGATTTGTGTGTTAATGAGTGCGTAAGAACAGTTTCACGCAAAGTGTGGGATCTGGAAAGTGTGGGAATCACATTATTTTTAAAGGGAAGTGTTGTCACTAGGGGTGTAACGGTACACAAAACTGACGGTTCGGTACGTACCTCGGTTTTGAAGTCACGGTTCGGTACGAGTTCGGTACAGCAGATTTACAAAATTGCTTTTTATTTATTTTTTATATTTAACAGTGGTTTACTGGAGAAAAAAGTGTCCTTGAATGAATTAAATTATATCTAAAAGTTTATTTAAGATATTTCTGTAAATGATATAGGGAGCCCTTACTTGTACATTAATATTAAAGGTTCACAACAGAGCCCAAACTATTAGCCTAAATTCAGTTGCTATGTATTTTTAGGTATAATAATCAACACTCAAATAACACATTGTGTGCAAATATGTAAACTTCACATAAGGCAGTTTTTGCATTAACTTCTAAATCTAATTATAAAATAGTTTTTTTCTCCAAATCGTTGTTGAAATATAATAATTTATATACAGTGTCTGTCATTTTCATGACAGGTTTATTTAACATGCATGAAATAATCAAGACATCACTAACAGGTTAAGTAGAATATAGGCTAATGAATATAACGGCTAATATAGAGCATATATTTAGCGAAAGAGTTGATTTCTCTAGTGAATAAAATTCTGTGGGCACTGAATGACTGCCTGAGGTAAATGTGATGCTAACGTTACATGACATTGTTTAGTTCACAAGCAGTTATATTGACATCTTTCCGCAGTTGAAACACTGATTTAGCGATTACACCACATATATACATGACAGTAAATTGTAATGTATCCTCAGCATACCTTCAGATCGTCATTCATGTTTATTCTTGAATCTTTAGTAACAGATGATCGATCGCCTTCACAGATGATCGCGTTCACGCGCGTGCGCGTCGCGCGGCCGCTTGAACTGTGATCAGTGACCAGTCACGCCACATAGAGCGTCAAAACGGCATTTATCGTTTGAATTTCTTGATAAAATGGACTGAATTCTTAATATGTTCGTGTGGGAACTCGGATTGAAGTGTGTTCCGCGCTTACAACAAGCCGACAGTGAATAACCGTTCGACGCGTGCACCGTTCACAAATGATCGCGGTCACGCGCGTGCGCCGCGCGGCCACTTGAACTGTGTTTAGTGATCACTGATCAGTCACGCACATTAAAGAGCATCAAAACGTCATTTATAGTTTGAATTTCATGATAATATGGACTGAATACTTAATATGTTCGTGTGGGAACTCGGATTGAAGTGTGTTCCGCGCTTACAACAAGCCGACTGTTAACTGTTAAACATTACATTCATAACCGTTCGGTACACGCGTGCACCGTACCGCACGTAGCACAATCTGATAGGCAGCATTTTTTGCTGTCGAATTGTGCTACCTACTGTTTTAATGGGAGGTAGCAAAATCTGACAAGGTAGGACAAATCGACAGAACACCGGAAGCCCTGTACCAAAACGGTTCAATACGAATACGTGTACCGTTACACCCCTAGTTCCCATTCAGTCGGTCACGTTCGACGTACGTCGGACGTACCGACGAATTGGGATCACTTCTGGGAGCCCCTATCAGCTTCGAGCTATCTAGAACCGGCCAATGAACAATTGGCGTGCGAGATTTGCATCTCGCGCTCCGCCCCGCGCCGCGGGTATAAACAGGAAGCGAGAGCGAATGCACGCTGTCATTCACTTCGGAGCCACACGGCAGAACGAAGACCACTCAAATTGAGTTCGCTGCTATCAGCAAGACAAATAAAGAGTTTGAAAGAACCGGAGAAGAGGAGAAACGCGTGTTGGAGAGACGGCACATTCCAGCGGGACCGCGGAAGACTCATCAGCTGCCTCTGTGCTACAGAGAAAACTGCTGTTTTCACAGCAACAAATTTCTGTTGGTCTGGTTTGGGCGTTTTCCTGTATTGAGTACAGGCACGGGCTGCACTACAATCCCGTGCGCTGTCGCGTTTCCCCCTGAGTGCTTCAGCACAGAGCGTTTCCTCACAAAAGAGTACACGGGTGTGACACTGCGTCTTTTTCAAGACGTCATTCCACTCGTGCGTTTCTGGATGCGGTTGTTTCCTGTCCTGACGGCCACGATCCCTCTCGCATAAACATGTTGAGACTGTGTCGTGGGTGATCCATGTTCTCTCAGGGGAACTGGATCACGTCGACGCGCTGGTCATCTCACCTTCCGCGTGAGGGTTTGAGTGTTCAGCGCGCCGTGTGCCGTCTGGCTGCCGGGTGACAGCGCGGGTTGCCACGGCAACTCTGCGCGCGTCACTCGGCGCCTCCGATGCGCGGTCGAGACTATGATGCCTCAAACGGGGTTGAGTCCCTTCGCTTATACCCCGATCTAGTCTCTTTTCTGGTGCACCAGAGGGGGGACTATTTTGGCTGATAAGCCTGGGTGGCCTGAGGACTACAGTGAGGCTTCCCCGCCGCGTACATCTCTGTGGGCCCCTCACTCCTCTATTGCATCGCAAGCATGTTGAGACTGTGTTCGTGGGTGGTCTATGCTCTCTCATGAGAGCATGGCCACGTCGGCGCACTGTTCGTCTTGCCTTTTTCATTGGGGCTTGAGTGTTCAGCGCGCCGTGTGCCGTCTCACGGCCACGCCCACTGTCTCGCGTGTCTGCTGGTAGCTTACAGATGGGATTGCTGGTCCTTGAAAGGGGACCTAGCGTTTCATTTGGGGCTCTAGCAGAGGACAGATGTCAATCGCTGCATCGGAGAGAGGGCTGTTATGTGTTGAAAATGAGGATGATGCTGAGATTCCCACCGTAATAGTGGGCGCTCGTGCTGAATCCGATTCATACTTGACAGCCATGCTTTCCCGGATGGCTGAGGCATAGTGCAACGCGTAAATCGCCTTGCCTGCCCCTTGCCTTTTTTTCGGATGTGCATTGGAGGGCTTTGGCATTGTGGAACTATTGGTGCCAAAATATGGAACACCAATAGGGCCATAATCTGTATAAAGTTTTCCTCTCTCTCACTGTAAGAAATTTGATTCCCTGTGTCTTTGTGTGTTTCAGTCTCTGCTCAGCAAACAGTTACAGCTTCAAGATCTTGGGAGAGTGCAAGTCAACGAACCACACGAATGAAGTCAATATGGTTTATTCAGAATGCAGCTCTCAGAGATACAGCAAAAAGACAGTGATATTTATACCATTAATCCACGCCCTTACAGTTAGGTGTGTGTGTCCGTTATAAGAACAGAAGAGTAACACCATACATAGAGATAAGAACACTGTTGAACGTCCTTGGTAGTAACAAAAAACAGGAACAGACTGGTCGCATAGAAATGATAACAGCTAGGTTTGTGCGTTTCTGTACACACGGCCTGAGAATGGAATGTGCTTGCGCACACACCAAGAGCTGAAAAAACAGGAGACACCAGTTTCTTCTTTCATGCTCACAGAAATGAAGTTTGCAGAAAACATACACAGAATATATACACATATAATCTTTCAATCCCCTCTTTTAAGCTGAAAGCTTAACGTTTAGCAATTGGTTCATAACGATGTGATGGTGTCAAGCTAGAGACAGTAGCGTACACTCAATTCATCAAACATTGCAGTAAGCATGGCCCAAAAATACAGACAGCCAGTAGAATCAGCAATATTGGCATTAACATAGTTACAAATGGCGTGACCCAACCAAATACGGAATGCAGGAAGCCCCAACCCCAATCCTTTTCTCTAGTTTCATCCTCATATAACTTCTTCGCTGTTTTTCTCATCTCTTCCACAGTATGGCCCACAGCTCCTTCAGCTTCATCCTCAGCTGGAACAAAGGTGCAGCACTGATCCCCCACCATGGCACAGACGCCCCCTTTATCAGCCAGGAGCATGTCCAATGCCAGGCGGTTTTGCATGGTCATCAGGCGCAGGGCACCTAGTTCTTTTCTCACCCCGGTCATACCATCAGTGGTGTCATTGACAAACTTTGCCAGTCGATAGTGAAGGACCTCGATGTGAACCCATTGATCTGCAGTTCCCTTTTGGGGGAACATAGAGGTCCACCAACGAGTCCAGTGGGAGGTCAGGCGGTGGTCTTTAGGGACTTCATCCATGGATACGTCCCTTCTCAGTCGACGATGCGTGGGCCTAGGCTGGTTAGTTTGCTTGAATATCTGGATTGGGTAAGATAACTGAAGTGGGGCACACAGACCAGACCAGTTTTCCGGTATATCTTTGGATAGGTCTCCTGGGCCACAATACCACCACCAATCAATGTGTAATCTGAAAGTAATATTACCATATGACTCAAGTACCTTTAATAATGTCTTTTTTATCGTGTTGACGTGTACGGTGGTGGCATTGAAAGAGGTCCAGAGTGGTTGTTCACTGATCACCTCTTTACACATCTCTCACCTAATCCCTGGGGTCGGATGGATTGGTGCTAATACCTTGATAACATTTAGTAAATATAAAATTCTTTGTAAAGACGGGCCTGATTTTGATATGTTCAGGTAGGAAGGGGTGTTGGGGCCGGGAGCCATTCTGAGAGTGGTCCATGCATCGGGCTCGAGGGAGCCATGCATAATCTCTTCCTCCAGGCCATACGTACACATATGTGCATGAATGATCGTATAAAGATTGGTCTAGCACGGGCATAGAGATACCAATTACAGATGACATTATTTGTTGACATACGTAACATGATTCATCGGTGACGTCTCGAGCGACAGAACTAGCATATTGCCAAAATAAATTATCCGTTGGCTTTACAGCCAAGGTACATGTCATACAGAGAACAATTACATACACATAATACGGCTGCATTCTGAGAGTATGCTTAATATCAATACAACAATAATAACAATACAGAAAATAATGATGATGATGATGCTAAAATGGTACCAAAGCAAAAAATAAAATCAGAAAAGATATTGGTGCTGATGAGTGTTATTTCATGAGCAGCGCTGCGTGTTCAGCTCCTCTGCTATGCGATAACAGACAGTCAGCCAGCAAAGAATCGTGGTCAGTCCCAGTCAGTCCAGGTCACGCACAGCCCCAGCCTCTCCGCCCTTTGACGCAGTAGTGGTTTCTTCAAACCCTACCCAAGTGGCCCCTTGTTCAGGTATTGGACAGCTCTAGTAAACCTAGACAGACATGGTTATTCCCTACAATTATTGCTATTGCATTTCCATTAATGCACACGTCCTGGGACACCTGTAACACACAAAATTAGTTAGCAGTTTGTCCAGGGATTTTTTTCCATTCTCGTAGCATGGATCCACTGTAGAAAAGATTCAGTTAGTGCTGCAGTTCGAGTTACCGCCACAATTTTTGTCGGGGAGCTATACTTTGTAGTTTCAAAAGAATCCCCCATCTTTAAGAATTGTTTGACCATCACTTCGTCCCCAATTTTGAATGGGTGTGTTGGGTCTAATGGTAGTGGTGCAGAACTCGAATGCAGCTTCCTCCAGTTTTCATGGAGTACCTCACATAATAATCTAGCATATTCCCCCAGGGGCACATCACATCCAACACCTCCAAGAATCCCACCTCCTTTCCAGGGGGCGGGGAATGGACGACCCATCACCATTTCATATGGAGATAACCCTTTTAGACCCTTATGGGGTGCCATTCTCATTTCGGCTAGGACAACAGGTAACAATTTTGGCCAGTCACTATGACCAGCTGTGTGCATTGCTTTTCTCAATTTGTCCATTAGCAATTTTGCGATGAAAGCAGGGCCTTTGTCTGAGTCTATGGCGAGTGGTATGCCATATCTAGGTATAATTTCCTTCATTAAATGTGTTACAACTGTCTTCGCATCCTCCTTAGCACACGGGAAAGCCTCAATCCACCTTGAAAACTTATCAATGAATACCAATAGGTATTTGTACGGACCTTTCTTAGGTAAATGTGTAAAGTCTACTTGCCATTGTTGTAATGGACTATCAGGTAGCGGTAAAATTTGATGTTTCGCTACTGGTTTCGTAGTTTTATTCATTGCACATGTCACACATCTCCCTAATGTGTCCTGTATTCTTGCTGCCAAATCTTGAATACATAAAAATTTAGACATATCCTCATATAACACCTCTTTGGCCGCGGTGTGTGACACCATGAAACTCCCAAATAAGGAAGTAAGCACATGAGGCTGGCACACAAACGCGGCCATGACCGTCAATAATAACACCTAACGAATTTTCAACACCACCCATGTAGTCCCAATAAGCCCTGTCAGAGTCAGATGCCGAGGCCTGCATTGCTCTTAAGTCTGTATTTGGTATCATGCCACAGGTAAGGACCTGTGGGTCAGCTGATACAGCAGTTATGTTTAACCATGGAGGCATTTTTCCTGATAAACCCCCCTCTTTTGCCATTTTGTCAGCTAAGGAGTTGCCTCTGGCTTCCTTCGTGTTATCATAAGAATGACCCTTTGTTCCCCCTTTTGGTCTCATCCAAATTTCGTTTCGCTAATAACAGCTGCCTACCTAATATTTTCAGCCAAATCACCTTTTCCTATTGTCTCATCTGACCAATTGTGTTGAATTTTTAATTCATTCCAACAATTTGTAATTCCTGCTCCCTCTTCTCTTTTTTTTTTTTTTTTTTTAAAACTGCACACCAGTGCAACCTGCCCTATATTTGACGCACCTGTGTCACCTAGTTTTTCTCTCTTTTATTCCTCAGACCTGTATACACCCAAGTATACTTAACCTTAATAACCTGTACACATCCAACACTTTGGTGCATTCTTGATACGCGTTGTCTGTCTTGATAGCAATGCTTCTAATACAATTTATTTATGATCTCTTCACACACACTCAATCACTCGGTTTTATTACATTCACTCTGACCCTCTTAGTTCAAGAGGTCTCATCAATCTCTCTTCCTCTCTGAGCTGCTCGAGTACTGCGTCCGTTCCTACCAGGTCACACTTAAGTGACGGTCCAGAGAAGGTGCGCAGCACTCAAACCTCTCAAATGCGGAATTATACACACACTTTGACACACTTTTGACACACACTGAGATCTTTGACTCCAGACATTTTTATCTTTCATTACGCCGGGGTTTACAGGATAAACAGAGTTTTTATAATACTTTCATCAAACCTGGTCAACTCTTTCCCAACATTGCCAGGTTTGTCGACCTATTTCGTCATTTTAAGTTTAACAACTGATCTGTTTTTGTAAGACCATAAACATTGGTACACAATCCCCCCTCAACCTGATTGTAAGAATTGAAGGGTAGATTTTTGGTATTTCTCTAGGTTTTTAGGAATTTGCAGAGGCGCAGACGTCGACGATTTCGAAACACACACTAAATTAGGCGGTGGAACATAAGGGGGAGGATTTTCCCGTGACAAGGCAAAATCTTCTGACTTATCAGCTGTAGGTTTTTTCTTTTTAAATTTCTCAGGGTTAGGAACAGTCTTTAAGACGGCTTTTGGGACATATGCTCGAGTTTTGTCTCGCCATACATCAGCCATTTTATACCACACGTCATATTCCCCTTTTATGTAGTCATAATCCCAATTTGGGTCGCCCTGTCGCCCATAAATTAGGTCGAACGCACTTCGTAGGAATCCAGGGTCGAAAGTTCCTTCCCTGGGATAACTACGCCATTGTGTACCCTCTGTCCAGCCGGCTAAATTATCCAAATATGGATTTGTGTAATATCCCCAACTATATCTTTCCATCCATCCCTTAGGGATTTCGCTTGGTTCTGGTTCTGGATATGTTTGACCCATTGTCCCAAATTAACTGGCCAGGCACTGACACACACAGTTTACTTAGTCTATAATTGTACGTGTAGAATTTACACAATTTTTCCCTTAACTTTGAGATACAACCAGAACAGGTAAAAAATTAAATTTATCTCTTACCTGTCTGGATGTATCCCGGACGTAGCCCCCAGAACACTGTAAGAAATTTGATTCCCTGTGTCTTTGTGTGTTTCAGTCTCTGCTCAGCAAACAGTTACAGCTTCAAGATCTTGGGAGAGTGCAAGTCAACGAACCACACGAATGAAGTCAATATGGTTTATTCAGAATGCAGCTCTCAGAGATACAGCAAAAAGACAGTGATATTTATACCATTAATCCACGCCCTTACAGTTAGGTGTGTGTGTCCGTTATAAGAACAGAAGAGTAACACCATACATAGAGATAAGAACACTGTTGAACGTCCTTGGTAGTAACAAAAAACAGGAACAGACTGGTCGCATAGAAATGATAACAGCTAGGTTTGTGCGTTTCTGTACACACGGCCTGAGAATGGAATGTGCTTGCGCACACACCAAGAGCTGAAAAAACAGGAGACACCAGTTTCTTCTTTCATGCTCACAGAAATGAAGTTTGCAGAAAACATACACAGAATATATACACATATAATCTTTCACTCACTACCCTCATCGGTGGGGTGGCAGTGCCACTGGCAGGCCACCTCCGCCCTGCTTAGTGCACGAGGGTAGTTCTGAGCCGAGGTTGAGCTGCGCACAGCGCTGGCCCTTGGCTAGACGATGTCCACCCTGGTCCAGAAACACAATTGACCCGGATTTGGTCTGGAACTGTTCTTCCCCGGAGGAGGGCCGGGTGGAAAACCATTATTAATTCTGTTCCGCCACTGATGTTAAAAACAGCCAGTGGTACCCAAAAAAAAAAAAAAAAAAGAGAGCAGTTCCAATACCTCTGGGTCTCGGGAGTTCAGGAATGGCAGCGTGTGACGCTACAGAGCCTCGCCGCTTTCATTCCCCTCCCCACAAGAGGGCGAGAATGGCAGTGTGTGACGCTACAAAGCCTCGCCACTCTCATTCCCCTCTTCTCAGCGGTGTGTGGACAACAGTGCGCGACGCTATGCCTCGCCACTCTTGTTCCCCGCTGAGGAAGGAGGTGAGGCAGACCGTGCGCAACGCCACAAAGCCTTGCCACGCTCAGCCCCTCCTTCATTTGGGAGCGCGCTTGGCGGTGGTCGACGCTCCCATGCCTCGCCACCCTCAGACGCCTCTCCCTTCGCCAGCAGGGGGCGCCGGCTGTGGGAACGCACTCAAGCGGCCTTCCCACACTTGCACGCCCCCTCCGCGGACGCAGGTAAGTGTTGCACAGCACACTCAGATCCCACTTCGGGCCGCTCCATGCCGTCCGAGTCGGATCCCTGCATTCCGCGTCGCTGCCCCGCTGCGGGTACGTCTGTGGTTAATCCCCTTGCTCGGTGTCCGGAAGCCTGGCTAGAGCTTCCCAGCCCGTCTCGGGGCCGTACCATCAGACTCGGCTATGCGATTCAGTTCGCCAGGCGTCCCCCTAAGTTTGGGGGCGTTCACTTCCCAGTAGCGAAGGAGAACGCCCCCGTGCTCCGGGCGGAGATCGCAGTCCTACTGGCGAAGGATGCGATGGAGCCGGTCCCTCCAGCCGATATGAGGTCCGGGTTCTACAGCCCGTACTTCATTGTACCCAAGAAAGGCGGCGGGTTATGGCCGGTCTTGGACCTGCGATTCTTGAACCGGTCCCTTCACAGGCTGCCGTTCAGAATGCTAACGCAGAAGCACATCTTCAGGTGCGTCCGTCCCCAAGATTGGTTGCAGCGATCGACCTGAAGGACGCTTACTTTCATTCTCGTTTCCCCTCAACCGGCCCTTTCTGCGCTTCGTGTTCGAGGGACGGGCATGTCAGTTCCGCGTCTTGCCCTTTGGCCTGTCCCTGTCGCCCGCGTCTTTACGAAGGTTGCGGAAGTGGCCATTGCCCCCATGAGAGAGCATGGTGTTCGCATTCTCAACTACCTCGTCGACTGGCTGATCCTTGCCCAGTCGTGAGAGCAGTTGTGCGAACACAGGGACAAGGTGCTCCGTCACCTCAGCCAGTTGGGACTTCGGGTCAACTGGGAGAAGAGCAAACTCTGTCCCACACAGAGGATCTCTTTTCTCGGTATGGAGATAGACTCGGTCGCCATGACAGCGCGCCTCACCGAGCGCGCGTCCAGTCAGTGTTGAACTGCTTGAATTCGTTCAAAGGCAGGACAGCGGTACCACTGAAACATTTTCAGAGGCTCCTGGGGCATATGGCATCCGCAGCCGCAGTAACGCCGCTCGGATTGCTTCATATGAGACCGCTTCAACGCTGGCTACACGATCGAGTCCTGAGATGGGCGTGGCACAGCGGTTCCCTCCGTGTCCAAGTGACTCCGAGGTGCCGCCAAACCTTCGGCCCGTGGTCGGACCCTTTGTTCTACGGGCGGGAGTTCCCCTAGAACAAGTGTCCAGGCACTCCGTTGTCTCCACGGATGCCTCATCCACGGGTTGGGGTGCCACGTACAACGGGCTTGCAGTTTCGGGTCTGTGGACGGGGCCTCAACTGCAATGGCATATCAATTGCCTCGAGTTGTTAGCAGTTCGTCTTGCACTCAGCCGCTTCAAAGTTCCGCTCAGAGGCAAGCACGTTCTGGTCCGTACGGACAACACTGCGACAGTTGCGTAGGTCAAAAAACAGGGTGGTCTACGCTCTCGTCGCATATCACAACTCGCCCGCCATCTCCCCTTATGGAGTCAGAAGCATCTGAGGTCACTTCGTGCCATTCACATTCCGGGCCTGCTCAATCGTGCAGCCGACGAGCTGTCACGTCAGCCGGTGCTTCCGGGAGAATGGCGACTCCATCCCCAGGCGGTCCAGCTAATCTGGAGTCGTTTCGGGCCGCACAGGTAGTCCTGTTTGCCTCCCTGAGACGACCCACTGTCAGTGGTTTTATTCCTTGACCGAGGGAACCCTCGGGTCGGATGCCCTGGCCACAGCTGGCCCCGGGAAGAACGCAAGTATGCGTTTCCCCCAGTGAGCCTTCTTGCGCAGACACTGTGCAAAGTCAGGGAGGACAAGGAGCAAGTCCTGTTGGTCGCTCTATATTGGCCCAACCGGACTTGGTTCCCGGAACTAGTGCTCCTTGCGACAGCACTTCCCTGGCCCATTCCTCTGAGGAAGGACCTCCTGACTCAGAGACGGGGCACCCTTGGCACCTGCGTCCAGACCTCTGGAAATTCCATGTCTGGTCCCTGGACGGGACGCAGAGGTTCTAGGTGACCTACCGCAAGCGGTAGTTGACACCATCACTTCCGCTAGAGCCCCCCTACGAGGCGCCTCTATGCGTTGAAGTGGAACCTGTTCGTCGATTGGTGCTCTTCTCGCCGAGAAGACCCCCGAAGATGTTCGATCGGATCTGTGCTTGCCTTTCTACAAGATGGGTTGGAGTGAAGGCTGTCTCTCTCCACCCTCAAAGTCTATGTTGCCGCTATCGCCGCTAATCATGAGCTAGTAGATGGAAAATCTCTAGGTAAGCACGATCTGGTCGACAGGTTCCTTAGGGGGGCGAGGAGGTTAAATCCGCCTCGTCCTCCCTCCATACCCTCTTGGGACTTAACTCTGGTGCTAACTGCACTACAGAGAGAACCCTTTGAGCCTCTGCAGTCAGCTGAGTTGAAAATTCTGTCGTTAAAGACAATACTCCTGACTGCGTTGGCCTCCATCAAGAGGGTAGGGGACCTGCAGGCATTTTCGGTTGACGAACCGTGCCTGGAATTCGGGCCCGGTAACTCTCATGTGATCATGAGACCCCGGCCTGGATATGTGCCCAAGGTTCCCACTACTCCCTTCCGGGACCAAGTGGTGAGCCTGCAAGCGCTGCCTTCGGAGGAGGCAGACCCAGCCCTAGCTTTTCTCTGTCCCGTCCGTGCTCTCCGGACTTACGTGGATAGAACGCAAAGCTTCAGGACCTCAGAGCAGCTCTTCGTCTGTTACGGAGGACAGCAGAAGGGAAAGGCTGTCTCCAAGCAGAGGATGGCCCACTGGATAGTGGATGCCATCGTCTTGGCTTATCAGTCCCAAGACGTGCCCTGCCCGCTCGGGTTAAGAGCCCACTCCACTAGGGGTGTTGCCTCTTCCTGGGCGCTGGCTCATGGCGCCTCGCTGACAGATATTGTAGAGCTGCGGGCTGGGCGACACCTAACACGTTCGCTAGATTCTATAGCCTCCGTGTAGAGCCGGTATCTTCCTGTGTGCTCACTTTCCATAGTCAGTAACACCGAAATGCCTGTTCTAGTGTCGGCTTGCTGCGCCATTCCCTCCCCTATGGTAGACGGATGCGTGCGCTTATTTTGCTCCAGTCGAGTTCCCCGGAACGGCGAACCCTGTTGAGTCCTCCGCAACCCGCGGCAGTCGGACGTGGCGGAGCGTTCGACGCCAGGTCTAACACTCGTATGCATTGGTGGAACTTGTGTTAGGCTGGGTTCCATATGTAGTGACCCCCACGGCGGTCCCATATGTGTATTCTTCCACGGTACGGCTCCCTACGGCGAGCCCGTGTCTTTCCCTCGGCAGAGTGTCCTCTGCCGTTCCAGGTACGTGTTGTTCCCCCTCCACTAATTGGCCGGGGCCACCCCTGGGACTTCCGTATGTTGTGCTGCCCACGGTCAGCCCATACGTGTATTCTCCACATGTTAACTCCCTCTGGGCATGATGTGGCTTCCGCAGCTGCCTTCACAGGCACGCTTTCCCAGCGTTATCCAATACAGTCAGCTGAATGGGTCTTGCGGAACAGCAGCTTTGACTCTCCCTGCGTGAACCTACCCGCCCGCATCAGATCGGGGTCCGTGGGGCTCATCGCTGGGCGCTGGAAGTGGTAGTAACTATGGCGTTTTCCATAGGGGATCCCAATTCGTCGGTACGTCCGACGTACGTCGAACGTGACCGACTGAATGGGAACGTCTCGGTTACGTATGGTAACCCTCGTTCCCTGAAGGAGGGAACGGAGACGTACGTCCCGTCGCCACAGTTGCTGTACCATCACTGCAGGTCGAGCCACTACGTGTGGCTCCTCAGTGAAAAACAGCGTGCATTCGCTCTCGCTTCCTGTTTATACCCGCGGCGCGGGGCGGAGCGCGAGATGCAAATCTCGCACGCCAATTGTTCATTGGCCGGTTCTAGATAGCTCGAAGCTGATAGGGGCTCCCAGAAGTGATCCCAATTCGTCGGTACGTCCGACGTACGTCTCCGTTCCCTCCTTCAGGGAACGAGGGTTACCATACGTAACCGAGACGTTGTCACTATATATGGTTCATTGGAGCCGTTTGCAAATGCTAATGAACATGAACATGGTACTTACGCACATGCAGGATTTATCAACAATGATTGCTTACTCATGTGCTGTGTGCGCACATTTGATAAATACGGATTTTATTGTACTTAGGCACATTCTAAATTTAATTCGTAGGACAAAATATAGAACCTTTTCTACGCACTTTTTATAAACGAGGGCCCTGGTGTTTTGATGCTAACATGATTAGCATGTTGCTAGCATGCACAATAAATACTATATAATCTGTTTGTTTGACGATGAGTGAGAATCAGTGATGCTTTTATGCATTTTGATCTGTAGAAAAAAAATTCTCACAGCTCTTTCCTGTTGTATATTCTTGTTCCACTATTCCAGACATGATTTATTGACCTGTTCGTTCTTTCTCCAGGTGTTTTTGCTGTTGATACAGAGAGAGTCTCAGTGTCTGTGATGGAGGGAGATTCAGTCACACTATTCACTGGTGTTCAAACAAACCAACAAGAAAATATTAAATGGTATTTTAATAACACTCTCATCGCTCACATCACTGGAGATCTCAGTTATATCTGTACAGATGTTCAGTGTGATGGTGGTGACGAGAGATTCAGAGACAGACTGAAGCTGTACAATCAGACTGGATTTCTGACCATCACAAACATCACAAACACACACTCTGGACTTTATCAACTAGAGATCATCAAAGGCAGCAACCGTGAAACAATCTTCAAAGTTACTGGTGAGACATTATGTTTGAAAGCAGGTTATGTTAAATCATATTGTGTTTATTATATGAGTGACATTCAGAGCTGTTTTTCTCTTTATCTCTATCATTGAACAGAACAGAATTACTTTAAACCGTTTAGCTTTTCCACTGGTGATCCATTAGTTTTTGTAAGTTTTGTTCTGTTCATTTCTTATCATTTGTTTAAATGCATCTATTATTTAATAGGGTGTGAATTCAGGGTGATTGGGACACTTTTACCAAGTCATCTCAATGGCCAAAAGTGTCCCAATTACCCTGAAATCACCCTACTCATTGTTTTTAGTTCCCTGGGGATCCAAAGTGCAGAAGATTTGAAGTAAAATAAGTGTCAATATGTAAAGATCTCGTAATAGTTTGTTATTTTATCTCATATAATGATTGCAACTCATTATAAATAGTTTGTGGCGAGGTTGACGAGCGAGAGACATGGGAGGATCGAGCGAGATCGGCGTGCGTGATTGAGAATGAGTGTCACCTGCGAGGCACATCGGTCTCGAGTCCTCTCATGAGGGAGCACGGAGGCATAGAAGGACGAGCGACACCAGGGAATGAGAAGAGAGGACAGGGGTCTCATTTATAAAGTGTGCGTACGCACAAAACGGGGCTGGAAACGTTCGTCCGCCAGTTCCCACGCAAAGGTTGTGATCTATAAAAAACAAACTTGACGGGAGAACCTTTAAGCAAAGTTTGAGCCGTGCGTACGCACATTCTGGAGACAAAGGGAATTGCGACACAAATGGTGAGGTCGTGAACTGGGGCCTCATTTATAAAACTTTGCATAGGATTTGTGTCAGAAGTGGCGTACGGATGAAACATAGAACGTGCGTACGCACAGAAATATTCGGATTTATAAAACCGTGCGCACGCACATCCTACGCAGTTTTCCCTTAATAAATCACAATCAATTCTAAATGTAGCGCAGCTTTTGCGGCTTCATGTCACGCCCATAGTTGCCCATAAATTGTCCGTGAAACGCCCACAAGTTAATATTCATAATTTGCGAAATCATGGCAAACACAGAGAGGAAATTAAAAAAAAGGAACTTCACTCAATGCGAAGTAGAAGTTATCGTTGGCGAGGTGGAAAAGAGGAGAAAATGTTGTTTGGTGGGCACAGTGGGCATTACTAATGCCAAAAAGGCAAAAGGTTGCAGACGCCGTAAATGCTGTTGCCTCACAACCTCGAACCATGGCCGAAATAAAAAAGAAATGGTCGGACATGAAAGTCGAGGGAAAAAAGCGTCTAGCGCTCCATCGCCAGAGTGTGTCTGCCACGGGTGGGGAAAGGGGACACCGGAGCTGAGCCCTCTTGATGAGAGACTGCCGGCAATTATTGGGGAATCCCTATTAATCCCTATCCCTATTATCTACGTGGAAATGGGAAATAGTTCAGTGCAAATATGATTTCTTGCAGTTTTCTGAATGGTTGAGACATACGTCATACGTTATTTTATAAAAAATAAAACAAACTAAAGGCATATGCATATGATTCCATAGCTGATGAATAAATTTTTACTATGAAAACAACTTTCCCCAGCGGACAATTAATAAATCTATCTATCTATCTATCTATCTATCTGTCCGTCTGTCTGTCTGTCTGTCTGTCTATCTGACGGAGACATTGACGAGAATATCAGTTTTGTAGGCTACATTATTTCGTTCTGTTTACCATATTATTTATGAGGATGAATTGCAATATTATTGCAGAACATATTTCACTTTTCTTTTTGCAAATGTGTTAATTTGCATTTCTGTTGTAATATTCGTTTGTTTTACACTGCAGATCGATCAAACGGGTGTTCGTGTAGGCTGTTAATTGTAAGACTTGCTTTGTGAAGTCTTCATGTTATTTATGAGAGGCAGTAGGCTCTATAGGCTATAGCCATTTCTTTTACACAACGTTCTACAGTTTCACGTGTTTCTTCCATCTGCCGACGGTGTCGCCATTTCTCATTTCACCCGTTTTTGTGCGTACGCCTGGGTCAGAGCTTGCGTGAAGGGCCGCACATTTTCCCGTCAAGTTTGCTTTTTATAAATACCAATTATTGCGTAGAGAGCGGCGTACGCCTTCTTTTGTGCGTACGCAACGTTTATAAATGAGGCCCCTGAAGTTAGATTGTAGATAATAATTGTGAGAAGAACGATTGTAAGAATTAATGACATTTAAAGGGGTGGTAAACCACGATTTCACTATTCTAACTTTAGCTAGCGTGTAATGTTGCTGCTTGAGCATAAACAACATCTGCAAAGTTACAACGTTCAAAGTTTAAAGCAAAGGGAGATATTTGCTTTTAAAGAAATCAGTTTCTAAGAACTACAGCAAACGGCCAGTAGGCGACTACACACATTCCTCCAGGGTTGGTGACATCAACAGGCTCAATATTTACATAAACCCCTCCTCCGAGAATATTAAATAAGGGGGGTGAGGCCATTTTGTATCGCGGCGCTGTTGTGGTATAAGTTAGTTAGGCTGGAGTGTTGTTGCCGGCTTGCCGCAATGCCGACGAAACGCTGTTATTTTCATCCGGATTGCAGGTCTGGGGTACTTGCTTTGTTCAGCCTTCATAGGGACGGGGTGCGTTGCAGAGCGTTTAACATACAGCATGTTATATGCACGTGTGTTTGAGTCAGCGGGGAATCAGGCGCGCGCAGGGCTCCCTGCAGCACAGAGGAAAACATCCACCGTCTTCGCGATTTCAATGCCGGATTTGCACAACGTCAGCTGCGTGAAAAAAACACTGCCGGTGCGTGGATGCACGACGCGCGCGCTGCACATTTCACGGAGGACAACACAAACTTCCACAAACTTCGCGAGTTCAATACAGGATATGCACAACGGCTTGACCTGAAAGCTGGATTTACAAACAGAAGCTGTTTACGGGCCACAACCTGTAAGTCTGATTTATATTTCATCGATGTGTTTTCCTGTAATAGGTTGTAGCAAGGAAGTAAACAGATGACAACGCTGTTCTGCAAACCAGTCTGTTAAATGCTTATTCATACTTAACGTTATCCGATGAACACCTAACATTACAAACACTAACGTTAAAATCTCAACAGCGAACCTGGCATTAGTGTAAATGATTCTTTGATTAGAGCTTTTATGTATTGTTAATATACAGGCTTGCTAAACATGGTTCTGTGTGTGATTTGGCTAACTTACTAGTTAAAGCCAGTGCTTAGTGTTCGTTTTGGGTTAGTTCTTGCGACAGATATTTGGCTATAATCATTCTAAAAATACAAAAGTTAAAGTGCCATTCAGTAGCGATCACTATAGACCCGCAGTCTTTACTCTTGAGGACTGAACAGGTTCTGCTCGATCATCTTCACTCAAATGTGAATGGTTCAAATGTATGGTTTTATTGACGCCGACCACAGCCTCCGGTAAGGGGCGTGACGTTTCCGACAACCGTGCACTGGCTTTAAATAAAAATACCCTAAACATCCTTTATGTTCACATTATCAGCAAAACTGGATGAATTTGAGTTGAAGGGTTTTAAAATTAACAAAATATTTGGAATTAAAATAACATTAGGCCCGTGGAAATGAATGAATAAACTTTATTTTAAAAAAAATATCTGAGAAGTATTTTATACGATTTTGTTTTTATGGATATTTTGATATATTTATTTTAAAACATAAAAAGGATATTGGATGATTGTCAGCAATGCACTGTGTAAGGCACAAATGGCATTTAGTCCCACATGGTGTCACGTGGATGGTAATATGCATGCAAATGATATGCAGATAAGGTTATGCATAGTAAAACTAGGCGTTGTAAGCTCCATATATGGTGATTTCTGCAGGAGACGGGGTGGAGATGCACGTACGCACAATCTTCTGCTGGCTGTGATTTATAAAGGGATTTTTGCGCAGGTTCTGCGTACACATGGTTTTATAAATCTGATTTTTTTTGTGAGTTCGCAAAATCTAGCTTTTGTGCGTACGTACACTTTTAGGATGAAATCTACGCAAAGTTTTATAAATGAGACCCCAGGCCTGGATTTGAAGTTGTGTTTTATTTACGTTTTGTTATGTGTGTGCGCGCAGCAGTCGTCCGTGAGGGGCTGCCCCTTTTACTTTCACTTTATTTATTTGATTTGTTAAGCGTTCGCCGGTTCCCGCCTCCTTCTTCCCTGAACATACGAACTACGTTACAATGTTATATTGGCCTATCTTGGAAAATTATAAAGCATACATTTATATTATTTATAGTCTGTACAAAAATATTCCAGCAGAGTTTAGATAAGTCTAAATGAGTATCCGATTAACTTGATATTTAGCAATTTTACAGTTTATTTTGTATTTATTTCTACTGAATTTCCCAAGATCCAGGAATTCAATGTGCTTAATTAAATTCACAGATAATTATTGTTGTGGAGTTTTTCTCCAAAAAATCCTCCAATCATCTGTTGGTTTGTGTTTCAGCTGCTGAACGAGATGAAGGGAAGAGAAAGTCAGTGAAGAAAGGAGAATCTGTCACTTTAGCGACTGGTGTAATGAATAACACAAATTATTTGATGATATGGTATTTTAATGGCACTCTTATCACTGGAGATCCCAAATCCCAGAGTGAGATCTGGACAGATGATCAGCGTAAAGAGAGAATCAGAGACAGACTGCAGGTGGATCATCAGACTGGATCTCTGACCATCACAAACACCAAAACTGAAGACTCTGGAGTTTGTCAACTACAGATCAGCAGCTACAGATTCAGAATCATTAGGAGCTTCTGTCTCTGTGTTTCTGTCACTGGTGAGTGTCATTTAGTCTTTAGAAATAAAGAATACCTAGGCTACACAATTTTTAAACTGACTCAGTCATTTTTTTTATTGACTTAATATCTCATATATTAGAGTATCTATTATTTACCATAATAACAGATTAAATAGTTAAACAATTAGATATTAGGTATAATGATATTTAATTCAATACATGAACAAAATTATGGGTCACGATTATTCTGAGCACCAGTGGTGCATTTGCATTTGTCTGCAAGTTTAACACTTTAACTAGAAAAAGTTAGACCTGTATAAGTAGCTATTTCACGTTGTAATGGGCAGAGATTATGCAGATTGTGAACGAGCTGCACACGCCCTGTTTGAGAATGACTGAAATACAACACACGTTTGACTATCAAATCTGAATCATTGTAGATCAGACTAGTGTTAGACCGATATATCGGGCCGATATTTGCGATTTTTACATGTATCGGCATCGGCCAATTCAAGGCTGCTGCATTCGCCGATATTTTTTTCAAGAGATTAAGTTAAGTGCACCTAAGCATTAAATGACTAGGTTGTAAATAATTTTAAAAGTATAAAAGTTTTAAGTATAGTACAGTCAGTGTGCACTTTATTATGATGCTTGCTTGTTGATACTGTGTGCAATAGTGTACTTATTTTATTTATGCTTAAATATTTATTTTCAGAATTTAGTTTCACCACTGAACTCTTTTTTTTTCTTGTTCTACCTCACCTGTTTTTACTATTTGTTAAATATTGTTTTTTTTTTAGTTCAATAAATGTTCCTTTTTTACATTTTAAATTGTTATCATCATGATCATTGTGTAATTTTTATGATGTAAATTGAGGGAGCAAAAGCAGAATCGGCTCCAAATATCGGCTCAAGAAAATCGGCAGCCCGTATCGGTCATCGGCTAATGCTGCGTTCACACCAAACGCGAATTGAGCGTCAAAATCGCGTCTACCGCGTCTAGTTTTACGCGCGAACATTTTGAATGCATTCGCGTGTCCGCAGAGAATTGGACGCGCGTAGAAATCGAGCGCTGGAAGCGAAATTGACGCGCGTTCAAGGCACTCCAGGAGAAATATGTCATAAAACACCACTCTGCCTCTTTTAATTTTCATTAAAAATATATATTAAGCATTAATAGCCACACAAATGTGGACCAGGCAACTCCTACATTATCTTCACTGCATGTATGTTTAAATATCCTCAAAATATAAAGTTATGAAACTTCTCTTTGCCCTCAGTCAAAACGATTTGGCAGACAACAAATTATAGATTCATGAGAGCAAAGCTCGGCCGTTAGATCTACACAAAACAAACCACTACAGGACATCAGAGCCAGCGGCAAATGTCAGAAGGACTGGCCGAGGAAAGGCTGCCTTCGCCGGGGTTATGAGCAGTGATTGCCCGCGGTGATCGCCTGGATCTCACAACTCCAAAAACACAAGATTATTTTTTTTAAATAGGCGCTCTCTTTATAAATAAACCACAGATTTGAGCTTTAAACAACTACATTCCCACCTGAAAAAGTCTTTAAACTACATTTTGTGACACAATAGTACTATTTTTAATTTATGCGGGTTTCTCATACACTTCACTTTACCACGTGACAGCAGCAAGCAGGCTCCTGATTGGTTAACGCGGCGCGAATTGACGCCAAAGTTCAAAATTTTCAACTCGGGCGTCAGACGCGAATTCGCTTCAAACGCGTGAATGCACAAAAGCACCATTCGCGTGTAACGCGCGTATCGCGCAAGACGCTCAATGGCGCGAATTGGACGCGTGAATGAGGCGGATTCGCGTCCTTCGCGCCGCGCGAAACGCGCCTTCCGCGCTGCGAGACCTCCAGACGCGCTTCAACGCGCCTTTCCATTGACTTAACATTGAAATCACTCGCGCCAGACGCTCTATTCGCGTTTGGTGTGAACGCAGCATTAGGCTGATGAAAAAAAATCGGTATCGGCATCGGCACAAAAAAATCCATATCGGTCGATCCCTAGATCAGACTGACCATTTGATTAACACTAAAGGCCCGTTCACAGTGAGAACGACGCCTATAATGATATATTAGTCATTGTTTTTATATTATATATTGTCAATGTTTTTTATTGTTCACCAGCTGGGAAATCGTTCTGAAAGATAACGATATCGTTCCTCTGTGCTGTTATCTGCTGTGGACTCTGCTATTCTTTTATCTTTAGAGGTCCCATGAAATTTTCATTTTGTGAGGTTTTTTTTACATTAATATGAGTTCCCCTAGCCTGTATATGGTCCCCAAGTGGCTAGAAAGTTCGACAGGTGTAAACCGAGTTCTGGGTGTCCTGCTCTGCCTTTGAGAAAATGAGAGCTCAGACGAGCCGATCTGGAATCTTCCCTGTATGTCGTCATGGTGGGAACGGTTACCTCCCATTCCTCTGCTTTGCCCGTCCAGAGAATTTGGAGAAAAGGGATTGTTTATTTTAAAGGTCCCATGGCATGGTTTTTTTTTTAAAGTTATTTTATAATGTTTCCTGAGGTGTACTTATATTGTTAGTGTGATTTTTACATTACAAAATGCCATAATTTAGAAATAAAAGGCCTTAAAGGCACCCTCTGGCTTGAATGCTCTATTTCAAGGGGTGTGTCTGCTGTGAGACTTCAGTGAAATTGCCCACTGTTGTGATTGGCTGACATCTTTACATCTTTGCATTTGAAATGAGTAGATTATGTGGCGGAGGGGTGTGGTTTAGAGAGCTCTGCAAGCACTGCCAGAGAGAGACGGACTGCAAGGCACTCGAGGAGGAGAGAGACGGAGAGCTGGGGAAAGATTGCTGAGAAAGTGATATTGTACTGAGCTGTTGAGAGCGCTGTGTATTTTGTTTGTATCTGAGAGCTCTGAATAAACACAAGTCCCAGTCATGCCGACCCTGTCTTCTTCCTCCTTATTCTACGAACTTTGTAACATGTGGAACCTCTCTCAAATACTTTTACTACATTTTTTTTTTTACCATTACAGCCGTCGAGATGAACGAGTCGTCAAAGTGTAAAGTGTAACTAAATTATGACATTTTGTGATGTAAAAATCATACTAACAATATAAGTACACCTTAGGAAACATTATAAAAATAAATGAAAAAAATCCACGCCATGGGACCTTTAACGATTATTATCGTTGTCATTAGTTCCCTTTCGTTCAGTCACTACGACGTAACGTTAGTGACTAACGAATGGGGGTTTCGCTTAGAAGCCAATCATCTTCGAGAATTTAACAACGCCCAATGGCAGTGCCAATGCCATGGGCATGCAGAATTTGCATGCGTAACTCCGCCCCACCATGTGGGTATATAAGGAAGTACGCTGGCAACATCGCATTATGTTTCTGCTTTGGAGCCAAGAGCATCTCTTCACCCCTACAAGCCTGAATTCTGAAGTTCTCTCTTCAGTTTTCGAGACGAGCGGTTCTCCAGGGTGTTGGTGTGACGGCGCATTCCAGCGATCTCACATTGCCTGCCTGCTGATCTGTGCAGTGATCTGCTACAGCTGTGTGTGTTTTCCCTGGGCATTTCGGCACTCCTCTCACAAAAAGAGCTTGCACGTGGCACGTCTTTTTCAAGACGGTTCGCCCGTGCACTTCCGGGTGCGATCGATCTCCGTTGCTGTCTATGGGCACATTCACTGCTTGTGTTTGTGGATGCGTCATGTTCCCACTGCGGGAACGTAACCGTCGCGGTCAAGACTCAGTGATCTCCGTGAGGAGAGAGAGTCCCCTCTGCCACACCCCAATCTACCATCTCCGAGTGAGGTGGTGCTGTGGTATTAAGAACCCCGCCGATCATTCCTCGGGCCACGCCCCCTCTCGCACATCGCTTCCCGCAAGTGCTGGGCTGAAGCGGCGGGACCGTCTCTGACGCCTCGTTCGTTTCGTTCACACTCCAGATAGCAGCGAGATGTCGGTCGCCGCATCTCAAGGTGGGCTGTAGTCCTTTGGGGATGACGATTAGGCTGTGCTCCGCCTTCGGGTGTGCCGGATCTGACCTAGAGTTGACAGCCATGTTATCTCGGGCAGCCGTGAGCCTCGGGCTGGTGTGGAACTCCGCCCTGTCATGAGCGCTCGTGGTTGCGCGATTGGTTTTTGGGGGCGGCACCTGACAGCTGTTGGGCCCCGCCCCCAATACCTTTCGCTCCCGAGATGCATGAGGAGATCACGCGGTCCTGGAAGTCCCCGTGCTTCTCGTGACCGTTCGGTGGCCTCCTCTGCCCTCGATGGGGCCGCGGCCAAGGGTACACTGGGCTCCCACCACTGTTGAAAACTACGGTGTCCACGGAGGGCTTTGACGTGGCGTGGCTATCCTAAGCGAAACCCCCCCCCCCCCCCCCAAAGCCTGTGGGCGCGTCTACTTCGGTGGCGTGGTCCTGCAGAGCTACGGGGCAGGCCACCGCCCCTTTGCACATGCACGAGGGTGGAGCCGATCCAGGGCTCTTCAATTAGTTGTGTTCCGCCACTGATCCCAGCCCCCCGGGCGGTGAAGGTGGCCACATGCTCCCTGTGTCGGGCGATGTCCACAGCTGTGGTCCGGAAGAAACACTTGGCCTTACCTGGTGATGTGGAGGACGTGTAGCGGGCCCGCCTCCTCAACTCACCCATATCCCAGGCTGGCCTCTTCGGCAGCGCGGCTGAGAACTGCGCCCAATGGTTCACGGCCGCCCGAAAGCAGACTGAGGCTGTAACACGTACTGCCCCGGCGGCCAGCTGCTGCACCCAGAGCAGACCCCAGTGGAACGTGCGTCCTTCCCTGGTCTCCTCTGTCAGGACGCAGCTGCTGAGTCATGCTGCCTCGCTGCCCCGCCCGGTGGTACGTCTGTGGTACGAGTGATCCTGCTGGTCAGTTCCTGGGAGCCTGGCTACAGCTTCCGGGACTGTCCGCTGGGTCTCGAAGACCTCAGGCTCGGCTACGCGATTCAGTTCGCTCAGGCTCCTCCCCACTTCCGGGGAGTCCGCCCACCATGAGGGGGCCTAATGCCCCAGTCATGCGTGCGGAGGTCGCCACCCCAGGATCTTGGTGGCGAACGCCTTCTCGAATGCGTTAGTCCAGTAGATTGGTTTGCAGCGGTCCACCTGAAGGGCGCCTACTTCTTTGTGTCCATCCTACCTCGGCACAGACCGTTCCTACGGGTTGCTTTGAGGGGCGGGCATATCAGTACACGGTCCTCCCATTCGGGCTAGCTCTGTCCCCTCGCGTCTTCACGAAGATTGCACTTCTCCGGCAGCAGGTTCATACTGAACTACCTCGATGACTGGCTCATCATGAGTCACTCTCGAGTGCAGGTTTGCGAACACAGAGACCTAGTGCTCCAGCACTTAGCCCATCTGGGCCTTCGGGTCAACTGGGAGAAGAGCGACTCTGCCCCGTGCAGAGGATCTCTTTTCTCGGTGTGGATATCGACTCGGTCGCCATGTGCGCGCAGCTTACGAGCGAGCGCACATGTCAAATCGAGAGCAAGAGTGCGGTTCCACTGAAACTATTTCAGAGGCTCATGGGGCATATGGCATCGGCAGCCGTGGTGACGGTGCTCGGATTGCTACATATGAGCTACATATTCAGCATTGGCTTCGCGATCGAGTCCCAAGATGGGCATGGCGGTCTGGCACGCTCCGGGTCTTAGTAACTCGGGCCTGCCTTCAGATGCTTACCCCGTGGTCGAACCTCAGTTTTCTACGGGCTAGTGTGCCCTTAGAACAAGTTCGCCCTGCACCGCTTCCGAGTGTTGCTGAAGGGTCAACACGTACTAGTCCAGTCAGACAACACGGCCACAGTAGCGTACATCAACCACCAGGGCGGTCTATGCTCTCGCCGTATGTCTCAACTCGCCCGCCATCTCGTTCTATGGAGTCAGAAGCACCTGAGGTCCCTTCGTGCTGTCCATATCGCCGGGAGACTAAATCCTCCTTGCTCTCCCCTCGTACCCTCTTGGGACCTCTCAGTAGTCTTAGATGCTCTGCAAAGGTCCCCCTTTGAGCCTTTGCGGTCAGTAGGTCTTAAGTTCTTGTCTATGAAGACAGCGCTCCTGACCGCACTGGCCTCTGTCAAGAGGGAAGGGGACCTGCAGGCATTTTCGGTTGACGAAGCGTGCCTGGAGTTCGGGCCGGCTAACTCTCATGTG